>VZRH01008197.1:2307444-2380246 GCA_013397555.1 Urocynchramus pylzowi
GCCCGCTCCGCGCCCGCCACGGCTGGTCCGGCATCCCGCCCGCATCCCGCCCGCATCCCGCCCGCATCCCGCCCTGTCCTGCCCGGCCCTGCCTCGCCCCAACTTGTTGGCGTCGTCAGTCGGCCAGATGTGGATCCGCAGCTGGGGATGGGGCCGGTATCGGTCCAAGGGATGCAAAGGTTGGGTAATAATTGCAAATGCAGAGCGGCGCGCTGCGCCTGGATGCGCCTGCCGGGGGGGTTTACACGCGGTGTTAAATAATGTGCGCCGCACACAATGCTGCTGGGAATTCGTATGTGCTTTGTAGGCAGAGCGTTTCTGTGGTGTCTATTGTCCAAGTGATGTAAAAATTCCTGAAGGCTGTTAGTCCTGGTATCTTCACGAAATATCAGACGATTACAAAATAAGATTGGGAAATTGAGGTTTGCTGAGTTTAATCACTGAAGCTGGACCAGAATGTTTGTTTATGGGGGAAGTGGTCTAGACCTCCTAAATCTACAGAATATTTATGTATTCAGGCATACTTAAGAAAAGTAATCTTCATATTAATTTTGTCACACCAAGAAATTTCATGTTAGGAATTTTTTTTTTTTTTTAAACGCTTCATTCATGTATGTATGAGTGAAACCCATCAACGCAAACAGTCTGTGCTTCAGTAGAGGGAGACTTTGATGGCTTGTTTTTACAAAATACACCTGATAAGTGAGAGAAGTAACTAGAAATGAAATACAGAGGAAGGAGCATGCCTAGTGAAAGTATTTTGGAAGTGACTGAGTTACACATTCTTCTTTTTCTTCCCCTTTTCCCCAGCCACTTGTTTGAATGGAAGGATGGTTAAGGATATACATGAAAAAGTACCTTCTAGAAAACTGGTAAAACAGGCAAGTTGAAATTGAGCTTGCTGGCATGGAATAGATACTGTGCACCCCTTGCAATGATACCTGTGGCTGGGATCGATGGCACCTCGTGGCTTGGTGCCTCATACCTGCAGGTAGAAAGCTGCTCTTGCCAGGTGCCATGTGATTATTTCCATAAAATGTGCAGCTTCTACAGGATACTGTAAAACACGTCAGAGTTGACCATCTTTTTATGGCATGATGTTGGTGGTGTATAATTTTATACTCATAGTAGTAGTCATAAATTTAATTGCTTATGACATGGTGTGACTACTGCCAAAATTGTTTTAATATTGTGGTATGGCATTTTGATGATAATGAAGTTACTTTTTATCAAAACCTGGAAAACTTTCCTGTATTGAATGTTTTGCAACAGATGCTCCTGTAGAGACGAGAAGTTTTTATAAAGTACACTTTGAGCTCTGTTGGAGCTTTTGGGAGTAATTGCATTGGAGGGTGGCTAGGCATGTAGTTTAGAAGGTTTGTTATAAGCAGTTGGAAGTCAGACATACATTGTTTTTGGACATCAGTGGACTGTACATAATATAGGCTGAGTTCTGTATGAAGAGCATTGATTGGGACTGGAGTATGAATTGAAGAGCTTCAAAATTTTGCTGCACTGAGGAGAACATATCTGTAAAAAAACTGATTAGAAAAAGCAAAGTTTTTTGCAATCTCAGCTCAAGATTCTATCTTGATAGTAAGATTGTAATACAGAAAGAATGTGAATTGTATTCAGTGTAATCAAATCAAAGGGAGAGAAGGAGATAATGAGGTCAGGGAAGAAAAAGAAAGTTCTGATACTCTTTGGTGTGTTTGCTCAGAGATTATGCATGACATTTGGTGATACTATAAGCATGTTCAGAATGAAAATGTAGTACTGCTTTGAATAAATAATAGAAGAATGAAGGTTTTTTGTTTAGTACATTGTTTCTACTACTTGCTCCAAATCTGTGCTATGACTACAGTCATACCAATATAGCAGCTGCTTGAAATAGGCAGTCTGGTATAATACCAGCACTCAGAACTGCTGGAGATCAGTAGGGGTTTTTTTCTCCACTCAGTTTCAGTTTTGACCACAAATAGATACTAATCTTTATCCAAAATGTTGCTTAAATTGTGATTTAGGTTTAATCCATTACTATTTAATTATCCTGCTAAGGCATATAACTCTTGGAAGGCAAATTGAGGTAGCATGTGTCCATGTTGCCTTACTCTGGTGTTCAAACAAATGAATGGAGAACCTTCCCTATTTAGCAGTGCATGGAAGTAGAAACTTAAGTTCAAGGTGAAGTTGCTATATCTAAGATTAATCAATCATATCCACATCACTGTGTGATGAGAGAAATTGATTACTTTTTTACTTAATGCTTGGCAGAACTAGAGGCAGAGATTTGAGAATGGTGTTGGTTATTTGCTAGTTGGGGGTCAGTGCAAAATATGAAGGGTGAGCTCCATCAGAGCCATTTGACACTTCAGTCTTCTCTATGTTCCCAGCTGTGTTGCAAAAGAAAAGATTGGTTTCTTTAACAATTTGCTAGACATATTTAATTGGAACTAGAGTACTAGGTAGCTGAAGGAATGGAGAAGAACTTGTTTTCTGCTTCTTTGTGTATCCCCCAACAAGGTATTGTGCAGCAACTTGTTGCTGTATTAACTTTTCCTTTGTCTCTCATTTTGTCTTGTACCAAGTTAATCTAAAGGGCTACTTGGAAAAGTTACTGTGTTCTTTACAGGCTTCTTGGGCCAGTTCTTCTGGTGTTTTTTTCAGTCATTTGATGAAAGGGACGATGCTCGGTATCAGCAAGAACGTAGAGCAAATTTACCTTTCTTCTGTATTTTGTATTAGGAAAAGAAAAAAATCACACTTGGGAGTGAAAAGCCTCGTAAAAACTGTTTCTTTTCACATCTTGGAGAATGTAAATTGGCTGCTCAGCAAAGGAAGCATTCTGTCAACAGCTGTGGCACATTAGGTCCTTAAAGTTAATGAATGAGTGAATAAATATTAATGTACTTCATATTCCTTGTGTCTTCTCAGGGGATAGAAGGAATAAAAGTAGCCATGTTCTTCCCACCTGGACCACTTCCCAAGAGAAGTATGGGAAGGTTTACCATAAAAACTTGGCTGCTAGAGTATTATGTGTTGCATAATGCATTGAGGTTGCAACTTGAATTATTTTATTGTAGTTATATCTGTCACCTAGCTTTATATTTTTCCTGTCTGTTCTCATGTAATATTTATGCCTGTGCTTCTTTTTTCTTTCTTTAAGGTGAAGCCCAACAGATAATGTGTTGGACTATGGTCTGTATCCAATTCTATCACTACCTTGCTTGATTTTCTGTTGGTAAATGACTTATCTTGATGTGTCGGTTTACTTGTCATTCAATTGGAAAGGTTTAAATTTGCTTTGACAGTGATTCTAGGAGAACAAAACTTTCTTCTTGGCTTTTTAGTCACTGTGGGGTTAGGGGAGTTCAGAGAATAATAATTGCTTTCCCTGCTTCCACCAGAGGGAGCAACATTTTTTACTGAAAATGTACAGAAATTGTAGGGGTTATTTCTGCCCTTCGTTTGTTGTAGAAATTGATCATTTGTTGTAGAGGAATAGTTGAGCAGGGGAGATAGGAGACTGAATACAACAATATGTGGACATCAACTTCTTATATGAGTTGTCTAAAAAATTAATCTTGAGGTCCTGAAATACAGTCTGAACTTCAGTGATTATCTTTTAGATAAGAAAAGGAAGAATGTGGCTCCAACTACTAACAGTACAACTGTGAGAAGATATGTGGACAGAATAAAATGTCATACTTATGATTATGCACTTGACTTAAACTCCAGGATGTAAAAATAAGCAATGTTTTTTCAACAGAAGAAAAAGTTCTGTGCTATTTCCACACTTTTGGTTTTGGTTTTGTTTTGTTTTTTTACCCAATCTAGTTTTAGCTTTTATTTGATTAAGTTTGTTCATTTATGTAGAATAAATACCATTTTCTATGTGGGTGCCATCAATCTTCAAAGAATCTTGACTGACTTTTTTTTATTAAAAGTAAAAATCCAAGTCTTCCTAAACATGAATTGCATAACCCACACAAACTTCCTTCATTTAGTGGTCATAAGCCAGCTTGCTGTACCTTTACATAATTTTCTGCATATGTTTCCTTGTGCAGAGACTTATCCAAGTTGCTTTCATCATGCCCTTAACACACTTGGTTCCACATAAAAGCACTGACGTATGTTGAGCCTTTGTTTCACCTTTAAGCCCTCAAGGAGAGTGGGCAGGAATTTTTTTTCCTTGTATATATCTATGAAATATTTATTTCTTAGATGCATATGATGTAAGAAAGCAATTTAGCAATTTTTTCTCCTTTTTTTTTTTGATGCCTTGGAGGTGAACTCAGCTGTAGTTTGGAGAAAAGGCAAGGCTTGGAGGTGGGGTAGGGAATTTGGTGGGAAGCATTGTGTGTCTGATTTGCCTGCAGGGTACATCTGAGTATGTCTCCTAGTTAGATCTGTTATTTCACAAAATTTTGAGCATTAGTCTTATCATCCCTTGTTTTCTGCCAAGGCAACATAAAGTAGCCTCCTGAGGGCTGAAATGTTTTAGTCTGATAAAAATCTTTTTTGTCTAAACATGGAATGGATATCAAAATGTTTATCCTGTATAACTGTCCAGAATTTAGATGGCCTAACATTTGACTGAAGCATTATCAAACTAGAAAAATGAATAAAGTGAAGAGTGTCCCAAGTTTCCTTCTTTCAACATTGATTCTTAGACCCTTGTCTAAGGGTCTGGTTGTGGAACCCAGAGCAGCTTGTTACTGGCTTTTCAGATATGACCCAGGAAATTTATAAGTAACAGCTGTGAGTAAAATTAGCATTCATGGGTGTGTAAAATGCAAACACTGAAGGCAAGGCAGTGGTAGGATAAGCAAATTATGCCCCTACTTTGCCTTACACTTTCCTTATGTGCTGCTAGCAGCAGTCAGGAGAATGAAGGGTGGATGGCAAAACATAATCTTCTGTCATGATAGATAGAGACTGTAGTGGGTGAAAAAAAGCTGGAAATAAAGTTCTGTTCTTCATTCTGTATGTGCTGTTTTCAGTGATGTTTTGAATTGTTTGGATTTGCTAGCCAGGTTTTTAGTGGTTTCTTAACTTTCCTTTGAACTCTTGGAAGGGAAGGAGTGTATCATCAGGAGGGTGCTGTACAGTGACACCTTTCCCAGGTTTTTCTATTAGTGGTTAGTTGTTGACTTACTCAACAAACAATAGGTAAAGACTTAACTCTGCAATGAAAAATACATAGAGAAGGATGAAATGGTTGGAAAGGAAAAAGAGGAAAAATTGACAAGAGACTGTCTTGAAGGAAGAGGTGAAAACTGTCATGAATAGAGTTGGAAAAGAAAGCAAACACTGGGTTGCAGTGTTAGAAAAGATGGGCCATTTATGAAGTGATAGAAAGACAGTGCAAGAAGAGAATAAATCCATGTTATTCAGATTGATGGATATTGTTGTGAGGATGTAAATTACAGAGCTACTGTAATTGTTTAATATATATGGAAACAGCAGTGAATTTTGTTCTCTCGCATGCTTTCATAGGGTATGTTTCCTTCAGCTTTTTGCGAAGCAGTGGAAAAACTCAAATGTAGTTACACCTAAGGTTTCTACAGTAAACATTTAAACTAAATACCCTTAACCTGAACAGCTTATAGTCACCTGCTTTGTTTTGCCACGTTCTTTTCACATCCTTATGCAAGTCATTGAGGTTGTGTAAGTGTGACCATGAATCTGTGCTCATGACAGTACAACCCATTTCTGAATCCAAAATGGGGTACAGGAGTTGCTATGAAAATACTGCAGTTCTGGGATGTTGAAAAGAAATAGTGGAGTGCTCAAAGAGCAGTCTAATAAAGAAAAAAAGATCAAGGCATAAGGAAGATAACAAGAGTCACTTTTTATGGAGTGCATGGTTGTGACTGTGTTGTTTTCTCTGAAGGGTTTCTGCTGTAAATCTCTCATACCACAGCTCTGCCGATCTTTTCTCTCTGTGGGCTTTTTCTTGAGTGCTGTGCTGACTTTAAGCAAGAGTTCTGAAAACCAATAAAATGGAAATAGATGAGTCATCTTTATCATTCAGTGGTCCTGACATTTGTTGACTTTTCACTCTTGTTTACCTGTTCCTGTGTTGACCTAATGAAGCACTGTGATACGTCCTTTGCAGACCTGATTACAGAATACTTTTTTCACAATTATTGTTTTGACTAATGTGCACTTTTCCTGAGTAATATGTTCCCCTTGAACTAGGGAGTCTAGACTGGAGTTTTATTTTTTCCTGAAAAGTGAGAACTACACATAGCCAAGTGAAAACCTGTTTGCTCGATGTGTGCATCTTCACAGTGTTTGTGTGGAAAAATGATGTTTATGTGTTACAAAGAAAGTTGGTGTAGCTCTTCAGTATGGATATTTCATTTTCCTTCTTTCCTTTGGGAAATATTTTAAATTCAACAACAGTTGAGTCAACATTGCTAGTCTTTTAGCACTTAAGTGAACAGATCTGTTTAAGAATTTAAATTTGTCTGCAAATTTAGATAAGGGCTCATTATACCTACTTGTTTTAAGTGATCATGCTGATAGCTAAGCCATCTTTTGCAAAGGAAAACTTCCACAGCTCTGCTTTTTATTCTAGAATACTATATCCAAAGGTGAAGAAGCTATTTTGGTTTGGCTGTTGTGTTGCGATTTTCTGTAGTCAGGATTTTGGTGTTTTCTTCTATTTTCAGTTAGTGACCTAAGCTGCAGAAGGTGTACTTATTCTGAAATGTGGCTTTTGAGCATACTGGTTGTATTAATGCAGTGGTATATTCTATATAGTAATGCCACCTGTACAGAACATTCTTAACCTTTCTGACCTGCCTTTTGGCTGAGTAAAGCTCTTGATTCTACTGCTTCCTCTCAATCTTACATATATATATATATACACCCACATATATAAAACCCCAATTATTCAATTGACTAAGCATATCATTGAAAAATTGGACTGAAGGCCTGGACTAAAATGAATTGGGTTTTATTCTTCATGGTGGAAAAGCTAGAAGGAGTTTGAAGTTATCACAAATCTGCAGAATTTTAGAAGTTCAGTGTTGGCTGAGATTTGTAGAAGGTCTACCCTTAGAATACATTTTCTGTAATGGAATTGAATGTAAGAGGTCAGATAAAATATTTTAATATGGAAATATAATTCTAAATGTTACTAAAATATTATTAAAAATGGGATTATTTTGAAAAAATCTAACATCTCAAAGCAGTGTGGATTGCTGCATACTGCAGATGTTTAGAGGGCTGCTGGTGTGGTGCTTGGAGATGAGGCTTGGCTGATCTTGGGGATGATTCCTGAACTGGGAAAAGCAGGAAGATAATAGACATGGAGGAATACAGACTGTATTGGATAGTAGTTCATCCAAGGGAGAGTGTAATGAATCCCTCTCCTATTTTCTTTTCCTTCCCATGGAGAGCACTGAGATGCTGACATTTTAAAGATGGGGAATATTTGTTCTACTTGATAATTGAAATTACTGTTGTTGTTACCAGATTTGTGCTTGCTGTAGGAACAAGAAGAGTTACTTTCAACATCTGTTGCTTATTTTAAGATGTATTTCAGTTTCTCACATACCAGGAGAATGTAATTGTAGTGAAGTAAGATCTTAATTGGAAAATGTTAGTTTTTGGTTGCATTTGAGAAAGATACCTCCATAGATGTTAGTTATTTTGCTTTATTTTTAAATACCTAGAAAAGTGAGTAGCTTGTGAAGTTTTTGCAAAATTTCAGACACTGTAGTGGTTCTCTGGGCTTTCAAATAAAAACTTGTCATTCAAATACGCATTTGAATACCCTGTATTTGTAGGTGACAGAGAATAGAAATTTTCAGTTCCCCTGGAGTTGCTAGATGGAGCTTAAAGATTAACTAGCAACAAAAGGGTAAGAGAATGTAAAAGTATGCACACAGGATGATAAACATAGCTGGAACTATTGGATAAACAGATAGTGAGGAATATAGTGGGTTTTTTGGCAAAGTTCTATCTCAAGAAGTAACAGCTCATTCCCATAAAAAGTTCAAGGAAAGGTCACCTGTAAGATTGAGGCACTTAATGAGTATGTCCACCAGAGACCCCTTTAGACAACCCTCTAGGACCATAAAAAGGCTTCCAATAGGAGACAGATGCATGCAAATTAGTTCTAGGAAAAATGATGTTTATGTATTAGCTAGGAAGTACACTGTAATGAATATGTATGATCAAGATGGAATAAATACCCTGTTGTAAAGTTTCACACACACATTTGATTAGAGAAGATATCCTCTGAAAGTGTCCAGCACTGTAATAAAGAATGTCTGCTTTCTAATACTTCAAATAGTGTTGTTTTCCAGCTGACTTTGTTATCAGTGTACTGCTGATACATGTGACAGAGTAGAGATTTTGAGTTCATCTCATTATGTGCATGTGCACTGCGTGTGTGTGATTAAAAACCCATGGTTTTAAAAGCCCAGTAGCTGAGTTGATCTTTGTTTGGAGCTGTGTTTTGCCAACATAATGCCAGGCTGTGTTGTTTTGATGTTGTAAACTCTTTTTTCCCTGGTAGTCTGAGATCTGCAATCCTTAACTGGCCAAACCAGTTTTTGCTTAACAGAAGCAAATGGTTTAGGTCCTTATTTTTGTGAAGAGAGAAGAAAACAAAACACACAAACAAAAAGCCCCAAGCCAGCATTCTTAGTCTGATTTCACCTTTGAACCAAACTTGCATCCTAGATTTTGGGTATTCCCACGAATAAATAGCATTTTTTGACAACTCATGATCTATAATGGTAAATTCTTAAGAGCCCATCAGAGAGAACACCCTTCAGCCAATATCTTCCTATCCTTAATGAATTAGTTTTGGTTGTTTTCACTATAAAATGTACATTGATGTTTCATTTTACATCTTTAGTCATACTGTTTATTTTAGAGTAATTCTGAGTAATGATTAAGCCTTCTTTGAAAAAGCTGATTGGATTTGATGCTCTTTTATTGCACAAACCAGATTACTGTTACCTCCATCATGTTGTTCATGATGTGCTTTGCTCTCTGTAGCATACTTAAGAATTGCAAACTGGAAACCAGGAGTTAATACTAAAAATAGGAATACTATTTCTAGCCTATGTCACAACTGGATTTGATGTTTTGGACTGAAACCAGCTTGGAAAGAAAACATTTAGGATCTTAGGTGTAAGTCCTTTCATCTGCCAACAAATTAATGGGAAGATGAAGTGTATGTGTCCAATATTAAAAAGCATTTGCCAGTGATGTTGATGTTGACTAACACAAATAGAGTGTGCACTTCAAGGAAGTGGCTGGTTAGAAGGCTGTGCTTGGAGTTTTCATCCCAATAAGTGTTCCTTCACACTGGATACTCTATAAACATTCAGTCTTTGCCACAAAGAACATTGTGTCTTCATACAAACATCTCCCATATGATGATTTCAAAGTATGATTTCAAAATATGATTTCAGAGTATGATTTCAAAATAATCACTGCTGCTTATCCTCCATTTCTTCATGTTTCACCCATGAAGCAAGGTTGAGACTTCTCAGCAGGAGTGTTAATTAGTTATATTTTCATCATGTAAGGCAGAGTATTAATTGAATGAAAAGTACATTTGAAAGCATTTTTGCAAGATTTATGATGCTTTCAGTTGAAAGAGGAATCTGGTTTCTTCCTGTCATTCAGAGAAGAAGGGTTCTCTGAACTACTCTTAAGTGTCTGTCAGCTTTATCAAATACCCTTGCCAGTATCTCTGAACTTGTCTTCCTGACATTTCCCAATAAATTGAAGAAAATTACCAAGCGGTTTGATTTTGAGCCTTGTAATAGAATTGCTTTTTTCAGCTTTACTGTGGAAAATGTTATTTCCTTTTTTTTCACTTTAATATTAGTGCAGCAACTTTGAGGCAGTAGTTGGAAAATGGATAATGGTTTCAAATAAGTAATTCTCACTTTTCAGTTCTTAGCTGTCTGGCATTAAGCAATTATTGGATAATTGTACAAGTTGTTTTTATACTTGAAGAAGGTTAGAAATAGGAGGGAAGAATAGCCATCAATACTGCTGTCTGGTTGCTGTGGAGAAACATTAACTCCCCTGTATGTTATAACCAACTTCTTGTGAACTCTTGTAGATGTTTTTCATTCCTCAGCTCATTGTTTTTGTGGGAAAGGGAAATAGTTTTGACTTAACTTGGAGCAGGAACAAGAAAATAATGATGTTTAAGGAACAAGGCACAACTGATGCTTCATTAATTGTGATAAGGTTTGGCCATTTTTGACAAGTATGTGTCAACAAACATCATGCTTGAAGAGGTTTGTGTTTAAAATGTTACTGCTAAAGTGGCCCTACAGCTTTAGAAAAAACATCAAAGCCTCGGTTTTAAGGTCTTCGTAAGGTGTTTGTACATTATTCTTTCCTGATCTCCTAGCTCTTGCAAGAACTCATTTTAAAGTGGTTTTGTAGTTCATATTCTATTTCTTTTCCTGAAAAGTCTTTTTTTCTCTAAGAGCCATAGATATTGAAAAGAAGAGCTAAAGGTTGGAGAAGAGGAATGCTGCTTAGTGCACCTTGCTCGTTGGCCCTGTCAGATACAGGAGGAAGCATAGGTCATAACTTTGTCTGTGGTAGAATGGAGGGCCAAAAATTACTGTAGAGGGAGACAAGTAATGCTGTTACCTTGCACCTCAGAAAAACTGAATTCCAGGGGAAAATGTTCCAGAGTGTGGCTAAGAGGGTCTACTCCTAGATCTCTATCTGCAGAATTGCTGTATCCACAGGTTCTTGACTGTTGTCTCTAAAGCATCTTGCATCTTAAACTTGTTATTTTAGGCTGTGCACATGATCAGGTAGGCTTCAGTGCTTCTGCTTCTATCTGGGTAATCTTTTTTCAAAGCCTAATTCATCAGCAATAAGAACAGAAGTGTCGTCTTATTTCTCTTCAGGAATAACTTAGAAAAAAAAGAACAGACACCATGAACACGAAGAACGATGCACTAAAGAACAAACAGACAAAAATCCACAGAAAAACACAAACCCCCAAACAGAACCCTCATATCAGCTTTAATTTATCCAAAGTGTTGTATTGAGGCCACAGGCATTCACTGCATTTTAAAGGTTTGAATACTTATTTTTCTTCTTATTGGAGAAAATTTGTTAAACATGAGAAAATAGAGAAGCACCAGGACATGGCAACTTACAAAGAGTTTGTGTTGGTCATTGGCAGAAAGAGTAAAATGCAACATTCCTGGTTCATCTCTGGTGCTTTCACCTGCTAAACTACTGTTTCTCTTGTGAGGTACTTTGTTGTAAATGTTGATCTTTGGGTGTCTCTCAGTACCTTGCTGTAGCTGGTAAGCAAAACTTTGTGCCGTTGTGTTGCTGCTTTTCAGTGGATTATTAGTAGGCTCAACAGTGTGGGCCTTGTGCCATCCAGTTAGGAATTATCTGTATCAATAAAATTCCCTCTCTACTTTGGCTGCTTTTCTGGATGAGGCAAATGCCTTCTGTGCTGTGAAGTAGCAGGATTATGGAGGCCTTGACTGCAGCAATTGGCTTTTGATACTAAAATATAGCTGATATGAAGTGGAAGCTTAGCCTAAAATCTGAGTTAGTTGATAAAATTTGCATGTATTAAAATTAGTTTTGTAGAAGAAACAAACTTTTATTCTTTTAAAATACTAAAATAAACGTCCTTAAAAGTTATATACTTTCTGTTGACTTTTGCAGAGTTCTGTTGACTCTCCATTGTGAAATGGAGAGTTTCTTATGTAGATAGCTTAATGATATAATGGATTTGTATTTTGTGTAGCTACTCCAAATACTGAAACTGTGAATTTGTGTTCATGTTTTACTATTACATTTGGCATGAGTTGTGCCTATGAACTGCAGCGCTTGTATGACTAGTTTTGAACCAAAATAGTGGAATTAATTTTGAAATTGCTAGGCTACACACAGCAGGATCTGTAATAGCTTAGTATGTGTAACACATGCTCACATCATCCATTGCTGAATACCTAGTGGTGATAATTTACATTATAGTTGTATGTTTTTTATTCTTATATGCACATAACTTTCCATTACACATTGCTCTCTGTAAGATTTTGAGGTGTTATTCTCATTGGCTGAGCTGCTGATATCCTGTACATGAGAAGGAATAAAAAATTCTGTTTGTTTTCTTATACATGTGCTAAATTATAACTGCTCAGGGTGAAACTTGCCATTCTACGGCAAGATAATTTTTTTCCCACCATGAAATCTCAGCTTTAAGTAGATCTTGGTTAGGTTTTTAAAAATTTATTCTGTAAAATTGAAGCTGCTTATTGGAACAGGGTTTATGAATTCATGGAGGCACATTACAATTAGGTTTGAAGAATGCATCATGCAGCTTTAGGGAATGTGTTGTCTTTGTTCTTTGTGGGTGTTCTGCTCACATCTGACCAAGTCAAATAGTATTTGGAAAGTTGTGTTTTGCCCATACTCTTGTAACAGCCTGATGTAAGTTTTCAAAAGGTGCTCAAGTTTACCACTCGCAATTGTTGAATTTTATATATATAACATTTGCCAACAAAATCACTGCTTAATTGAGTGCCTGGTTTTCATGGAGGCTTTCACGTTGGTGATGTCCAGCTCTGTCCTTGTTCCTGCTCATTTGCTGTCTCTTTCTTTTGTCTCCTAGACAGCCAGATAATTTTTGTCACCCTTTCAAGGCAAGCTGTGTGTGTGAAGGCAAGTTCTTAATCTATCTTGGTGTGTGAACACAATGAAGCTGTCTGTCAGTTCCACACTGGTCAGCATGGCTTAAGATGGGAGATGGAGTTGGGAAAAGGCTGAATGATAAATTTTGGCATTGTTTACTAAACCAGGTAGTGCAGTACAGAAAGAAGGGTTTCTGTGGGATGAAGTGGTTGGCATTGAGGATCCAACATGGGTGCTGTAATAATTTTGGGAAATACTGCTTTTGCCTAGGTTAATCCATGGGCTAAATGCTTACTTACCTTTGGAGCAGATATTCTAGTTCAGTTTAGTTTAAAAGAAGTCAGGTTTGCATATCTAGACACCATTGCACAGCCCTTGCCAAGCACGTGAAGTGCAGATAACTGGGAGGCTTCAGGAGCCCCCTCTGGTCTGAACTAAGCCACTGTGGAGATGCACAAATTATTTTGCTGCTGGAGTTGGAAGTGCATGCAATGGGATTTGGGAGCCCACAGAGTCTGTTTGTCATTCTACTTCCTGTAGTATTAGCCAGGGATGAAACTTCTTTCCATGTGGAAATGAGTACAAGTGGTAGAAATGAGTGCTGTGGACTGAAAGTCACAGGTAAGTTTTGATTTTTGTTGTGGAAATTCTGTGTTTTCTTTTAAAATGTAAGTAGTCAAGTATTCAAGATGTTTACCAAGTGAATATATAACCTGTGGTAGCAGATGCTCAAAAATCAGAATCAGTGTCAGATGGTGATTATGCCTGTGACTCTAACACTGCCCAGCAGTGCTCACAAACTCTTCCATATGAGCTTCTTTATTTGGAAGGCAAATCAGTAGTAAACCAGAGGGTTTTTGTGAGCTGGAGAAAAGATAGGGAAAAAATGTTAATTGTAGTGATGACTTTAAATTTTGCTTGCATTTTGAGATACTTCGGGCCTGATTTGTAGACATTCTGGATAATCAGAATAGCATCTGAATTTATATTTTCAAAACACAGTTCCAGTTAAAGTTCTGTTAAAAGTATTGACTGAAAAACTAGGCACTGAATGTCTGAAATTGAGCAACCAAAGTTAGTGGGCATTTATTTTACCCTTTGGGCTTTCATAATTTTTGCACTAGTCATTTACCTTTAGAATAGGAATACTGATCTTATGAAATTATTGCAAAGTTTATGTTTATTGTATGTAGTCTTGCCATGTTATGGGCAGAGCTGCATAAAATGTAAAGTTTTTATATACAGTGTAGAATGCAGATGGTAAGCATTTGATGGGTCACAGGATGAGGGCAAAAACTGGGCAATTGTCCATTTGCTGAACGAATCAGAAATATTGCTGGGGAAAATAGAATAAAGCAGCAGAAAGAATAAAGTCAGAAGTAGGTATGTATAAAGGCTAAACTCAAGTTTCATGACTTTAGAACCTTAACTGCTGCATAGCTTGGTTTTACAGATATGTATTTAAAACTTTGGGGCTTTACTAGTTCTGCAGAACTCTTGGTGCTTTGTAATCTGCATTTTGGTGCACAGAGACAAGGATAAGAATGGGATTGGTAAGAATAGAGAAGAAATGCATGATGGTGTGTGACTGTTGTAGTGATGCCTTAGATTTCCAAGTATTGTATATGTTTTTGATCTTTTTGGGAAGAACAGTTTAAAAATACCCACTGGCAGTTTTGGATTCATTTGTGAGGAAGGCTGTTGGAAAAGGTTTGTGCTGCTTTGGTCACTTAGTTTCGTGTTTGAAAAACTGACATAATAAATTCACATCCCTAGAAGCTGGATTGTGGGGTTGATCTTAAGCTATGTTATTCTGTGTTTTATTGCTTTTCTCAAAATATTCTTCCTGGGGAAGGTGTTCTGGTTTGGTGTTTTTTGGTTTTTTTTTTCGTTTTGTGGGGTTTTTTTTTTTGTTTTTGTTTTTTTTGACGAGGTTTTTGTTTGTTTTTAAATTAATGGGATACTGTATTTCAGATACAGATTTGATAATTTGAGTAAATGGCTAAACAAAGAGCAGTGCCCAAGAAAGGTACCCCCTTTTAACTCTCTACCTGCTGAATCCTTTCTCAGGTTTGCTTTTTGTGTTTTGTGTGAGGATTTTACTCATTCCTAAACCTGCAGGCTTGTCCTGAATTGTGAGATTCAAGTTTTGTTGTTTTGTTAGTGTCTGCTCCTATAGAGTTGATGATACAGGCCAGAAACTCCAAGTACTTCTACCCTTTTCATAGTAGTAGTAGAGCCAGATGATGACTTGTTTTTCCCTGGGTCTTGCTAGCTTGCTTTTAGTGGTAATCTGAAAAAGGACACCATGTGATGCCAATTGGTAAATTATCTATATTGCAGTCAAAGCACTAATGTCTGGGCATTCAGTAAAAACCAGCTAGTGTGTCTATTTCAGGACAGGTATTCATGCTCATTTCTTCCCTCTGTCTCTTTGCCTCAGCTTCATTACCTATCTGTGAATGTGCAACCTTCTCTGTCTCCCTTCTCCTTCTAGTCTGTTGAGGATGTGAGTACTTTGAGTCAGAAACATGCTTTGTGGGTTACATAGCATAATTTCTGTAACAAATAGTCATACAAATGTTGATACTGAATTAATAATAATTTTAAATTTTTTTATTGCCCTCTTTTCTTAAACATTATCAGTTTGTTTCCCTTCCAGTGGTTCACTTGACTGTTTTGTATGAAACTTTTCCACTAAATCCATAGAATCATCTTGAGTAATAAACCTCGCTCTATTTCATTTGCATCATTGCTTATAAAGGAGAGAAAACAGGTCAAGTTATGCCCTGAAAGAATCTCTTCATTTATTTAGGATTTTTCAAATACTGTTCAAAGCATAATAGAAATGTAGTAGTAAGAGAATGGATGGAAAAGTGTACATGACAGTTTAAAGAACAGTTTAATTTAGAGAATTGCTCCTGTTAAAAAGCACAGCCCTGCCTTTTTAGTCTCTTTCCCTGCTAGCACTTAATGCTTTAACTTGGTGTTACAGGTTTTGGCGTGGTTTAGTTGTTACAATAATGAGAGTTCTGTAGTTGTTGTTTTAATTGCTGCTTTTAAAATGACCATGTTTGTGTACTCTGACCCTTACCTATTATGGCCTGAAACTTGGTTGAAAAATGATTAAGGAATGGACAAGTTGAATTATGGTACTGTAAGTGTGCACTGTGTTGCTGCAAACATCAATATTAGGCTTGCTATCAGGAACATAAAAATAATGTTGTCATTGTACCCTGTGGTGTTAAGATTGAGTATGTGTTTCAACTAAGTGCCATCAAACAGTCTAAAACTCTGTTGTGCAGAGGACCAGTCAAGCATGCAGGATGTGCAAGTTTCTTTCATTAAAGTGCTTCGGACCTGAAGCAGTGATTCCCAAGCTGTTGCTTGTGATGACTTGGGATGCCACTATTAGACATGGAAAATTGTTAGGCAGTTTTCTGTGTGAGTAAAAAAAAAATCTATGAAGTGAGAAATGTTACTTTCTGAATAAAGTAATTTATCCAGTATTTTGTAGCTTAAGCCACTTTTGTTAGTTGTTGCTATATTTGAGGAATTTCTTTCTTTGTTGTGCCCCTACTGTTACATTTTTTTTTTTCAGGCTATAATCAAAACAATTTTTTTTACTCACTGATTTAGTTTTTATTCAATTCCGCTTTTGCTTTCAGTGCCCTAATGTCGTTAAATATTTAATATACAAGAAATTTTCTATCTTCTAGAATAAACGGCCTGAAGGGAGGAAGAATTTCTGAGACTATCCTACTTGAATGTACAAGAAGAAAATGCAGTGTGCAACCAAGCTGTTTATCTGATTACATAGCACTGAAATGCACTTCATTGAGCCCTGCTGCTGCACAGGCTACTGAAGTGATCTGTCAGTGATTTTTTGGAGCTGATATGTAGCTTCGAGTCCTGCTCACTTAAAAAACCAAATAAAGCAGCAGCTCAGATCTTCACATTACTAGGAGAGTAGAGGTGATTTAATGGTTGATAGAGTGGTTTGGTATTCAGAAAATCTGTGGCAAGAGACGTCATTTTCATTTCTTGATTTATGCACGTGTTGCCTCATGTGTTTGATGCATCTTTGCCTCTGAGCTGCTCAGGGGAGCACTGGTTTGTTCTTTGGCCAGGGAGGGGCTCATGGGAGGAGCTCTTAGACATGCTGTGGTAAAAGCCATGGCAAAGCTACAGGTTCTGCAAATTGCCAAAAATGTGTGGATATTTCTGTTAATTTTTAATACACACTTGTGTGAGTTCTTCTTTCTTTTCTTTTTTTTTATGCAGGTCAACTTTGTAGTGTGCCAACTGTTTGCCTTGCTTGCGGCTATTTGGTTTCGAACATACCTTCATTCAAGCAAAACTAGCCCATTTATAAGACATGTTGTTGCAACACTCTTGGGCCTTTATCTTGCACTTTTTTGTTTTGGATGGTAAGTTGCACTTAAATTCATTTTTCAGGAACTTGTCAGTTTTCATTTCTGTGTTATGAAGAACCTTATTGCCTAATTTTGTGGGGTTTTTAGCTGCTGCAAATGTACAGAAATCAGCTTAAATATTCTGATGAGGTGCACAAATTTTGAAAGGTCATCTATTTGCAAACTGGTAACTATCATACTGGGTGCCTGTGGTTTTGGGAAGATGAAGCAGGTGCAGTTTAACTTCTACAGCTTTTGTTCTGTAAACTTGCTAGAGAAGTATTCTCTTGAGGCACAGCACAGATGTGGTGACTAGGATATTTCCCCATTAATGCTTACGGCATGAGATAACTTGGTGTCTTTTTCTGAATATTGAATATAATGTGACTTTTTTAAGGAGGAGTTGCTGGAACTGTAAAGTATATCTAGTGACACTCCTAGTAGTATAAACACCTGGAAAAGAGCTAGCTTTGACTTCAGACTGTTTCATGGTTTCTTTTTTTTTCTTCAATGATTTAGAGGGAGGATGTGATTGTTTTTCGAACACATATTTTGTGTGACTGCTGTTTGCATATCTTGATCTTTTCACAGTGTAGCAAGACAATGTTAGTAAAGTTAGAGAAGGATATGCATTTAGTTTGGTGAATTTATTTTCTTCAATCAAATAGCTTACTAAATGGCTCGCATCTTCCCAAGATGGTTTGAGTGCCAGTTTCATTTTATTACATTGTAAACAAGGTGCTTACTTAACTTCAAGTGTATAAAAGACTTATTTATGCTGACTATTATAGAGCATTACTGAACTGGGGGAATTAATCAAGCTGTTGTGCAGGTGGGAAGCTGCACACAATGTGTGCGTGCATCTGTCTCTGGACATGCAGAATGTGTTGGCCTCTACGTTGGCATGGTGCAGAGATCTCCCAACATTAATTGATATATCTGGTTTTTAAATTTTAGGAAAGGAAATCAGTAACCTTTATTCTTTAGATTTACATGCATGATTTACTTTTATATAGAACTCTGCTATGCCAATCCATTTCATAAATGGGTGGCCATAGTATTCTGCTTTGAGAGAATGATCTGATCTCAAAGACTTCCAGTCTTAGCACCACAGACAAAGAGGAGAATATGGGAGATAGGAGGTACTGTGTGTGGTTTTTTTTGAGAGCTGTGTAAGCTTAGAAGCACGTTCTGTTTCCATTGCTTTAGAGAAGCAGAAATCATTACTTCTAACTGTAATTAGAAAGGGCTAGTAATATATTCATATATGAATTTTGGGTATGGGAGATTTTGGAAAGAAACAACCTCTACTCCCAACAGACATAAATAAAATTTTGTGGAAACTTCTCACTGGCAATATTCCCTGAAAAAAAAAAATTATGTTTTCTGCAGTAGTAGAAACCCACATTATTCTGGTTTGCTTTGGATTATACTTGAATCTATTGTATTAGCAATTAATTTCTATTTTGCAGTTACAGAGTTAAAAACTATTTAAAAAGGATGAAGAGAACATAATTTGAGATGTTGAAAGTAGACATTCTTTAAAAATTGGTACTTAGGCCAATGCTTTTTCCTTTTGTTTAAGTACATGTTATACAAGCAGTTTTTTTGAGGGTTTTGGTTTTTTTCGTTCCGGAAATCAAGTGTGCATACAGGTTACAAGTGCCTGATACATCTTTAGCGAGTCTTGGTTTGTGCTATAACATGTTTTATAAACATATATAACAAGAAGGAAACTGTTACTGTTATGTTATATAGTGTTACTAGTAAGTGTAGTAACTTTGTAGATAAGATCATGCAAACATAAAAGTGGGAAGTAATTTGTAATCTGCACCCTTTTAAGGGCATTTAGTAGTAGTTATGTTGTCATCTTCAAGTGTGTTAGTTTTCAGTCACTCTTGTAATACTTGTGATAGTGGTAGAGGAAAGGAAAAGAAGCAATAATTCCCTTGGCATAATAGCCAATAGCATGAAAGGCCCAGAATATGTACCCTTTGTATGTAGTTAAAAATCAGTATTCTCTGTGGTATCTCAATATATCCCTTTGAATGTTTGAATCAAAGAACATATTGCTATTGTTAACAGCTCTGACAGAGAAATGTTTTTGGTGACTGTAATCCTGGTATGGTATTCCTTGTCAATCCACACTCTTTCAGGCTTTGATATCTTAGTATCCTTTCTCTATATAAGAACAAACACTTAAGTTTTTGTCATTTCACTAATGCCTGTCTGTGCTATACAATATTGCTAATACTTGGCAGATAAGAAAAGCAAGTAAATACTTTTTAAATTGACAATTACTATATTAAAATGCACACTTGAATTTTAGGTGGTCCTCTCATAAATGAGACTAACTAGAAGTGAAGCGTGGGAGCATGTACAGATTGGCTCTTACATAAAAAGTCAAGATTTTTCAAGGTTAATTCATGTCCAAGTGACTTGTTTTGCCTCAGTTCCTCATGTGTAGGATGAAGGATTTTAGTTGGATAGAATTGGTTTTCTTGTTGAAAATCTTTGAGGTCATTTCCTTGTGAGTAGAGGAGGAGTAAAATTAGGAAATTGTTAGTGATAAGCTGGAAGAAAACAGCATCACTGTCACAAAATAATAGCTGCTTTTTAGGCTGCTTTTTATGGGGAAAAAAGAATTAGATGAGTTGTGTCACTTGAGGATATGTACGTGTGATACTGAGGCACTTAAAGTACCAGAATGAAAAAAAACCCCGAATTACTGAAGGTCAGCTCTTTTCCCCATTCACTGGCCCTGCTTTGATAGCAGTGCTCTACAGCTTACTGAAGTGTAACTCCTTCAAAGGCCAAAGCAAACCCCCAAAGCAGTGGTGTTGGGATAGCTGTGGTGGTAAAAAAAAAAAAGAGGAGCTTAGAGCACCTTTGTGAAATAAACCTGTGGCTTGTTGGTGTGTAGGGCTTTTTTGTGTGTGTGTTTTTTGTGACCATCACCACCATCCCTTTAAAAGTTACTGACAACCTGGGACAAAGAGACTGGCTGGACACAGTCACCATTTCTGTTGAGTGGGAAATCTTACAATGTTGTGGATACTAAGAAATAGTTGGCTGTATCTGAAATATTGCTGTAAATGGCTAGAAAGATGAATATGGAAATTAAACCACAAAACTTTCATGTTGTTTACAGTTATTTACTCAGGAAATAATGCCAAATGGAAGTATTATAAGACATATTCTTTGTATTTTCAGAATTGCAGTATCCTTGATTGAGCTGGAGCATTCTAGCTAGGTGCCTAGTTTTTGTTCGTTACTGTTCTCTGGGCTATGCTAAAGGAAAAGTTCTCAGCAAAAGGAAGGGAAGCAGGAAACCTAAATAGAACTAAAGGGTTTTTTTCTTTGGGAACAGTGATGGCTTTAAACTTTGAACCTCTTTAATTTCACAATAAATGCATGCAGTTGACTGTCATTAAAGAAAATTCTATGAGGGTTTACTTTTTTTTCCCCCCTAGGTATGCCTTACATTTTGTTATACAAAGTGGAATTTCCTACTATATCATGATCATAATAGGAGTGGAAAATATGCACAAGTAAGTTTTGATTCTAAAATTTTTTACTTTGCCTTTACAAGAATGCTACTGTTGAGATTTTTTTTTTTTGTAATTGTGCATATGTACCATAATTCTAGTTGTATTATAACATTTCAGTATTTGCAGTATTTGAATTCTCTAACCATGGTTTTATTTTCAGGTGAGAAGATGACTTATTTGGGAATTTTTGCCAGCTTTTTGAAATATCTAAACCTCATTAAAATAATACCCCACTTAGACATATTTTGTGTTTACATATTCTCATTTTTTCATCATTGCTTAATCTTAAGTATTTCTGGGTGTTGATGAATGACAAATGTAATTTGAAAACAGCCAGTGCTACTAGATGGAAGATGTCTGAACAGAAGACAATTTGTGTGAGAAATTTCTCTAGGAACTAAGTGCTTATAATTTCTTTTTTTTTTATATATATATTTATCAGTATGAATGCTGTCTTAGGTTAAGAATACATTTATAAAACACATACGGCATTGTTTTAAGTTTGAATGCTTGATTATATTAGCAGTATCTGAATCCATATAGAAAAACACTTGTTTCTCTTTTTCAGTCATTCCTAAAAGCAGGGAAAACATTTATTACTGTTATTATGCATATGTTTTACTATTCCAGTAGCCTAGAGATCAGAAACAAATTAGGTTCCCACTGTGTTAATTCCTGCATAAATGTTTAGTAAAATAGCAAATCCTTGCTTGAATAGGTTGCTGAAGTATGTGAGCTTGTGAGAAAAAATGCTGGTAGAAAAAACAAAGAGGAAAATTGCTTCACACAGAAAGCACCAAGCCAGGGCAGCCTTAGTTCATGATCCTACCTGTAAGAATACTCTGCTGAGTTGTACTGTGATAGTGAATGTGATTTTGTCTTTTAAAATATCCCATATTAGGCTCTTATGTTCAGGATTTTCTTCAAAGCCTCATGTATTCAAACTACTGTGGCTGTGAGAGAACCTCATTTGGTTGGATAGCTGGTTTATAGACAAACAGCTTCTTTCATTACTTTCATTTATTCTAAAGCAACTTCTTCATGTAAATTTCACTTTAGACATTAAACAATGTAAGCTAGAAGTTATGTTACTTAATATTCTAAAAGAAATTATTAGTGTGGTTAAATGCAGCAAAGGGAGGTGTCAGTCAGGAGCACTTTGGTCTTTACCATAACAAGGTATGTAGGTTTCTCAAAAATGCAAATCCAGCAGTGATCTAATTCCTAATAGCATGAGACAGGTAGGCAGATTTCCTGCACTGTGGCAGGGGAACACTAACTCCTGATCCTCCTAATTCATACCAGCTGGTTTAAGTGCATGGCCTGGTCTGCTGAGGTGTTGGCTGTGTTATGCACAGCTGTTACTGCGCAGCTGGGAGGGGAAACCTAGATTTGATTACAGAGCTTGTGTTGCTTTGTCACCATATGAATTAGTCTGCCATTGGATAAAACTTAAAAGCTCTTCTTTCAGTGGAAGAAAAAAAATGTAAGAGTCATTTGTTACTTTAAACTGTGGACAATGTGTGGATGCTGTATGGCAAGCTCCAGGAGCCACTTCTAGTAGGTGATACAGGCAAGACTTACACAAGGTTTGCTCCCTGCACTGCTGGAGTATCCCAGAAGTGATGATGCCTGTACCTAAGGAATGCACTAGGTACACTTAATTTTTTGTCAGGAAAAGGCCACTTACAGATTTCTGATTTGCAGTCTGAATGGAAACTAATGTGAATTACTCCTCTCCCCACCTAAGTGTTTGTCTTCAGGCTATGGATGTGTCTCATGGAGCCCAGGGGAGATTGAAGGTTAAGTACTGTACCAGAGTGCAGCTGGTACCAGCTGGCCTCAGGACTGGGGAATGTCAGTGTTTAGTGGGGATGTGTGTACAACTAATCATAGCACTTGTACATACCTGCATAGCTCCAGGTTTGGGATTTACCTTTTGTATTGTAGAGGGACCCATTGGCTGCCAGTCCTCTTTAGAGGTTGCCTGCATAGTTCCATGAGCATCTTAACCTTGGAGTCAAACTTCAAATACATATAATGTGATGTAAATATGGATTCAAGTGGATTTTGTATGAGAAAAGCACTTGTGTGTTGTTGAAAACATTTGTCTATTATCTAAATTTATTCACTGACCTAAGTTTCTTTCTTTTCCCTGTCCTGCTGGAAAAACTAACATAACTCCTCAGGGTCTCCAGCCTCTCTAAAAATTGCTTAAACAAGTAAGAGATGACTAAATTTTTTTAAATGCTATCAGTTCAGTTGCTGTGCACTGCTTATACAGGCTTCCTTACCCTCTGGAGCAAGGAGGGGTTTTTGATAAACTTTTCAATTCTCCAAAGCACTTTAACCTTTCATGGTAGCTGTTATGTCTGCTATTCCATGCTTGTTTGTTTTGATGGACATACAGTTCTTTGTACTGTTCCTATGCCCATGTATTCGAGCTGTTTGGACATGCTAATGTAAAGGGAGATTTGAATTTGAGTAAACAAACTTTGTTTGTAACTGGTCTGGTATCTGTGGAGGTGCTTCCTGGTCATACCTTTCTCAGAATTTTGGAATGTTAGTCTTCAATAAGTTCCCTTATGCTCCAAGCTAGAGCCAGGACTGAGGGGGAGGCTCCCCTTTGCCTTCACTCCTTACTGTGGAGTTGACAAACAATGGGAGATATGGCAAAGGAGGTGTGGTGGAGGTTTGATTGTTTTATCTTAAAAATCTCAGATTAGAGCCAAATAAGTCTTGATCATCTGAGTAAACTAATTCCCTTGGCATGTTAATTGTGGCACTTAATTTGTCAGTCAGGTGTTTAATGATGCTGAATGTCCTGATTTTTCTGATGCTTATCTAGAAATCAGACTTGTATTCTGAAGATTGTGAATGGAAACACTGACTAGCACCAGGCAGTGATTTTCTGTGTGCTGGAGATTTGATGATAACAAGAATAACCATGTAAATGGGTTTTAAATTGTCTATCTATATCTTCAATTACTTGAAAAATAAGCACTTGTTGAACTTAACAGCTGTGAGGGAATTGCCTAGTAATCTTTGTGGATTTCTTCTAAAAGTATTTGCTCTGAGTAGCTATTACAAGTTCATCCACTCTGATAACTTCCTGCAACACTCCAGGCTGAGCCTGAATAGAACTCAATGCATGACTTCAAACAATGAATGTATAAGTTGAAAAATAACTTGATATATTATCCTTCCTAAAATTGGAATGTTTAAATGGAAAGGCCTTTAATGAGCATATATTTTATAATGACAGGAATGTAGTGAAAGAGAACTACAATTTGCTTACCTGTTCTTTTAAATAAAGATTAAATACACTTACTTAATCTTGGGGGCGGGGGGGTGGGGTCTCTGTAGAGGTATAGGGAGAAAGAAGGATCGGAATTATCTAGTATCTGCAGATTTGTAAAGGTTGGTACTTAAGTAGAGAGGCTGAAAAAGGTAATTCATGGGCATTTTTAAAGTGTTGTAGCCTTCTCAGTTGGTTTGGTACAAAAAAGACATATGCTGCCTCAATGTAACTAGGAAAAAAATCTGATTATATGCTTTGTATTTCCAGAGAGAGGCATCTAAATCAGGCTTCTTAAATCCCCACCTCCTTTTTAAAGTTTTATTTTATTTTATGCTTGATTGCTGATGTTACTCAAAAGAACAGAGTTCTCAGAAGAACAGGGTTTTAAAATAATGACATTGGCATATAAACCTCTTTTATCACTCTTGCAAACTCAGGTGAAAAAAAATTTGGATTTCTGTTGTAGGAAGTAGCTATACTTCATTGAGTATTGATGTTTATCTGAAGGAGGGTTCCCTTTCTTCCTACACTGTGTGGTTTCTGTAAGCATGTGGAAGACAGCCCTGTCTTGGGAGAAAGCAATAGTGTAAAATTGCCTGGGTGTGTTAGAAAACTGTTGGGATGGAGTAGCTTTTTGGCTTGCAGATAGATTTTTTTTTTTTTTAAATCTTTGTTCTCAAAGTGAAGCTGAGCACAATCAGTCAATCAAAAAGTTGATAAAGTTGTGTTTTGGGGCTCTGTATTTATTTGGTAATCTCTGTGGCATCTATACAGATAGTTCTTCAAGGCACATTACTCTGCCTGTCATGCTGCCAAGCAACTTGACTGTTAGCAAATGAGCTCTGAGTCATGGTATCATTGCTGCATGGTTTATTACCTCAACAAACTATTGATGTCAAATAAATCAGGCTCCCTACAAAATGAAGTGGCAGAATAAATTGTACCTAGAAGAGTTCAGTGAAAGCTGTGTTCTTCTTCAGCTCCTGGCAAAGACAGCCACTAATAAGAGTCGATTAAAAATTCTGGTTGCATGGCATTGACTGAATTGAGACAGTGGTGTTTGGGATAAAGAGATTACGTGCAAGGGTACCATATATTAAATTTTCTTCTCTAAGAGCATAATTATCCATGTTTTTTTATTCTTTGGTGAAATTTCTTGCATTTGAGACAAATTTTGCTTGACTAATTACGACAAGCTCAGCAAACAATAATTTCATTGCTCTTAATGAAACTGCTGGCTATAAGTTAGGCAAGTCAGTTTTGCCTGCAGAACTGCAGGTGATGGTGTATGAAGTGTCTGAGTTGGAGCTAAAAGATCATGACCCTAGATACCAATGCACTGCAAACTGTAAAAATTCTGTTTGTGGTTTTTTTTTTTCCTATAAGGGAGGGTGAATGTAAATAGAAAGCATTTAAGAAATACAAACATCTTGATTTTAAAATCCAGTGTCTCAATTAAAGATGTTAAGTTTCATACAGCTTTTAAGGCTGATTAGTTTTGCAGATCCAATGTCTTTACTGGAAGTTAAAGATAAGATCATAGAATCATAGAATAGCTGTGGAGGGAAGTGTTTCTGACTCCCACCCTGCCTGTTCAAAGCAGGATCAGCTGGAGCAGGTTGCTCTGTGAAACCCAAGTCTTCCTTAGTACTGTCATGATCCTTAATAGTTCCAGTTGTCATAAGCATGCTAGCCATTTCCTTTTGGTGTCTTGCTTCAATGTTTATTACAGCTTAAAACTTATTTGAGGCGACTTCATGCAGCTTAGTTTTCCCATCTGATTTGAGCTTGCACAAAAGCTTTTTATGCTTTACTTTTCCTTCACCCAATAATTGTCCAGATTTGGTATTATTAACTTAAATTGATTGGGCTCATTTTAACTTAAAGTGAAATAAACCAGCTGTACTTGAGACAGTTAATTTGATAGGAGGAGATCATGTTAGGCAACAAGTAGTACCATGGCAGTCTTTCCTTTTTTGTAAGAGGTAGCATCTATAATAAGAGGAGGGGGGAGGGCAAAACACATGAAAATAAGACTATGCCATGAAAAAGTACACAAGTCTTCTGTCTTTAAGTCAGTAGAAACTGGTGGAAGCCAGGCTGAGTAATGAAGACATGTCAGAGGAGTATTTGATACTGCAAGTTGGTTTTACTGTGAATTAACCTTTCAGTTATGTTTGAAGACAAATGTTCTTCCGGTTTTCAACCAAGAAATCCCTTATTTTCTTCTTGAAAAGATGGTGAAGGATCTTGAGGAGAAGCTCTATGAGGAGTGGCTGAGGTTGCTTGGTCTGTTCAGCCTGGAGAGGAGGAGGCTGAGGGGGCACCTCACTGCAGTTACAACTTCCTCGTGAGAGGAGGAGACTCTGATCTCTTCTCTGTGGTGACCAGTGACAGGAGCCGAGAGAATTGCCTGAAGTTGTGTCAGGGAGGTTTAGGTTGGATATTAGGAAAAGGTTTTTCACCTAGAGGGTGGTTGGGCACTGGAACAGCTCCCCAGGGAAGTGGTCACAGCCCCAGCCTGTCAGAGCTCAAGAAGGGTTTGGACACCTGGTGTGACTCCTGGGGATGGCGCTGTGCAGGGCTGGGAGTGAGACTCTGTGATCCTTGTGGATCCCTCTCAACTCACCATATTCTGTGGTGCTATGAGAAGGTGTGCAACTGATTTACTTGTACTCCCATCATGATGGACACAATGGATTTTTTGCACATAGCCCTTCTGAAAGCAATTTCCTTATGTGTTGGTTGGCATCATTTTTAATTGAGAAGCTTAGTGGTTTATAACAGTAAATTTCAAACTTTCTGTTTAGAAGTTGCATGGAATTATGTTGGAAGAGAAATGGGTAAATAAAAGATAGAAATCACAGTACGGTTTAAATTTACTGCACAATTTACAGTACCTGTCTTAAACTTGAACTTTCGGTGTTCTGTTTTCTGGGAAATTTTACATATGTGATACTTTAACAGGTTTGTTGTGTGTTTAACAGGCTTGTTGTGTGCTTACATCTGGTAAGAAGATGCAAGTACCTTAGACAATGTAGCATGGAGTTAATCTTCAAAACTGGATAATACTGAAATAAAAAATACTTAGTATAGCCAAGTGCTAAGCAGTTCTTGCAGTCATTACTCATCACAGGCACAACAGGAACTGTGAAGTCAGTAGGCTTGCAAAAGGAAGCTCTGGGTAATTTGGTGTATGATTACTTAGAATGAATAATCTGTTTTATTAATAGATCATACCACATGGAAATGCACAATGCATACAAGTAATGCACCATTTTAAACAAGAGTCACCTGGGTAGCTTTCTTTTTCTTAGTATTCTGTTCTTTCTAGGAGTGTCTGTTTTAAATCCTATATCCTGGAGGCTCTTTAATAAGTGTCAGGCTTTTCAGCTCATTGAGGTTTCCTCTTTTGCTTCCCTCCACTGTAGTGTCCATTTGTGATACTACATTTAATATATGCTGTGTCATCATCTGTGTGCCTAATCACTGTTTTCTGGCTTTGATACTGAGTGCTGTTTGTAGTGCTAGGTGTTATTGTTTCTGTAAAAAGCTTTTTGTCTTCAAATAATATTAATCTCTTGAATGCTTTAAGGATATCTTGTGAGGTGTAAATGAGGTGGTATGCATACAGGGAGATTAAATTGTAAGATTTGTCAGCTAAAACTTGGTATATATGTTATATAAGATCTATAGAGCCATCTTTTTTTTTTCCCTACAAGATGGAAGGTGGTTTCATTGATCAGCAGTATCCACTTCTCTCCAGTTATAATGGAACAAGAGCCATGGTGCTTTGAAAAGCTGACTGGTACATGCTGTAGGTACATTCTTCTGCATAGAGAGAACATTCATATAAACCTAAACCTATTCATATAAGTCTATGGTCTTGGTGGTGGTCATTTTTAGTTGTCCTGACTGCAGTAGGTTTGCTAAAGGTTTGCTTCAGAAATCCATGTAAGCAGTGTGATTGTGATTACTTAAGAGTTGTCCCCACAGTAAGTTCTTACCATTTTATGTGATAACAAAATTAAAATTTGGTCTATGTGACCATGATGTGGTGTATTCTATTACTGTTCCTGAGGTAACTTTCCAGAACGGAGTGAGGGCCTTACTAACATGCTTCCATGAGAACTGCAGTCAGAAGCAAATGGCTTCATCAATCCTAGCTGCTGGAGAGCAGAATTTATATAAAACACAGCTTTTGCTGTGTTTTATATAAATGTCTGAAGTGTCAACATCTGTGTCCAGATAGGATATCTTCACACTGAAAGAGCTGAGGCTTTTGAATGTGAGAACAAATATTGATTCATGAGTAGCTTCTGAAAAGTGTTAAAATAAAGCTTTATTCTGATGTTGGTTTGATGTAAAGTATGTGGCTTTGGAGGCTGGTTAGTTTCTCTGGTGTTTTTTCCATACTTCCTGTTTGAGCAATTAGTATATGTGACAAAATCTGTATAAATAGAAGAAGGGTCTAAATAAAGGAACCTAAGACATCTAGAAGCAGAATGTTTGGTTTGTTGTGCCAGCTATGTTTTGCTACTCATATAACTACTTGGTGCATTTTTCAAAGATCCTGAAAAAGTATTCCCTTTGCAGTGCAGAAGTGCAGTTACCTCAGGAATATTAAATGATTTCTGCTCTTAAACATCATCCTCTTATATATGAGAATTGAAATACAAGGTGCAACATAAACACACAAAGATCAGATGCAGTCTCTGTCCAGTTCTTATGGTAGAAGAAATCCTTTTGCTGGAAGTAGAAAATCCCATGTATTTTAGCAGTTAATAATAATGAAATCAGGTAAGTGATCCTTTCTGAAATTGGTAAAATGGGTAATGGGAGAAGCAATGCCAGTGTTTGCTAATACCTCAGTTCCTTACAAGCATCACCACTTTGTGTTTATGAGCAGAATCAATGAAGAAATCATTCTTTAATCTTTTAAGTCTTCTGCCGTAGGTGTCAACTGATGTAAGAATATCCATTATTCAATATAATTCTTGCAAACTTACTCTTCAGGTCAGCACTGAGAGGCATTTGTTTAAAGTATATTATCAGGATGGTAATGACCTGCTGTGTGCTTGTGTTCATTGTGAAATGAAGCCATTATTTGTCCATAGTGTGTTTCTCCAGTGTTTCATAATCATGTATTGGATTTTCTTTCCTTAGTCTCTCAGATTGAAAATATGTGATCAATCAGAAAATATCTTCTGTTTCTTAGTTGTGCTTTCTCTCTGTCTTCTGCAAACACATAGGGGCATTGTGACACTGTCCAGTTTGTTCTGGATACATTGCCTCAGTTTTCATGCCACAGGGCATGAACAGTGATGACATATGTTTAAAATGGCATTTGGTCAAGCCACCAAGCAGATGTCTGAGCAACCTGTTTTAGGTCACTTTCCTTTCTTCTCCTTGGCTGTGAAAATTCTTGCTCTGTTCCTGTCTGCCTCTGTGTGTTAAGAACTGTAGTAGGTTGTGATTAACAGGTAACTCATGCAAACTGGTTCATTATGCAGTTGAGAGAAGATGAAGTGGGAAAGAGGAGGCCAAACAACCCAAACAGAATAACTGGTACTTGAATTACAGACTTTGCGTATTTATGGTTGTCCTGACCTGTTCTCTTTCACTTGAGTAATCAGACATTGTCATTGGCTAACTTCAGCAGACAGTCCTTGAACTATCAGTGTGCTCAGTTAAGGATTCTCTGTTAAAGGGAGTCTTCTGCAAATGGAACTATTGATCCATTTTGCCAGAAAAGTTCAGAATACCCTACCTCTGAGAGCCTGAGGGATTCCAGAATAGGACTCCTGCCAGATGGATGCTGGTTGGTGGATCCTTTGGATGCCAAGTGATCTCAGGAGGCAGAGGGAGAAAATGGATGGTAGCCTCAGTTCAGCCAGACAGCTCTTATTAAAGGCTCAGCAGTGAGCCTTCCCCTGCAGCAACTGATTGCTTAGTCTGCTCTGTCAGCATCTTATTTTCTAATGGCAAAGTTCTGAGCTTGGGATTCTGGGATTGACTCATATGGTAGCAAGTCCTGGTTTTCTGATGTGCATTTTCTGAGATAATCTCTTGTATTAATTGTAACAGCCTAAAAAAGCCTTTGTGGAATTTGAGATGGGTTGAAGTTGGAAGGAACCTCCCAGAGATCACCTTCCTGTTAAAACAGGCCAAACTAGACCCAGTTGTCCAAAACTATGTCCAGATGGCTTTTGTATCTCTAAGGAGGGATGCCCTGGGGAACTTCTGCCAGTGTTTCCAGCTGTTCTGAGAGCACCGTCTTTGTTTGAGTTTGTGCATATTGCCTCTGGGCACGCTCCTGTCACTGGGCACCATGGAAAAGAGCCTGGCTCCATCCTCTATGTAGCCTCCCTTCAGGTATTTACACACTTTGGTGAGATCTCCCTGAGCCTTCTCCAGGCTGAACACTCCCAGCTCTCTCAGCCTTTCTGTATAAGAAGAATGCTCCAGTCCCTTGTCCTAGGGCCCTTTATTGGATTCTCCCCGGTATGTCCATGCTTCCCTTGTATTGGAAAACACAGCCCTGCACCCAGCATTCCTTGTGGCCTCACCCAGTGCCCAATAGAGAAGATGGATTGCCACCCTTGACCTGCTGGCAAGGCTTTGCCTAATGCAGCCTGGAATGCAATTAGTCTGTGTGGTAAGAGCATGCAGCTGGCTGCTGTATGAAATAGGCTATTTTGTAAGTACAAGGAACATTTCTTCTGTTCTGAGGGTGTTTTTTCTTTAAGAAAAGCTATTTAACTAAAGTCTACCAGCTTAAAAAAATCTGAATTTGCTTTTGTAAAAGTGTTTCTAGCCATGTTATTTATTTGCCTGATTTCTGTATCTGAAGCTATAATGGTTTATTTTAGTTTGTTTGATTTTTCTTTTATCTTTTTAATTATAAAGCAATACCTGAAGACATTTGCAGATTTCCAATGATCAGGTCTGTTTTAGTATTAATGGGGTAAAAGAGTTGTGTTCAGTGGCTCAGTGTCCTAGTGGAGACCTGTGATGGGTGGTGTCCCTCAGAGGTCTGTACTGGGGTCAGTGCTAAGGGATTGAGTGCACTCATCAAGTTTTCCAATGACATTGAACTGTGGTGTAGCCAACTCCACTGCAGGGAAGGGGTGCCATCCAGAGGGACCTGAACAGGCTTGAGAGGTGGGCCTGTGCAGACCTCATGAGGTTCAACAAGGACAAATAGAAGGGGACAATGCACCTGGGTTGGAGCAATACCAAGCAAGTACAGGCTGGGTAGAGAGCAGATTGAGAGTAGCCTTGAGGAGGACTCAGGTGCTGTGTGATGAGATGCTCAGCATGAGCTGGCAATGTGCACTTTCAGCCCAGAAAGCCATTTGTATCCTGGACTGCATCTCAGGAAGTGTGGCCAGCAGACCAGCAGGTCAAAGAGCTGATTCTGCTCCTGTGGGACCCTACCTGGAGAGCTGCTCAGGTCTGGGTCCCCAACATGAGGACATCAGACTGTTGGAGCTAGTCCAGAGGAGGACCATGAAGATGATCAGAAGGCTGGAGGACTTCTCCTGTGAAGACAGGCTGAGAGAGATGAAGCTGTTCAGCCTGGAGAAGAGAAGGCTTTGGAGAGACTTCAGAGCACCTTCCCCCCCTAAAGGGGGCCAGGAAAAGAGTAGGAGAGGGACTGTTCACAAGGGCGTGTAATGATAGGGCAAGAAGGAATGGCTTTAAACCAAAAGAGCAGAGGTTTGGATAAGATATAAGAAAGAAATACTTCCCTGTAAGGGTGGTGAGGTGCTGGAACCAGAGCAGTTGCCCAGAGAGCTTGTGGATGCCTCATCCCTAAAAGTGTTCAAGCCCAGGCTGGATGGAGCCCTGAGCAGCCTGGTCTAGAGAAAAGTGCCCATGGGCAGGGAGGTTGGAACTATATAATCCTTATGGTCCCTTCTAATCCAAGCCATTCTGTGATCCTATGAACTGTTCTTCCACAGTTCAGTCCCTTTCTGGTTCCTTTTGATTCCTAAAAATGGAAGAGCATGATGGGCTGTATGTGATTGGTTCAATCTTATTTTTTTCAATCCCTTAATGAGTAGAAGCTAATGCTGTGCTTGTGTATTTGAAATTGGCTAACTGGTTCAATCAGCTTGGGCATAAATTCGACTTTTTTTAAGGTAATTTTCTTTGCATGTCATGAAAATTGGAAGCTGAGTGAAGACAGCACTATCATTCTAAATCTGTGATGTTTTCAAAGCCTTCGCCTATCTCTTGTGGACTTGATGTATACTGCAAACCAAGCTTTGCTGGATTTTTGTACACTCAGGATTCCCTTTCAGTAGCTGGACCTTGTATTTCCATTCTGAGTACCTGCTAATGGTTGTGTTCTTTTGAACTGATGCAACTCCTTGCTGATTTCCTTCTGCCTGCCTCTCTTGCCTCTCTGGAGAAACTGTGTGGTGCTGTGACCTTTTGTGTGTGAATGACCATACCTTTCTGTGCTTTTCAGTTTGAAGGGTGTGCTTTTTTTCTTTTTTTTTTTTTTTTTTAATTTGAACTGGTGATATTAATCTGGCTGGTTTGTACTGCATGCTCTTGTGTTTTTCTATATCTGCTCAAGTCTGGGCAGAGGACAGCCTTTTCAGCTTCAGATAGGAAAGAATTTTCTGTATGTCTCTTCCAGGATTTTGTGTTGGATGATAATAATTAGAGAGCCTGCTACTTCCGAATTATTTTAATGTTCCTGTTCCTTTCCGAGGGATTAAGTACTCTCTCAAATACAGGATGCTGTCACAGCATCTATCAGAATCTCATTTCCTTTAGGGATCTTTTAAAAGATAATTTTGAGATAATCTTTTTTGCTAGGATGTCTTGATTGTGAAAAAACCCAGAAAAACAAATAACCAAAACCAAATGAAAACCGAAAAACCCCAACCAAAAAGCCTCACCCTAGAACTAAGCCCCAGACCTCCCCAAACAAACAACAAAATGCAAATCCTCGGCATTTATTGTTGTTTTATAGTCTGGCATAATTCAATATTCCAGATTCTAAGAAGAGGGAAGGACACCATGAAAACCAAGTTGGGAACAGGACCTCTTGCTTAATTAGTGTACAGAGGGAGTTTGGTAGGTGTTACTATTTTCTACTAATATGGTTGTGAGTTTTTTTTTTTTTTTTATCTTTGTGTCATACTTTCTGACTGAATCTTGGGGAAAGGAATGATTTTATTTCTCAAAGGGAACTAGTAGCTTTACCCTTTAAACATCACAGGCTGTTTTAGAGATTATTTGGGTGCAGTAATGAAAGATGCTGTATTATTCATGAAATGTCAGTCTTCTTGCTGTTTGAACTAGATAAATACAATGAAATGTGATTTCCAGAGATTGTATAAATAGAGCTTCAAATCCATAGGAAGCATGTCTAGATAGTAAGAGAACATTTCTGTTCTACTGGTACACAAAGCTGTCTAAAATACAGGGTGCACAAAGTCTACTGACCAGCTACTAATGCAAAAGTCATAATTTAAATGAAACAAGAATAGACCTTCTTTTTAGATAAGCTTGGACCTTCAGGATCTGTTGGTATGAAAATATTAATTGAAAATTTAAGGCTTTTTTTCTGAACTGGAGACTATCAAGTGTTCTCAAGTTAATATTAGGGGGTTGTTTGCATTTTTTGTTTTTTCTCCTTAAAAGCAAATAAAGTTTCTGTATTTAAATGTTTTGCTATGGTTTTGATTTTTATACCCTTTGGTAGACTAAGTAGACTATGAAGAAACCAGCAGAAATAAAGAATAGATTAGAAACAGTATTCCATTTCTTTCTACACTGTCTTCTCTGAGTTGCTGGAAAGGACAAAACAATAAGACTTTTGTCAACAGATTAACACTTCTGGGAGTGCCTTTCTGAAGGAAGAAGCCTCCATCTATTTTCATGCTTGTTTGTCTTCCTGTTTCTTGTGCTCATCAGGCCATGCCTTGTGAGAATCAATGTGTGGGTGCAGTTCTGCTGCAGAGTCCAAGATCTCTGCCTGAGGAGGAGGGACAAAGCTTCTCATGGAATGTAATCAGGTTCTTAATCCACAACTTCTCTACACCTGTCCCCGTGGTATATATGCACAATTGGGTTTTTTTAATGAAAATTTTAGTAATAACTTGTCTTACAGTGGATTGCTGTCTATGTAGCTCTTGGCCACGAGCTTTGTACCCCCATTTGGGATGGTGCTGAATCCAATTACAGTTCTTTTACTAGGTTTGCATCTTGCTCTTTTTTTTCCCTTTTAAGGAAGTTAAGAAATCCATTGTTCTAAGCATAGTCTTTGGATTTCTGCATTTTTGGGGGTTCTGTCTGCTTTCTTGCAGTCCCTGCTTTCCCAAAGGAATTAATAAGAAATGCTACGTCTGGCTTTTCAAGGAGACAAGCATGTGGAGTAAAAGCAATATATATAGAAGGGAAAAAGTGTGGGTGAGAACTTCAGCTCAGTTCAATTTTTTACACTGCTTTCTTTTTTAATTTTTTTTTTTACATCATCACATTTGGTGATGTGTTCTGTGACTGGTTGCAAACAAGTTTAATACACAAAATATTTGAACAGTCTGTAAATTAGAAGACAGAAAAAGATGTAGGTTACTGCTCTGTAAGCAAACAAAGGTTTCTGAATTTACTGGTGCTCAAGGCTCATCCTCACTTGAAAATATTTGTTTGCATTGATCAGGAGATAAAGGAGGTGTAGGCTGCCCGCCCTCACAGCATAGCTGAACTCCTAATAAAAGTTTAACATATGGAATGTGTTCAAAACCAAGTACATGACTATAATGGGAAATCTTTTCAGCAAATGTAACCTTGGTTTGACAAGATTGGAAGCATTTGAAAGAAATTTGAGTAGTACTAGAATGGTATGACACAAAACCAGCTTCTGTGGGTGTGTCTTGTTCCTGTACTTGAGTTTGTCTTGCCAGATCATCAGTATCTTGACTGGCTCCCACAGCTGTTTTTCCTGCCTATTGCATCTGATCTCTTAATGGACTTTAAATTATAAATATTTTAAATACAGATGTCTTTTCATCTATGTACTGGAAAATTTTTTAGGCAGATTCCTTTTCTCTCATTTTGAAAAATATTTCTTTGGTAAACAAAATCCAATATAGAATTCTGGAAATGGAGGCTGAAAGGGATTTGATAGTTTATCTAGACCTCTGATCAAAGTCAGTTTTAGTCTTTAAAAATAACTTAAAAATTCTGCAAAGTTTTTGGTCTAGTTTGACAGTCTGTACAGGTGCTTAACTATGTTTGCAGTTAGGTTGCCTTAGAAATTAGCCCAAGTTTAGCCTAAATCCACTGTTGTTTGAGCCCCTTTCATCTGTGTAGGGAAGTGTATTTCCCTTGTGTTTGCAGGAATCTTCTATTTATATTGTCTTCTTTCAGTCCAGTAAAGCCTGAAAAAGTCTATTTAAATCTCTCCTTAGATTGTGTTTTCAAGGCCTCTTTCCTTTTTTTTGTGTAGCTGCTTTTGGAATTCTTCCAGTTGTTCTATGTCATTTGGAGATGTGCTTCTCAAAACAGGTTGAGGTATTTGTAATGCTAAGCAGAGTAAAAGGCTTATTCTGTCTGTTTAGCAGTGCTGTTACTTTGCATGGATCCTTTCCTGCTCTAATGCTGCCTAATAGCTGGTTTCCATTACAGATTTTTATGGTTGATTATTTACCAAGCAAATTTGTGCTTTGCATGTAACTTAATTCAACTCCATTTGAGGCTTTTAAACCTTTTTTTAATTTTTCTTTTTTTGCCCAAGATTTTCTGATCAACTGAGTGTTTGCAATTTTTATAATGTAATGTCTACTTGAACATTTAATTAATGTACTTGCTCTTACCAAACTATTTGAATGTTTCCTGTTGTTTTCATAGGCTTGGTTAGTGGAGTGATAACTGATAGATCCTTATGATTTGATGGTATTTCATCAATTTTTTTTTTGTACAATTTGGATTTGGGTTGGTGCTCTCCAGCAGCCCAAATGTTAGGATTAAGACAGGCTGACTGGCTGTAGGCATAACTTTAACCATAGCCAGTAACTAACTACCATGCAGTAATAAACTAATAAAAAGGAAAACAAAGAAATAAAATTGCAGAGAAACAAGTGATGCATGGTACAATTGCACATCATACCTCTGACTTATGCCTAGCCTGTCCCTAGCCTGTCCCTTAGCAGTGACTGGTCCCTGGAGCCAGTTCCCCCCAGTTTCTGTCCTGACCATGATGCTCTGTGGTGTGGAATATCCCTTTGACGAGTTTGTCACCTGCCCAGGCCATGTTCTCTCTCGGCTTCTTGCATACCTCCTCCCTGGCAGAGCATGAGACACTGCAGAGTCCTGGACTTGGAGTAAGCACTGCTCAGCAGCAACTAAAACTTCAGTGTTTAATTATTCTCATTAAATCCAAAGCACAGCACTGTGCCAGCTACTAGGAAGCAAATTAACTTGGTCGCAGCTGTTGGTCACCGTGGCTGTGCTAAGGATAGGTTTGATCATGGATGGAGGTCATGCTCATGTGGCAGGCCACATCTGTTAGTTGCACTCATATAACCAAGTTGTGCTTGTTCTGGACAAGCTTTTGATTCAGTTGTGTTGCACTCTTTACCTTCTAGGTGTTTATAAATACATACTGTGTAAAAAGCCAACAAAACCCTTTATAGTATTTGATTTCATGTTCAAGGGTCTATAATGTTTTGAATTCCCTTCCTACTTTTGAAGACAGCATTCTAAAGAAATGTAGCCCTTTTTTTCCAGTTTCAAGAAAATCTTACCCATGCAAAATTTCTCGGTTGATAATTATTAAATATGACAAAGCATCATTTAGCTTAATATCTTAGGGATTTTACTTGTGTTTTGATTTGTCAGCTCCTACTTCTCCAGCTTGTTTCTGAACCTTATCTTCCATTTACTTTCTGAAATTGTCCATACTGCCTTTATGATTTACAGGCTATTTGATTTGTGGTTTTGAATGCATTGTGACTGTTAGAAAGAGAGATACCTCAAAAGCAGCTTCTTGTGAATTGCACTTAAGGTTTAAGCATTTGTTAGAGAGAAGGGGCTGCTGTCAATTGTCACCTTCTGTTAGGAAGCTGGTAGAAACAGGCTGTTTCTGGGTGAAAGTATAGTAACCACACAACTCAATTATGGTTATTAAAATCTGAAAGAGACACTAATAACCATAGAATCACAGAATGATTGAGGTTAGAAGGAGCCTGTGGAAGCTGCCTGGTCAATCCCATTGCTCAAGCCAGGCCACCCAGAGCATAATGCCCTGGTCCATGCCCAGACAGCTTTTAAGTATCTCAAAGGTGGGAAGACTCCACAAGCTCTCTGGACAACCTGTGCCAGGGCTCAGTCACTCTTATGTAACAGAATGTTTCCTGCTGTTGATACAGCACCTTGTGTGTTTCAGTTTGTGTCCATTGCCTCTGGTCCTGTCACTTAGAGCAACTGTAAAGAGCCTGGCTGCATCCTCTTTATACTCTCCCTTCAGGAATTTACACGCATTGTTGGGGAGCCCCTGAGCCTTCTTGTCTCCAGGCTGAACAGTCCCAGCTCTCTCAACCTTTCCCCACAGGAGAAGAAGTCCAGTCCCTTCATTATCCTTGTGGCCTTGGGGACTCTCTCCAGTATGTCCATGTTTTGCTCTTGCTGAGGAGGCCAGAACTGCACCTGCTGCTCCAGGTGTGGCCTCGTAATGCAGCGCTGTGTAAGGAGAGTGTGTCACCTCCCTTGAATTACTGGCAACACTTGGCAAGGTTTGGCTGAATGAGGCAAGTAATAGTGTTTTGAAGAATTTCAGAACAGGAAAGGATAAATGGACAAAAGAAGACAGGCTTGGTTCAACACTGAAAAAGCCAGCAACACAGACTTCAATGGAGGCTGTTCAATTGTGAAACACAGTGGCTTGAAGTTAGGAGACAGATACGTATGTCATGGACGACCTCCAAGGGAAGCTTTGTAAAGCAAACTATGTGAAGTGGAGAATAACAGGGAGGACATAGTGCTGTTACATGGATAGGGGATGTGGTGTAATTCTGAGCCTGGTGTCAAGGACTTTTTCACATAGAGTACTGCACATTTATTGTGGATTTGGAAAAGATAAATTAACAAAAAAACGGTAGGTGTGGAAAATTCAGATAAGGCATTGTGGATGTCTGAGTTGGCTGTCTTGAGGAGGATGTTAATTAAAAGAGATGGAACATTCTAACCTGCCTAAAGCTGTTTGTCTGCATAGGAGAAACTGCATTTCTCTTGTACCACAGTGGGGAGGAGACTGGGAAGGGATCTGGGGTGGAAACCTGGATTTCATCTTCCTGTTGCTGAGAAAAACAAGAGTTATGATTGTCCTGTTCAACAGGACTACTTATTTCTAAAAATAAGTATTTTTGTTCATGGTAGTCTCTTGCCCTAAGCATGTACCTACTTTTAACGATATACCTAGTTCTAGCTATGAATGAAGATGCATATGAACATCATAGAAGAGTCAGCTTATTAATTTTTCCCTCAGGAAGAATGTAAATCCAAATTGCTTTTAAAAGTCCCCTTTCAAAAGGGGCAGGCGTTTGCTTCTATCTCAGTTCATAGGGGAAATATAGTTTTTAATTTTCTCAGATGTAGCTGGGGCTAAGAAAAATTCCAAGAAGAGCCCCAGTATCCTGACAAAAGAGAAAGTATTCTGGAAGGTTTGTAAATGCCAGGTGTCAGGATCTAAAATGGTTTCCTACTGTAAAGAGCAAATAAAAAGATAAATAAATTCTTCTGGATATAGACTTTTAAAGGGACATTTTTTAGTTCGCCTTGGTTTCTGATGTAGCACAGACATAATAGTTCCATGGTTAAACCAGTAAGTTGTTTAATTAAATGTATTTCAAAATCAAGATTGGATGCTTTTGTATAAGATTCCAAGAGTCAGAAAATGTTTTCCATTAAACTGGATTCTGGTAATCACTTTTATTGATTCAAATCTGAGTGGTTTTGAGCTGTGTTCCTGGCATTATTTCTTGTTATGCCTGCCTGGTTTTTGCTTTTTTACTAAGTGTCCAAATGGGACTCTCATTCTTTGACTATGAAAGTAACATTTGTTTTCTAACCAGGTATTTTCTAGTCTGAGCTACTGTGCCATGTGGTTCTCACAACTGCTTCTGATGTATCTGTTCTGACTGGGTACTGTGCTAAACAAGCCATCAAGGGTTTGATCCTGTATGTAAAACCTAAAAATTGCCTAAGAAGTATCCAAATCAATAGCAGTGAACAAAAGGCATCATGCCCAGTTTCTTCTTTTGAAGACAAGGGTAGGTGGAGGTAGAAACTGTTTTGTCCCATGAGAGCTTGCTTAGGGCTTAAGGGGCTGAGAAGTGTGGCAAAAGGAGAGCTGCAGAGGAAGCTGCAGATGCCCGGGGCTCATCGAGGGGCTGCAGGGCTGTGGTGAGGAGCTGGGAACAGGCAGCCAGTTCTCAGAGGGCACAAGGAAAGCTTCTGAGGGATTGGGGTAGTTGAGCAGAGTCTGACACTGTTCAGAAAATACTAGACTTGGCTGGAAGTATGGGTCTGTCTGCCAAGGACACAATGAACAAAGGGAGGGATGTGCTTTGTGTTCTGGCTGCCCTACTTGCTCTCAAATTTTTCTGTTAGGAATTTAAGATTCTAGTTCTTGTTCTAGTAAAGTGTATGTTGTTTTGTTTTATTGTGTATCATGTTCCCCCTTTTTGTCTGTTCTCCCCCCACCCCCAAAAAATAAAATTTAAAAGCCTTTAAAACAATCCTCAAAAACTGCATACAGAGGAGAAGAGTGTGAGAATCCAGATGCATAATTTTAAAACTGTGGCTAACTCTAGGTGCTTTGTAGAAGTCTTGTCCTTTGACTAAACATTTGGGTCATTCACATGTGGAGGCTTTCTTACTGAAGTTTTCCCACAGCAAATTGTAGTGGCTCATGGAGCTTAAGGTTGTTAAAGTAAATTTTTCCTTTTATACCTTTCTTCTCAGGTGCTCCCCTGTCATTTTCCAGTTATTTGTTTCAAATTATCTTTACAAATCTTAGGTGTCTTTGAAAATGCTCATTTTTTTCTACAATCTCTGCCACCTGTACTAAAAGTTGAGATGGCATGTTTGCTCTTATAGTTATGGGCCACTGCAACTTAAAAATGTGTATTTGAGAGTAAATAGTTTTGTAGCTAGAATGGTAAGAGAAATCTGACTTAACTGTGATACATTACAGTGCAACCTAATCCGCTATTTAAATTAATGTTTTAGGAATTGCGAGTTTGTGTAGGAGGTACATGTTCCTACTATTAAGTTAAAATATTGGGATTTTAGAGTGAGAGGCTTTTAGTACAATTCCATAAATGTAGCAATATTTTATAACTTGCTGTATGGAGATATATAGGTACTGTACAGATGAAACTGCAAAAGTATGATTACTACATTTATGCCATGTGGCCCCATCTCAGTTGTGCGCCAGTATTCATTGCTGCAGTGTAATTTCTTTCAGTAGGGTTTGCTTCACCTTGTATCTGTGGCATTCTTCTGTGTAACTCTCCTCTATTGCAAGTCCTAGGAAGGATTTGGATTATTTGAGGAAAATTGACTTGTTTTGGTACAAAAACTTTGCTTTGGGACAAAGTTAAACACTATTGGTTTATATTTGGAATGCACATATATCATGATGTGATAGCAAGCTTTAATAGAAGAAATTGCTTATTTTCTTTCTCACTTTATCTTAAAGATTAACAATTAATACACTTTTAACAGTTAAATAGACTGATTAAATTCACAGAATGAGGGACATCAAGGTCTCTGACTCAGCCTCCTGCTCAGAGCAGGGTCAGTGGTGGGAACAGATGAGGTTAATCAGGACTTAGTCCTGTTGGGTCTGTATAACCTTTGCTGTCTTATGCTTTCTCCTTCAAGCTGATCGTCAGCTAGGAGTAGATCTATGTAAGGTCAAGGTGGACCTTGAGAACAAAAACTTACCCAGTGCCTCATCATTCACATTGAATTAAAATTACCTGCATTACCACTTCATAAAACACCTCTGAGGCTAAAGAAGACAAAGCTGTGGGCTGCTTAACAGCAGTTCTGATTGTCTGAGGTTTCCCTCTCTGCCTTGTAAACCTGGTCTCACAGTTTTGCAGTGATCCAGTGTGATTGGGCCATGATAAATAACTATGCCTTTGGATTAAAATCTTTGTCTCTTTGTTCTTGCACTTGTAGATTTTATAGGAGACATGTGTTTTCACTTTTTTATACATCATTACATTCACAGGCTTTATTGGTTCACTGTTGAAATAATTTGAGAAACAAATTCAGTCATTGCAGAAGTGCAGCATTGTCTGTGGCTTGTTAAAATAATCAGTGTAGGCTGGAGGTGTGCTAATATGTTTGTAGCCTCCTAAAATATCTTCTCTGGCAAAGGCACAAATAGCTTAGGGGTGCACTGCTGATTTTTTTGGCTTTGTCACTGATCTTAATTTACTAACAGCTGAAGGCTAACCTATGTACTGCTTTCAATTATAATCAAAATATCTCATCTGTATGGTAGAACTTCATAAAGACTGAAAATACTTCAATAAACCATGAACTGAAAGGTTTAAGACTGCTGTGGTTAGTTATTAAGTATATAATTCTCTATGAATTGTGGCAGGACTGCAGCTCCCTTTTGTAGGTGTCCTTTATACTTGGTGCTGCTTCAAGTGGAATGTTTTTTCTCATGATGGCTTCTGTTGTTTCTTTTTTCCCCATCCTTTCTCAGTCAACACTTGTTATCTTTGCATCTCCAGAGATGAAGTATGACAAGGTTCTGGCAGCCAGCTGAAATCACTAAAACAAGATATGAATCTTACAATCTGTTTGCTTGTTTTTAGTTCTGTTGTCTTCTCACAAGACTGCCACCAACCTTTTTCTTCCTGTTGCCTCTTTTTAATTCAAATGTGTGTGCTGGCATAGGACTGTATGTGAAATAGTGTTACAGCAAACACTACTTGTCCCTAGAAGAATACCCAGCAGAAGTTTGAAAAGCATTCCATCTTTAAATTTTTTTCCCATCTTATGCCTTTGTCCAGGAGAGAGCTACTCAATTTGTCTAGATAATCTCTCTTATGAGGAAAGGCTGAGGGAGCTGGGCCTGTTCAGCCTTGAGAAGAGGCAATTGAGAGGGGACCTCATCAATGTGTTTAAATATCTACTGGGTGGTTGTGAAGAGGATGGAGCCGGGCTTTTGGTGGTGCCAACCAACAGAAGAAGAGGAAATGGGCAGAAACTGATGCACAGGAAATTCCACCTGAACATGAGGAAGAACTTTACTGTGTGAGTGACCATGCACAGAAACAGGTTTCCCATAGCAGCTGTGGAATCTCCCTCACTGGAGATTTTTAAGAGCTAACTGGATACAATCCTGTGTCTTGTGTTCTAGGATGACCCTGCTTGGGCAGGGAGATTTGACCAAATGACCCACCGTGGTCTCTTCCAACCTGAGCCATTCTGTGATTGAAATTTTCCAAGTAACAGAAAGGCCTAAANAGAAACAGGTTTCCCATAGCAGCTGTGGAATCTCCCTCACTGGAGATTTTAAGAGCTAACTGGATACAATCCTGTGTCTTGTGTTCTAGGATGACCCTGCTTGGGCAGGGAGATTTGACCAAATGACCCACCGTGGTCTCTTCCAACCTGAGCCATTCTGTGATTGAAATTTTCCAAGTAACAGAAAGGCCTAAATAGAATGTGCTTTCACACTAGTAATGTCTTTACAGAATCTTTTCTCAACTCTTCCAACAGCTGCAAGTGGGAGGAGAGTGATTACTAGTAGTGCAAGAGCATTGTAAGTTATTTAAGAGCTAGCACTCCAAGTATTCAATAGCAGTTGAGATTTAGCCCTGGCTGGACAGATACCTGATGGTCTGAAGATCAACCAATGAGATTTATTTGCATTGTGAAAACATATTTAATTAAATAACTAGTGACAGAACATAGGCATATAAACTCACCATGTTTTGTTTGACATAAATAGAATACAGCTGATCCAAACCCCTCATGGTGTTCTCATTATTCTGGTCTGAGACTTCATAGGTACCTCTAAATTTCAGTCACCAAAACAGTATGAAGTTGTTTACTTCAAAAATACTGTTGATTTCCTTTTATATTCTCAGGTCACTACTAAGTGTCATAATCCCCAAACATGTTAAACTGTATTTAAGACATGTAGACCAGGACACGCACACTTAGCTGAAACATTTCTTCAGATTTGGTTTATAATGATAATACAGAAGGAAGCTGAACTGCAGTGATACTGCCAGGCTTCACAATAATGGAAAATCAGACTGTGTTCTGTGTGCTTGTGTTACAGATTAGTTTGTCTTGACTGTTATAACGTATGTGATTTTTCAAAGTCTTGACATTCCTGGCAAGTGCAGCGTAGGAGCTTCTGGATGCATTCTAAATTTCTGGCTGACTGGCAATCACACTATTTTTAGGCGTGAAGGCTTACAGTGTAGAGTTTCACATGCTTAGAATAAAATTAAAAGTTCTATCTGAAAATTAGTGATTTTGAATAACTTGAACACAATTTATATGACACCCTTTTTAATAAAAAGTTGTTTTGGAGAGTAGGCAAGTTTAGTGTTTAGGTGTCCTTATAATAGTGACCATAAAGCAGTTCAGCATAAACTAAAATCAGGGAAAGCTACAGAGCCCTGGGAGTCCAAATGAAAAGTATCGGTGTTTTTTTGTCTTCCATTTTGACAGTTAGAGGAAAGGGTGCAGCCAGAAATAGATGGGTGATGTGAGTTAACTTCTGAGTTTGTGGCTGATGCCATCATGAGGGTTTGGGCTTTATGGCAAGGGGACATTCTTTGATGACTACAGTCTATTATGGAGGGGCGGGATCCACCTGTGTGGAAGAGGTGAGGGTATCTTTGACAGTGGGCTGACCAATTTGGTGAGGCTGGCTTTAAAGTGAAGGACTTGGTGGGGTTAGGTCCAAAGTGGCAATGCTCACATCATCACATCCAGCTGGGAACAGGAGGAGCTGGAGCTCCTTGTGCAGCCACAAAGTTACTGTATCACAGAAATAACTGAAACATGGTGGACCAGCTCATGTGTCTCCAGAACTGCCATGGGCAGCTGTAAGCTGCTGTATAAAATAGGTAGGGAGGAAGAGGAGGAGGAGTTGTGCTCTATGTTAAGGAGAACCTTGAATGTGCAATAGCCATCTGTGGTGATCATGGAAGCCCTTTTGAATGCTTCCGGATCAAGCTCAGAGTAGTTGTCTCCAAGGGGAGTCTTGCAGTAGACATCTGCCATTGACCTCCAAACCAACATAGGGCCAGTGAAGCAGTATTTGGGTCACTTAAGCAAACTTCTGGTCAACAGAACCTCGTTCTTATGGGCAAATTCTACTACCCAGACATTTGTTGGAAGAACCATATAGCAGTTGATGTGTCATCCATCAAGTTTCTGGAATGCACAGAGAACTGCTTCCTCATACAAATGTTAGATGTGCCAACCAGGAGTAGGCACTGCTGGACTTGCTGCTAAAAATGAACAAAACCTGTTTTGTAGTAGCTCAGTTAGTGGTAGCCTCAGTGGCAATGATCACAGTATTGTGGTGTTTGGGATCTGGCTGAGCATGCTGAAGGCGGTACTGAGGCAAAAACTTAGGAGTTTAGAAGAGCACACTTCAGCGCACTCAGAGCTCAGCTGGGAGGGATCCATGGAGGATAAAGGAGCTAGTGAGTGCTGGGAGTTTTTCAAGGATGTTTTCCTGGAAGCACAAAACCAGTTCATCCCCTTCAAAGGTGAGGGGAGTAAGCAGAGCAAAAGATCCCCTTGGCTTAACTGTGAGCTTCTGAGTGTGTTCGAAACCAAAAGAGAGCTGTAACAGAGATGGAAAAGTGGTTGCACACCTGTTGAATAATACAAGGACATTACCAGGGTGTGCAGAGATGCAGTTAGGAAAGGAAAATGTCTCTTTCTATATAATCCTCCTGCAGATTATCAAATCAGATGAAGCATGTGGTTGGAAGAAGCCAGCATGGATTTCCCAAGAGCAATGATGCTTGACAAGGCACCTGATTGCCTTCTATGATGAAACAGCCTGCTTGGTTGATGGGGAGTGAAGGGTAGATGTTTTCTACCTGGACTTCTCCAAGGCTTTCAATACCATTTCCTGTGGCCTTTTCCTAGAGAAACTGATGTGTGATGTCCTAGACAAGGGATTTGTGCAGTGGGTGGGGAAATGGCTGAGAAACCACTCTCAGCCAGGTGGTGGTAGATGCCTCCTCTTCAAACTGGCAGCCCATCTCAAATGCATTCCCCCAGGGCTTGATATTGGGCCCATTGCACTTTAATATCTTTAAATGTAATCTGCAAGATGGGATGAAACCAAGTAGAGAAGTGGACACTTTGGAAGAGAGTGTCATTCTGCAGAAAGACCTGGATAGGCTAGAGGAGTGGGCTGACAGGAACCTTGTAAAGTTCAACGAGGGCAAGTGTAAGGTCCTGAGAGAACAAAGTCCAGGAGTGCAGCACAGGCTGGGACCTACCTGTCTGGGGAGCAGCTCTGGGAAAGGGACCTGGGGTCCCTGAGGGACAACAGCTCAAGGGTGAACATGGTGCTGCTGCAGGAAAGGAAACCAACAGGATGCTGGTCAGGGGCATCACCAGCAGAGAGAAATAAGTAATTGTCCCACTCTATTCAGTGATTGTCAGGCCTCATCTGGAACACTGTGTTCAGCTTTGGTCCCTGCTCTGCAAAAAAAGATGTGGACAGGCTGGAGAGGATCCAAAGAGGGGCACAGAAAAGGTAAAAGGACCGGGCAGCCTGCCATATGAGGAAAGGCTGAGAGAACTGGGTTTGTTCAGTCTTGAGAAAAGAAAGGTCAGGGGAGACCTTACCACTGTATTCCAATATTTAAAGTGTGGATATAGAGAAAATGGAGACTTCATATGATCCATTTTGGAAAAAATGACATGTTACAAGTACAAGTTACAGGTACAAGTTACTCCTGGGAAGATTCCAATTATACATAAGAAGAAAATTTTTCACAGTGAGAACAATCAAGCATTAGAGTAATCTCCCCAGTGTAGTGGTGGATTCCACAGTATTGGACACTTTCAAGATTTAGCTGGACAGGATGCTGGGCTATTTTGTCTAGACTGTGCTTTTTCCAGGAAAGGTTGGATCAGGTAATTCTTGTCCCTTCTAATCTGGTATTCTATGGCCCTGTAATCCAGTTTACTGAATTGTAATCTATAACACACTTGCTCACAGAATGCTTTTGTGCACTAGGTGTTTCTGTATGCATTATATAGATGGGGTAGTCAGAGGGATTGAAATAGCTCTGTAAATTTAGCAACTATATATCAAGGTTCTTTGGATTTATACAATGGGAATTTGAATGCCTAGAGAACAGCTGTATAAAGAGGAACACTGCGTTTGTGGATCTTGGTTTTAAACCACCTGTTTGTAAGCATATGATGAGTCTGTGATAGGTTTCCCAGGCTGCTGGATCTTCCTTGATTCTGTCTGTCTGTGCTGGCTGTTCAATGGTGTTATGGTGAATTGTCTAATGTGCATTGGGACCTTTGCCACTGTAATCATAGTAAACTTCTTCTATATATATGTAATGTGTATTTCTTGCTATGAACAAAAAGGTGTAAGCTATTTCTTGTAAACTACTTTAACTGCTGCTCTGAGTTTAACGAACTTTGAAGTGATAATATTTGGCCTTTAATAAATACAAAGTTTTTCACTGTATAATGGCTCCAATAATGATGAAAAAATTTGAGCGTATTTCCTAATTCTGAGTAGTACCAGTCATTAAAAGTGCAACTCAAGATGAACTCCCTTCTTAGTCTCTTTTTTGTAGTTCAGGTTTAAAATTCATACGTCTCTTTAGAATTCTCATGTGACTTTTGTGTTACCTATAGATAAAAGAACTCAAGTAATAAAAATTTTCACAAAGGAAGCTTTGAGCCAGTAAAATGATTGCAGAAGCCTTCTTTGTGTGTAACTTGCTGCCTCTAGACAGTCCTGCTAGCAGCAGAAGATTTTGTTCGTTGATAAATCAGTGTTGCAAAAGATTTGGGAGTGAGAAGTTCATTTGTTTGGGCACCCTGTTAGTGATGAGGAAAGAAAGGTCTTAACCTGCACAAAGAATGGCTCATTGTGTTTGGTCATATCCCTACTTGTACAAAACAGAAGAAGCCAGTAGTATGACAAATTTCCAGATAATGAGTATGGAAAGTGTTTGAATGCTGGGAGAAAGATATTGTTGAAGTAAGGTTGATGATTATTTATTTTCTTCAGAGAATCTTAAATGGTTTTTCTCTATTATGTAAATTCAGTGAATTGAAAGTTGAGGTCTATAGCGAGTTCTTATATTAGGGAATATAAGAGAGACAATAACTCAAAAAGGTAATGGAACACCTTGATGAGGAGTGATAGACAAATTGCAGTGATATGGGTATACATATAGGTGAATAATTAATTGTTTTAATTTCATATCTCAAGGGATAATTGATGAACAACCTGAAGTTCCTTAGCAGCATTGACGTGAAGACTGCATTTTTACAGAAATGTAGCCTCTTCTGCTAGCATATATTGTGATTAAATCTACCCAGAGGTGTCTATTAGTTGACTTCATACAACTGTGAAGGACAGGTCATATGATTAATTTGTCTGGAATAACCTGAGCCATTCTAATTTTAAAAATTTCTCTTGTTTTTAATAAATTGTAAGATAATTTGATTGCACTGGGCATTTAAAGGGAAATTTTTTAAGCCTGTTAGAAAATGATGAACATGAGTGGTTTGTATGTCTCCACTAAAGAGTAAGGAGGTGACAAACCAGAGTGCAAGCAGTTCAGTGGCTATGGCAGGCCAAAAGTGCTTCCCAGTTCAAATATGCATGAAATAGGATCAAGATGATATTCCAATAAAGCAAAAATTTAGAAAGGTATGGGTTATATAAATACAAATATGTGTAATATGTACACACATACTTGGGCAACATAGTTACTTTCTAATTTAAAGATCATAAATACATCTTTGTGTAATAGTGTTTGCCTGAGGTTGAAGTAGGTCATAAGTGATTGTGCCATGACTTGGACTGTCATTGAGTAGGTGTTTATTTTGCTGTGGGGTGTTTTGTGTGTGGTGTTTGTTTATTGGGGTTTATTTTGCTTTTTGATTTTCCATTACCAACTGGAAGCATGCAAAATGTTCCAAAAATAAATGCAAGGCTTTTTCATAATGGGTTCCTTGTGTATTGTGTATCATTGTTTTTTGTGGAATATCTCAAATTCATCCCCAGAAATAGTCATTAGTGTTTCTCACATGCGGGAGAAAAATCTACACAAAAATAGAAGTTGCCACCATCTATTCCTGTGTCAGGCTTCATCATTGAGCAAAGAAAATGGAGCTACCCACAGGTTTTCTCCTGACTGAGAGCAGGAAACAGCTGATTTAGGTCTCTGCCTGTGTTTCTGCAGGACCATATGACAAATACTGTGGCAGTGGTGACGTTGATGCATCATGTGAATGTTACATACATCGGCATGCATTGATTAAAGGATGCAGAAGATAGGACATTGTAGCAGTGCTTTAACTTAGGTGGGGGATGGGGTCTGGACAGAAATGAAACAAGTCATCTTAGGGATAGGTCTTTCCAGGTTAGAGCAATGTTAAGCATTGGAGAAAAGCAGGCATTTCATTTATGCTGTTTTAAGCAAATTGTATTTTTCAGAAATGGTTTTATTTGTTTCAGAAGTGTTTTATTGCAGCCATTATGCTGTTTGAGATGTGTGTCTGATTGCAAGATGGTGTAAACAGCTCAGCAAGGTATAGGGCTGCACTGTTGGTGCAGGGCTGACCGGCTGTGGGCGTGCAGTTGATTCAGTACCCTGCTGAAAACAAAGAATTGTTTGATTCCTTCCTAGAGGCAAAGCAAGAAATAGGGTGGGAAATATAAATACCATCATCCCCTCTGATAAAATACCTCTGTAGAGCATTTTGTTTTGAGAAATGGTTTAAAAGAAAATGCAGCTGTGTTAGGTTGTTAGCACAAACTCCTGGCTTTCCTTTGGTCTTGGAATCATTAAAATACTTGGTTTTTGTAACTAAATCTGATTCCTGTGGCCTTTTGTTTTGCATGCTGCTTGCAGGGAGTTGGGTTGTTTATTAATCTGCTGGCTGCCCTGTGTACTGATTCTGGCTGCACAAGCACCTTCTCAGCAAATCATATCCTGTATGTTCCCCAGCTGCTGCCATCCTTAACACATGCAGAAAATGTCTCCTGGCTGGCTGAACACAAATTCCAGCTGGCATCACCTCATGGCTGAGCAAACCTGGCCTCTCTCTCCTGGCAGTGCTGCAGCCACACTGGTTCTCTTCCTCAGTTGTTGTGTCTCAAGGCAAAGATGTGGGGCTGCAGCAGAGGTTGAAGGGCTGAGGCCGCTGGGAATCTGCTCCTTCCCCACAGAACATGGGGCACAAGGGGGTGTGTAGCTGGAACAGGGTGATGAGTGGGTGGATGGAAATAACAGCTCCCTCTTATCTTCATCCAAGATGATACTTGCCAAGTGCCGAGTTAACAGCAGTGATGGGTTTAATGATTGACCTTGCTATTGTTTTGCCATCAGAGAACTTGTTCTGTTAAACTACCTGTGAGTTCTTGTATTAAGCTTACTGATCCAATGAAATAGAATTATTACAAAATATTTTGTACTTAGCAGTTCTAGTTTACCGTTTCTAAACCATTATGACTGTTAGACCTGCTCTTTAAAGTAGCACTTGCAGTAGTCCCATTATTGTCAATGTTCCGTAATGGCATTTTTATTTCCTTAAAAATACTCTCAGAAGTTGTGTTGCTACCACACTCCTAATGGGAGACTGTAATCTGACTCTGTGGTCTCTGGTTTTCTGCTGGTTTGCAAAATTAATGATACTGGGCGCAGTTCTGGTGTTTGCAGAAAAGTTGCTTATGTATCACATAGAAGAAAGAGGAAGCATAAAATTACTTGCATGCTGTGATGCTGAAACACTCTAAAGCTAGGTAAATATTATGTAGAAAAATGAGTGAACAGATGAAAGTGCACAGCACCAGCATGTCAGTTATTTGTTTTCTGAGTTATGAGGGCTCATTTGTGTCAGAAGATTTCAAGATTCTACTTCCTACATCAGGGTTTTGTAAGGCAGATTCCAGCATCATGGAGTTGTACCTTTACAGATTTTTTGTTGTGAAGCTGTTAGGCTTTCTTCTTTGTGCTTTTAAGTGCTCTATACTATTGTCAACTTTTTGAAATGCAAAGGTCTTGGTGCTCTTATCTGCATTGTTTACTGTTATAGTTTCAAGTGATTGCAGAAATAGGGGTTGATATGACACAATATGGTTTTTCAAATGAGGGAGAACTTAGGTGACCCCTCATGTCTCCTCTCAGTTTAACATTAAATTTTGGACATAGTGAACTTCATCTCTCAGCTTTGAGTTTTCTAGGGGATCAAATGGTTTTTTTCTTATTCCCACCTTTCCTAGTTCTGTGTTCCTTTTGGAGTCTTACAGGAAGAATGAATCACACAATGTTTCTTCCATTCCAGGGAAGACATGTAAGCACCCTCCCTCCTTGCTTTTTTCTGTTTTAGATGATGTTTCTCTCATTTATGAGAGTCTGAAGCTGGTCTCCTTGTCCTTGAGACGTTCCAGAATTGAAGAGAGCAAGGGGAGAGGTTGGAAAGCAAGAGAATGTAACGTTAGGGAGCATGTGGAGGATCTGAAGTGTTTTTGCATGCATTTTTGACAAGAATATCTGTGCTGCATTTGTCATGTATTAATGTTGCATTTGGAATATGGCCTGTAGCTATAATTGGAATGATCATTTAATTTAGCTTGGTAAAGATTTACTTTACCAAACCATTATGTTGCCATTATGTAGCAAAACATCAAAATACATTAGTCAAGGGATAATGTCTGCAGCGGATCTGCAGTAAACAAACAGTCAAGCCACCACAAATGGTTCTGGGACAATTGAGCTAATGAATCCTCATGTACCCAGCCTTGTGTGTCTGTTTGTGTGCAGGACTCCGGGGGCCTGGATGGTGTTTTCCCTGTGGCTGAGCAGAGCCCGCCGCGGGGCGCGGGCACTGCCGGGACCGGCCGGCCAGGCCAGGCTGTGGAGGCTGGTGCAGCCCTCCTGCCCTGGCTTCTGCCAGGCTGCTGTTGGATCTCAGCGTTGGAGAACTCTGGCCACTTGTTAAATGTGCTGTAAGATGGCTGTCAGATCCAAAATTCTTCATCTGAGGGTTGAAAATGCACCCATTTTCAATGGAATGTGATAGATTGCTTCTTACCAAAGCATGATGGTGTGAATGCTTCCCTCTCTGGGAATGGGCTCACAGACAGCCTGGTTTTGTCTTTTTGTTTGTTGTTTATTTCAGTGCATTTTGGATCTCCACTTGAAGTAATCAGGAGGGACAGATTAGTGTGTGAATCAGAAGCCTCTGAGTGGGCAGAAGGATTAATATTGCTTGGATTTTAGAGGCACACACACTCTGAGGCTGTTATTGTTTACATCATAAAACAGATCCGTTTACTAAGAAATACCAATTTTATATGTCAATAATGCATACGTAAACAAATTGTAAATGGGTGACTCTCTTTGGTGTCAAAAAAGCAGATTGAGCAGAGTAGCTTACCTTGCAGCTCTCAGATAGTCAAAACTAAGCTAACTAATCAATATTTCTTTTGGCTTGTACTGGATGATTGCAGAATTAGATGTTTAGCTTTGACACTTTGGACTTTTTTTTGATGTACATTTTTCCCTTTGAAGTTTTGTAAGCAAATACTGTATGTTCTAACTGCACAGAGTTGAATTTCTCTGTGTGAATAATGCAAACTGATTATGATCATTAAAATTAAAAAAATTAATGTAGCTGGATTTTAATAAGAATTCATTTCTGACCCTAGAGGCAAGAACTTAATTTTTTTTTTAGGTTTTTTTTTTGTTTTTTTTTTTTTTTTTTTTTTTTTTTTTTTTTTTTTTTTTTTTAATTTGGCATAATCTGTAGAAAAACAAACAAGCAAACCCATGCAGCAGCTTCCAGCATAGTGCTTGGGAAAACTCAGAGGCTATTCTGTCACCTTTTCTAAAAATCAATGCAGTATAATGTTACGTGGTGTCCACATCTGCCTTTTGAAATGGAATAATTACACATTTTAAAAAAAAAAGTACTTTTTCCTAACATAGTGAAAGAAGTAGATCTTAACTGGACATGAAGCCTTTATTTCAAGGCTAAATCTGTAGTATGTGCCAACTAGCTGGTAAAAAAGGACCCTGTGTTGATTGGTTTATTTAACTTTCTTCCAGCAAAATAGCATATTGTGCTGTTGTCCTTCTACTGCATGAGAAGAGCCTAAAATAACAGAAGCTGTTATGACATCTCTCAAAGCCTGCCTTTGTCAAGGTCACCGCTCTATTTTTGCTGCATTTTGTGCAAACAGAGATTAGGTACAGTAGGAATGTACATTTTAGAACTAAGATGCTGAGTCCCCCAAATGTGTAAAATGAAAATGCAACTCCCACGCCTTGTTATGCAAAAACATAACATACATTGGCTGATTGTTAGCCTGGATCTGTGTGCTGCTCAGCTTGCTCATCAGCAGATACAAAGCTCTAGAATTAACCTGTGGATGTTCTTTCTTGACTAGCAACCCAAAATTTCTGAGGAACACAGGTAAAAGATGGGGGTTCTGCTTTTAAACCATATATGTAATCTTTATATTCTTAAATATGTGGAAGCTTTATATAAGTGTGTTCTGCTGGCTCATTCAGTTCTACCAAATTTGTGTATGGTTTTGCTGAAGATCTTGAGATTATCAGCTCTTTCTCAAGTGTATTTGGAGCAATAGAGAGTGGTAAAGATGAGGGTGTGCTTTGGAGCCAGAAGTTGATAGAGGTGTAGTATGCAGTTATTAAACACTTGGATAATGTGTTTGAATCTGGGTCTATGCTGTTGATTTGAGTGTTGGAGAACACTGAGAAACAGCTTCTGTGCTTGTTCTTCTCATCTGCATTCCAGGGCATCTGTGAGCTCCTGCTGTGGGGAGAACACAGGTCTGGATCCTGGGCGAGATGGAGACTTTGTCTGAGCCTTTGTGTCCTCCTGTTACACAGGATGTGCTGGGCAGGATGGCTGCTGTATGTCCTGCTTTTGATTGTGACAAGGTTATTTTCTTCCTAGTAGCTGGTGCATTGCTGTGCTCGGGATTTGGTATGAGAATAGTGTTGATAACACACTGACATTTTGATTGTGGCTAGGTAATGCTCACTGAAAGTCAGATGTGTGTCAGTTTCCCATGCTCTGCCAGTGAGGAGGCGCACAAGAAGCCGGGATGAAGCATGGCCAGGACAGCTGACCTGAGCTGGCCAAAGGGATATTCCTTACCATAGAGTGACATGGTCAGTGTATAAACTGGGGGGAGTTACCTGGAAGGGGACTGATGTGCTCCTCAGTAAGCAGGTGGTGAGCAATTGTATTGTGCATCACTTTTCTCTTGGGTCCTATTACTTGTTTTTCCTCTCCTTGTAATTTCAATTACTGTCAGTGTTAGCATATTTATTGCTATGATATCTAGTTGCACTTAATAAATTGTGCTTATCTCAACCCATGAGGTTCACCTTTTCTTTCTACTTCTCCCTGTCCCCATGGGTGGTGGGTATATGATGGAAGCAGTGATTGGCTGCCAGCTGGAGTAGAACCATGATGTTGTGTCATGTGGAGTGAAATTGTAAGGTGACACTGGATAAAAATGCTTTGCCTGTAGGGAAAAAAAAAATCAACTGTTCCAACAAAATCCAACCACTTTACACTGAAGTGAGCAATGCTGTTGTGAATGTTGTGTTGGCTGTCCTAAACTTGTGAAGACAACAAAAAAGAGTGGTACAGGGAGGAGACTGAAGTTTTCTGCATTAGCAGAAATGGTGTTTAAGGAGTCATTCTATGAAATGTTAGCAGTAGAAAGTGTAATAGGAAATGCGTATCAAATTCCATCAGGATGTTTGGGGTCTAGAAGAAAGTTCATGTAATGGGATGGAACCAAACCCTGTGTATCTGTGTGTGTGTGTGTGTACACACACACACACATAGATGGAATTATGCTCTTTGGTTTTATATATATACATGCAGGTAAAAATTCCTGATACATATGTTGCTTAATGTTAGTTGTCAAAAAATGACTAGACAAAAAATACTGAATAGGACAATGTATTTTATTTGCTAATAAGAGATTAATTTGCCTTTAAAAAATAAAATTAAATGGATGTTCTCTTGATGTATTCCTTCTGTAGAGAAGTATATGGAGAGGCTGCTTACTTATTTTCTATATATTGTAATATTTATGTGTATAGTTTAAGGTACTTAATTTATAATACATTACAATTTACTTTTAAAAAAGATTGAGTAGTTTACTTGATATACTTGATATATTTATTTTTAAAGGAAGGATAAAATTTTATGGGTAGAGCATATTGCATACTGTTTTTAGTGTTCTGGGATGTTCAAAATTGTAGGGAATTGAAATGTTATATGCAATACCTGTACAAGAAAAGCCCTTCTATATAATAGGCTATCCAGTATTGTTTGCTTAATTTCTTTTTTTTTTTTTTTTAAACTTTTAATCAGGAGTTAAACGTATCACTGTACTGTGGTTTCTGGTACATGCTACAGTGTCTCCCAGATATGTCTGAATTTGGTGCATCTGTTGATAGATAAAGTAAGGTTGTATTGACAAAGATCCTGGGAATTAGTCTCAGACATATTTTAAATGGATGTTTTTGTGTCTTTCTGTTATGCAATGCAGTGTTCATTGCAGGTCAGTTTGTCTAAAAGTTACTTGTAATAATTGCAGTGTTGTGACTTGCTTGTAGCTGTTCGTGTTCAGTGAGATACTTTCATCTTTCTGCTCACAAGAACATTATACAGTGAGAAGCAAATATAGAGTAACATTGACTTTTAATACCAATTGCTTTTCTACTGGTGGAGAAACTTGGATAAAACAGTTGCATTTGTGTGAAGCTTGTAATTAGCTTTGTAGTTGGGTAAAACTTGATGTGATTGAGCTCTGCAAAACTTCACTCAATTTTCTGATTTAAGGGTTGGTGAATGAATCATTGAAGAGACTAAGAAACATGTAGTAAGAGTACTCTAGAAAGTTCTCAAAACATTTTCAGATCTTATTTGATTTTTTTTTAACTAAAGATGGATTTACATCCAGAGTTAGGATGATCAGCAAGTTGCACTACAAACCTGCAGAAGAAACAACAGGAATGATGCAAGCTATCATAAACCTTTTAAGTTTCTTTAGGGGAGAACATATTGCTGCACTTTGCCTGGTGAAATGACATTTCTCATGAACAAGGGATGTGATGTGGCATGACTAATGTGCAGAGATGCAGTTGGAAGTTAAAAAGCATTGTATGGGTTGCAAGTTCCTGTGTTTCACTCATCAATTGAAAATTTTCTGTCTTCCAATCTGTGTGTAACTTGGAAATGTGGCTGACATTAACAAGATAATTAAGATTCATAGTTGTGTTTGGTGAGTGCAACAGCAGCAAATTTCACTGCTCTGTCAGAAGACAGCTTTTGTTTTAGACTGAAATTTGGAATCTAATTTAGAAGTTTAAGGTGTGTTGTTTTTCTTTCTTCCATTTCTGTACTTTAACTTCAGTGTGGGTATTAACTGCATGTTGTGAGAAACCCATACCATGTTGATCATGATGACTATTACTTATTTCATAGAATTGTGGATAAGTTTGAATTGAATTTTCAAGGACATCTAGTCCACCCTGTAAGGTGCATCTTCAACTAGATCAGGCTGTTCAGAGCCCTGTTCAACCTGACCTTGAATGTTTCCAGGGATGGGGCATCTGTCACCTCTCTGGGCAACCTATGCCAGCATATTCTTACTATAAGCACTTTTGTACCAGTTAGTCACCCAGTATAATACTGTTTCTGGATTATGAATGTTAATGAAAACAGAAAATAAACTATCATTAAAATAGACCCTCTAATTTTTTTTTTCACCAAAACACATATAACTTAATGGTATATAAGGTAATCTGTAATTTCAAAGTTGGATGCTTTAAAATATTAAATGGTTTACATATAGCACATTTTTCAGTTAAAGGTTAAACTGCAAGTGTCAGATTGAAGAATAATTTCTAAGACCTTAGATTTTCTTAACAAATTTTTGCAAAATATTTATCTGGAAAAGAAAGTCTTGTTCCAAAATTGTCTTGCAGTGTCCCTCACTAGTTCACCTAAATCACCTGGCTGTGATTTTCAGTTTAAATGAATATTTTCATTCTAACTGGATTTTGGATGCATTATGCAGTCTGCTATAGGGATTGCACATCAGTCTTGTGAACATGAAATAAAGAGTGTACAGTTCATACATTAAATTCCTAAAGGATTAGTGAAGTTCCTGCTGGCATTCACTGTTCTTTTAGACTTCAAAAAATATCTGGAAGATATTGTGAGGTGTATTGGCAAATCAGTTCTCAGTAATGTATTGTTGAGAAAATGATATGTAAAACTAATTTTATCATGCGTATAACACTTCCATAAGGTAGTTTGTACATGTGGTTTTCTTACCTTGGCTCAGGATCAGCTTAATAGAAGACAAAAGGCATCTTGTTCCTTTTTCACTCAGCTATGTTTTAATATGTGTATTTGAAAATTACTTGCCTTTTTCAATTCCTTTGAAAACAGCAGCAATACAATTTGTGGTACTGAGTTTTGAATGCATAGCAGTACATGCTGTGGAAATTACTTGATGTATCATTTTCCAAACTTCTATGCTTAGAGACAAAAATTAATTCTGAACTGCAAAACAAAGCAAAAACAAAAACAACAACCTTAACAGATTAATATCTCTTTATAGGACTTCCAGTTTTTACAGTGGTGCTTACAATTATAGATTCTAGGCTTTATTTATGTGAATAAATATTTTGGCTACTGACAATAGAATTTATGTGGTTATACTGCACACTTTCAAATAAAAAAGTATGTGCTTGCATAGAATAAGCATTACCAAAAAAACCTCAGGCAGAATAAAAGTGTAATTACAGATTCCTATTATGTAATATTTTGTAGAAATAATTGGAGATTAAACTCTATTGAAAAGGTTCTTTATTCAGTGGAGAAATGTTTACGATTTTTAATTGAAATTTTTTTTCCCCATTTTTTTTCCAGGTATTGCTTTGTTTTCGCTTTAGGATACCTCACTGTGTGCCAAATTACTAGGGTCTATATCTTTGATTATGGACAGTATTCTGCTGATTTTTCTGGGTAAGGAGAAAAATAATCTTCTTATCTTTTCCTCCTAAGTGATACTGTATCTGTTGTTGTGGGGGATTTTTTTATTGGTTGCTCTTCCTACCCCCCCAATTAATTGTGTCAGCCTTTAAAACTTTAGGAGAAAGCTGAGCATGTATGTGCATATTGGCACACATGTAAATATATAAGTAACTATGCTTTAATCATACAAACTGAGAATTTGTGAACAGAATTTGTGCTTGCTAGAACCACCAATGTGTTATCTGTTGCCTCTTGTTCCTGTCTGAATGGTATAAAGGATTTGGTGGCTATGACAATTTTTTCTCTTTGATTTTTCCATTAGTGTCTGCTACCATCCTTGACAGCATGATGAACCTTGAATTGTGTCTGGTTTACTTGCTTGCCTGGCACAGTCTGTTACCACTTTTTGAGGAAAAATCTGAATATTTTATGGAATTCAGCTTTTAGCTTCTTTCTTTTTTTTTGTTTTATGTTAGATGTTCCAGAAGGAGAAAGCTAAGGAGACAGGCACCTGGATGTTGAGGTAGTCAGAGATACCTTAGAAACAGAAAGTTTTATCTCTGTGTGCCCTCATATTATATCATGAACTTATACCTGTATTTGACTTGAAATGTATAGGAACAAAACAGAATTAAATGGGCAAAATAAAAATAAACCATATTGCTAATTCTTCTTTCTGCTACACACACAGAGAAGGGAGGTACAACATTTCTTCCAAACAAGTTTGCTGCTGTGATAGTGCTTCTCTTGATTTAAAGAAGAGTGTATATTCTGGGGGGGGGAAGAAGAGATGAGGAGTATTTGCTAGTCTGCTTAAAATAATGTAGTAAGTACTTTCCAGAAATACTGTGAATGGCAGTGGTCTTTGTAGTTTAGCATAACCTGTAATACAATTGTATTTGTTAGCCTTGTTACTTCTCAGTCTTTATTGGTAACAGGCATGTAGTCCAGAAAATTAACGTGTAGGCTGAAGCAAAAAGCTCTTATGGTTGAGTTCATCTTTTCTGTCATCTTTATATTCTTACCTTCTAAAACATCTTTCTACATTTGTCTTACATCCAAGTGTCTGCCTTCAAGCCAGATATCCAAGTTCCAGTTGTAGTCAGCAGAGATGTGATCGATGTGGACGTAGAGGCTGCAGGGCATTTCAGCTGACCCACCACTGAGTGTCTACCTGAGCGTGAACTTGTCAGGTGCCCCTGACTCTGTGGACTACATCTCCACTGGCTGTAATGGGAGCTTGCAGCACAGTCATATGCATAAAAACACTAGATTTACTGATGTTGAATTTAATTTCACCATTACTAGTGAAACTGTAATCCAGATGCTGTCCCTTCCAGTTCACTGTAGGGCCAAAGTGTTCAACCCTGTCAGTAGATCAAAGTTCTGAGCTGACTGTGGAAACAGTGTAATTGCACTTTGTTGTTCTCATTGTCAAAACAATTAGAGCTTGAGCACGCCATCACTCAAATGGGACTGTACTGCTTTCAGATGTGGCTCTGATGGTTTGGTGGTAGCTCAGAGATGTCTGTTAAGTCTAAACACATCCAAAGATTCCATTCCTGGAGAAGTTCAAGGCCAGGTTGGATGGAGCAACCTGATATAATTGAGGATGTCTGCTCAGGGCAGGGATGATGGAGGTAGATGATTTTCAAGGTCCCTTGCAACCCAAACCGTTCCATGATTTATGAGCTCTGTGCTCTGGACAGAACTGCTCTGAAGCAGTTAGATACAATTAGATCCAGCTATCTGATTGTATGTTTGAGATGGCAGATTTAAACCACCCTTTTATGCACCATTTTAGGAGCTTGATGTGTGCATATCACATGAAATCTCTGGCATACACTGCATATGCTCCCTTGACACGAGACAGAGATTACTTCCAAAACAGACAGAGTAAGAAAACTTTCTCTGGTTCTGGGAAAACAGAGTAGGCTTAAAAAAAAACCCCCTCAAGTTGCCTAACTAGCTGCTGAGCTCCAGTATGAGCAAGTTCTTCTAAAGATGTTGGCATGGATTTGTATAGTAGTTAGCCCCAAAAGAGCTTTATTGTGTGTTTAGCTAGATATTTCTCCTAGCATGCACTGCCTGCACCTCCTAGCATGAGGTGCCCAAGCTGAGAAAATCTGCTCAAAATTTGAAGGAAGGTCTCAGTGCACTGACAGTGGAGAAAGCTGGGGACACCTCGTGCTGGAGATGCAATTGCTTGTGCAGAGCTGTGTGGTCCTGGCTGCAGTACTAACAGATCCCAGCTGCCTCCTTTGCCTTTCTGCCAGCACCTAAAAGGGATTGTTAAAATCCTGCTTCACAGCCTCACTGTGCCAGGAAGGACTCTTCCTCTTTTAGTCTCTAGATTTTTGCTCCTCAGCCAAATATTTGATGATACTGCAATAGCCACTTCAGGAGAAAAAAAAAAATAGAATACCAGGGTCTGCTGTGATAACAATGACAGATTTATCAGGTGGAATAAATGTAAGGGCTGACTGAGTTCCTCCTGGACTCCATCCTTCCACCAGCAGGACCCATGCTGTCACATGGCTGCTTACAGAAGGAAAACCCATTATGTTTAAAGTCAGTTGGGGATTTCTGCCAGCACCAGGCAGGCCTACAGATTAAATGCTAGAGAAAGGTATGAGGGATTTACCTCACGTGTTCCTGTTTAGTCTTCTTCCTTTATGACCCTTGTGTGTCACTCCAGTCTTGATATCAGGATTTTGGGGCATTGGTAGTACTGTAGAAATTTTTTTCCTCTGATTGCATGTTGAGGACTGGAAATAATTGTGTGCTTTGAAACCATTTTAACCATGACCTAAAAAGAAAATCAATTTGATGGACTGAACCATATGGCAAAATACTTCCTTGTTAATGAAGGAGGACTTGATGGCTTTTGGATTTGTGTTTCTGTGCCAGATTAATATGTTATAAAAATGTCAAGTGCACTCAAGATGTGAACAAAACTAAGGGGCCATTGTATAGCATTATTATTTTATTGTGAGGATTTTTTTGGAGGTTTTTTTGTGATTTTGTTTTGTTTGGTGGTTGTTGTTGGTTTTTTGGTTTGGGTTTTTTTTTTGTGTCCAGCTCAAATACTTGTAGGCAAATTCAACCCCTGATGTGTTGAGTTCTGATTTCAAAATTAAATTTCTAAGTTGTAGTAGTTCACTTTATGCATTCTCCATTGCTTCCCTACCCCAGGGAGGGGGTTCATAATGTTGAGATTCACATCAGGCAAAAGCTCTTAGAACTATGAAAATGGTGTAATTTCTCTGTACAAAACTGACTTGGCTAGCCAGGGCAGAATATTTCTTGGACAGTTTAAGATTCACTCAAGTGTACCAAATTCAGAACGAAGTGAACTCTGTTTGAGCCAGCATAATTATGCTGGGTTTTTGTTTTGCCAGGTATGTTTACTTGAAGCAAATAATAATTCTTGATGGAAAAATCAGCTATAGGATCAGGTGTTAGTAGAAACCATGGAAGTGATCTGCATAGCTAAATAACTCATTTTAATATTCAACTTTGCTATAATTTTCTTGTCCTTTGCTTACTGCTGCTGTATCTTGCAATGAATATAATTGGTCTGTCCTTTCTTCTTTACTCTTCTCCCTGTAAAAAAACCCCCTATGTTAGTAAAAAATACATGTGAAACACTTCAGCTGTATTTGTAGAACCCAATGCAGCAATAAAAGACAGGTGTTATCAAATACTGCATTTAAAGCTTAAATTCTTCTCATTGCATTGAAAACTCTGTAGTGGTTTGAGTGGAAAAAACTAAACAATTTGTTCTTGCATTGAAGATGTTCCAGCTTAGAGCAGTTAACCTAGACTTCTAATATAAACTTCCCCTGGTATTTATAAGTGAAAGAAAATCCTGAATGTGTATCTAAATTGTTCTTTCTTCCCTTTTTTTTTGGTGACAGTCCAATGATGATAATTACTCAGAAGATCACTAGTTTGGCATTTGAGATTCATGATGGTAAGATTTCTTTACTGTGTTTAATTTTCCATACAAAATAAATTTTACCAAAGTTCATCATGAATTACTTTAGACCAGTTTTGTGTTTCAAGGCAAAATAAATTTCTGTCTCAATTGTTGCATTGATGCTTATTAATGAAAATACTGAGAAATGTTGCACCAACTCTACAGAAGCTCTAAAAATGCTGACACTGTGCAGAAGATATGACTTATCAGAAGACCAGTGACACTTCTGGAGTCAGTGTCTAAAGAGCAATGGTATTCTTTTGAGCTGGGATATTGACTGTGAGAGTTAACTAAAGAACTTCCAGATTCAGAGATCTCTGTTGCTGACAGATGGATGGGAAAAGCACATGTAATTTCAGTTGCTGAGCACCTTTTCTTTTAAAATGCTAATTCTTGAGCACTTCCCTAGTTTGTGCCGTATATGCTGATTTTTATAAAACCTTTGTGTGTTTCATTTTGTTTGGTATCATAATTACACTCACAGCTAACAGATTGCTGTGAACAGGGAGATTATCTAATTATGTGTATGTCTTTTCTCCTGTCAGATGTATCCATCAGATAAGTAGGCCCTAGTTGTGACAATGCATCCTAATGTTGGTTCTCATGGGTAGGATAGCTAGGTTTTTAGTTACCTTGAAATTCAAAGGAGTAATTTTCATTTTAAAGTTTGAAAATGTCATTTAATAAATCTGTCCAATTAGCTTGAATCACTTGAAGCTACAGATGTCAGTTGAAGATTTGGAGGTGTAGCTGCAGACACCTGGATCAAGACACCTGCTGTTCTTATATTGCTTATTAACATCTTGCATGAAGTTTAACGTGTTTCTGTCTCATATGTACCCTGGCTTTAGTGCTGTTGGTGTTTAATTTTTTTTTCCATTCTTGTTAAGTGGCACTGTCTAGAGAAGCCTGTGGGCAAAAACTTTCAGGAATATGAGAAGTTGGGAAAAGACTTTTTTAAAGTATTTTTGTATGAATGAAAATAAATAATGCTGGGATTATCTAGTTGGTGAAAGACATTGATGTTTACCTTCCAGAGAAAATATATTCAGAAGTAGTAATTTTGCAAGCTATAATCAACTGAAATACAGAGTACACAAGTTAGTGGAAACAGGTTATTATAAGGAAGTAATAGTTCTAGTATCAAGCATGAATGCTTCCTCTTACTATTATTTTACTAGGGGAAAGAGCTATTCTGAATTTGCTGACATCATGCACAAATAGTGGAGTGGTGGTATGGAACAAGCATGTGAGTGTTCCTGGCAATCTTGAGACAAATGTTTCATTTAGTCAGCTCTATTCTTAACTTTCATCATGAACTAGACTAGATTTTTTCCTACTTAAATTAATTCAGATGATAATTTGTATTTTCTTCTGGATTTCTTTATAGATACCACTGAATTTTCAGTATAAGTCTTGAAATTTTGTTCTTCCTCGACTTCTAAATTCTTTGTCAGCCCTTGAGAAGTAACTGACAGTATATTGGAAAAATTTCTCTGGTTGTGTCTGCAGTTTAGCAGATTCCTTGAGCTGCATGGTCACAGTTGCAGTTGTGAACACGACTTTCAAAAGTTGATGTGACCCATGTGAATTCATAAGCAACTGATAGTCTGGTGTCATGAGATGATAAGAAAATATGTGCAGGGGAGACTAAGATTGCATTAAAGCAAAGTTTTTTAACCTCACACAACCTAAAAGGGATCCTTCATGAAAAATTAATGAAAACAAGCCCTGCTGTCAGTGGGCTTTTGTTCACTGTACAAAAGTACATGCTTCCACTGGAAATTACTTAGAGATATAGTGACAGGAGAGGAGATAATGTTGCAAATAATTCTAAGTGATTAATGGCACTCTGAGCCTCTAGTCACATCAGCTTGGCTATATTAATCACCAATTACTTTATTTTCTTCCCTCATTTTTTACCGGTACATCCAAGGAATGTAATGAAAATAAACAGCTGAAAAAAAATGTTGCTGTGTTGGAAGTTCCTGGTAAAGTTCAAGATTCCAGTGGTAGCTAGGTTGGTTTTTGGTAAAGGCCAGTCTTCTGGACTTGATCTTTCCATGGCAGCCAGTTTGTTGTCTTCAGCTGGTTTCATTTGAAGGTCCTGGAGTGAACTGAGTGTAGCCACAAAGGCCACTCACTTGTGCTGCATATTCAAGTGTCTGTCTAGCTAAATGGATATGCTTGATTCCAAGTTGAAAACTAGTATGGAATCCCATACACAAATAACAGCTACCCCTATAACTGTTACACCCTTGTGCTCTTACCATGAGGGATTTTTTTTAAGCAGAGAAATTAAATGCAAGTTGCATACAATTTGGACTTGATGATCCTTGTGGGTCACTTGCAATTCAGCCTATTCTGTGGTACTGTACTTTAAGCTTGCTGTATAATACAAACATTACAGAAGTTTGCCTGGATCACAAACTTATAGCTGAAGAGATTTGGAGCATGCCTTTCATGTATTCTGATTTACATTTTGAACTTCAGTCTGTGATAGTTCTTACCTTGCAGTTCCTTATTACTCAAATGAGTGATGCCAAAAATGAGTGGTCAGTGTGTTAACGCTTACTTTGTATTTTTTGCTGATCACCCCTGGCATCTCACATGTATATTCTAAAGGCAGAAACATTTTTATGTAATTTGGAAACTGCTGATGTCCATATTAATACCTTATATGAAGATTTAGATTTATTTAGGCAACACTTCAGGCGAATAACAGAGTTTAGGGAGAAAAAGGAATTTTGTTTTTATTAGAATAAAAAATTTGCAGCTGGTTAACAAAAAACATTGCTTTCTAGTATTTCTGTTAATTATATCCGTGAAACTGCCATGGTGTGGTGCTGTTTTGGGATTTTTTTTTTTGGTCACTTGTTGCTTTCCTATTATGGTTAGGAGTTCCTTTTAATACTCTGTCTCCATCTACCTCTTGATTATTTTTTTTTTTATGTGCTCTCTTACCATAGTGACAACATGGTGATTATTGTTTCAGTATCAGTTGCCGAATTATTTTTTTATTGTTCGTGTCCTTAGTGGTTAAAGGAATTATATTGTATTTTTGCCCTTCTAAGTCTTTGAGTACAGTTTTGTGCCTGTGTTTTGCTTGTATGGCTCTCTGGATATTAAGACTTGTAAATTTTCTTGCTTTTTTGTAGGTTTTTTCAATTTTACTCAGTGGGCATTCTTACCTATTTGCCTTTGTTGCTGCCAATGTGGTAGTAACAACTAAAACTGTTATTGTCTGTCTTTGGATCTTAAAATGTTTTAATAATAACAAGCATTTGGGCTCAGCTGGTGATTAATTTCAGAACTACAAAATGTACTGTAATTGTAACAGAGCCTGCAATAGGCTCTATGTTTATTATTAACCTATAATCCCGTGTCTAAGTATTATTAGTTACTGATCAGCCAGATTTCCATACAAATATAAAAGTGGATAAGTTTAACCACAAATCTGGTCTGTGTAAACACTGTTGTAGTGAGAGTTCAGAAGCAGTCATAATATCCTGTAATAAAGTCTGTGTGACAGGGTAGTGGTGTGTGCCTAAGGGTCTTGGGTTTGTTACCATTAGGATATGGGCTCTTGAGAAGGAATGTAAAGATAGAACTTCCTTGTGATCTAGACTACTTGGGAAATTTTTTTTACTGATGATTTACATAATTATTTTACCAAGGAAGGAACATAGGAATATTTCCTGCTTTACAGATGAGAAAATGGAGTTACAGTTGCTGAGTGACCAAATTGTTCCACCTCTCTAACAGATGTTCGATAAAACCCATTTTCTCTAATCTCTGCTGTGTGATTTGGTAGTAAGAAAGAGCTGCAGTTGTTGTGGTAGTTTCCTGCTTTAGGACAGAAGAAAGCAATTCTTAAAATCCCCAAAGGAATGCTACAAAACCTCATGAGTTCCCTAGCAGCAGTGTGCTGCTGAAGTGGGAGTTCTTCATCTCCAGTGTGTAGTAGGTGGGGAACAGCTATGGTTTATCAGGTCTCTGTTCCTATGGGCCTGGGAAGTAGTGAATGTGTATTTATTAATTCATCTCATATTGAATAAGTATCAATGTAAGAGCACCTCTTCCATGTTTATTTTCTATGATTCAAAAAATCTTAATGGTAGCTTCCTGAAAGCTTTCAGGAGATGACAGAGATCATCATGTTCTTGCATGCCGTGCTGAGATGATAAATGGGCCTTCCAGGCACTGAGAAGGCATGTAAAAAAACCCCAACAAAACAGGGAAAGCCACTAACCTGACCTCAAAGAATCTGCTGGCTGGAGGGAAACTTTCATGAGATAGGGAAATTAAAAATTAATGGAGGCTTACTTGGATGAAGTATGTTTTAGACAGCAAGTGCATTGCTCACAAAGTTATTTGGGCCTTAAATAACTTTCTGTGTATGTATGCATATAATTAAAACCTGTTTTAAATAGACCATTTATTTCCTGCTACCTCTCCAAAACCACAGATTGTATTTCAGTGGTTAGATTCTTCTATTTCAGGTTTGAGGTTCTTTCCTCCATTTTCGTCACACATTTGTAATATGAAATATTTCATTTGACTAATTACCTAATTACCTTTATTTAATGGATAATCTGGCTTTATGCAAGTTCATTTGGATTGCTTCCTCTTTCTGGCTTCAGGGTAAAATACTTATATGGAATATAATGGCACAGAAGGCTCCTGCTCCAGTCAGTTTGAATTGTGTGGGCTGTGGGAGACTGAAGGCTCTGCAGGAGACACTTCACTATGTGGTGGGATCTACATCCATCTAGGATGGTGTCTTTGTGTTAATTTTCTGTTTGTATTGAATTCAGAGATTCATTACCTGAGAACTGTGATATTATGGCCTGAAAGGTTACAGAATCTTTCAAAAATGCTTCTTCCACATTTTTTATTCAGTACCTTTATCACCATAAAAGTCTTTGCTGCAGAACCAAGGAGAAGATGGGAAAACGTAATGATGAGGAAGAGAAGCCTTTTGAAGGCTGACCTAGAACAGAGACTAGACAGAACTAAAGAATAATGTAGGTATTTATTAGAAGGCCTCAATAGATCCACTTTGGGCAGCACAAGAGCCCAGCCAGGGCTGCACCCCAGGTGAACCTAAAATGGTCACAAAAATGGATGACCAGTCACGGGGTCTCACACCTTTATAAGTTCTGGTCCATTAGCAGATTGGAGCTAATTGTCAAATTACAGCTTTAGCCCATGAAGTCCCATCCTTCTTGTTTTTCTCTCTTCATTCCACCATTGTTTATGCTCTTGGGCCTGAGATCTGGCTGTTCTTGGATCCCCAGTTAGAGAAGGAATTGTTTTATCTTCCTGTCTGTGAAGAGAGCTCACCATCCCCTAATACAAAGCCCAGACCCACACACTAAAGCAGCACAGAAAAATATAAAAGCTAAAACCTGAGGCATCAAAGGTGCTGCATGAAGTCAGGGGGTAATAATTTGTTCTTCAGTTTCTTGCCTTGAATGGGTCTGAATGGAGATAACTTTTGACTGTGAAGGATCAAGACCAAGGAAGGCATTTTCCCAGGCCATATTGAAAGAGAGGAGGTGGCAAGTTGGTAACTCCCTCTGTATTCTCAGCTTTGTTGAAGACCTAAAGAGTGGTTTTGAAGTCATAAATGTGTGGTAGATTATGGCCACACTGGAGTCACACTAAGACAACAGAATTTCCTTCTTTGTGGGTAACAAGTGTTTCCATGAGTCATAGAATTAAATTAGCTTTTACTTCCCCTCAGCTTCTCAATCTTTTTTTTTGTCATAAGGCTGACTGATTTTGATATCTAAAGAAAAATTGGCTCCAGTTGAAACTTACCCTGGATCAAGTATAAGGGCTCCCCTCTGTGGATTTACTGGCATCAAGGAGTGGGGTTGAAGGCAACCTTTCTATGAGAGGAGAAGTATCTTCTCTAGAAACACCTATATTTGTAAAGCACATTAGGATTTCATATTTATATTGCCCTGCTCTTTTGTAAAACTTGATTGGCTGCTGGGTTTAAGCACTGCTGTGGAGGAAGATAATTGAAGTGTAATCCCATAAATTTGATTTCCTTTAGGAAGCTATGTGGATAAAGTTTTTGGTACTTGCAATGGCAAATAAAAAATGCAAATGTGAACAGCAGGAAATGGCTGCATGTGGGAATGTCTGAGCTACTAGAGAAGGCTGCAGGAGGAGCTGAAGGGGTCATTCTGGCAGGCAGTGCTGGCTGGTATTAGCCAGGGAGCTGTCTGAAGGAGGGAGCTCTATTTTTTTTTTTTTTCCCCTGAATTCGTGTATTTCATAAGAAATGAAAATGTTGAAAATCTTATTTTTTACTTTTCCCTTTCACAAGAGTACAGATTTTGAAGACTGTTTTTCAGGGATAGGTTACCAGCATTTCAGAAATAGCCACGTATGGCAATAAGGTAAACTCAGTCTTGCTGCTGAACTTAGGCTTGGACTGCCCCCTTCTGCTAGCAGGGGTTAGAGCTTCTTGTTAGTGCTCAGGAAAAAGGCTGTGGCACCCTTTACTGCCATGCCTGCTTCTCTGGAGCTTGGTCACAACCTTTACTTGCAATGCAAAGCTGTTCTTGAGGTGTGCCTTGAGTTTCCAATTGCTGTGTTCATTTTATGCATCAAAACTGCAGTGACTATTGGCCATGTTTGGGGCCTGTCCTGTTTCCAGAATTGGAAATAAAGGGTTTTAAAATGTGAAGACTTTGAAGTCTTGACTAATGCAGGAGAATTGTTTTTGTTAACACTTTTTTCAAGTTGTCTTAATGCTTTCCTGAAATCCACGTGATTTCACATTTAGGCACTGCTGGATATAACTGAAGATATGAGAGTTTGTAATTTTGTCAGTAAGAATTGTTTGATCCAACTCCAGCAAAAATATTATGTGACATAATAGCTCTGAAATTGCTTGAGGCATTAAGAAATTACATTGCAGCATGAGGCTTGTTCTGCTGAGTAAAACGTGGGGGGATTTAGCTTTTTTTTTCCCCTTTTTCTTGTCCTCTTCCCTAGGAATGTTTCGGAAAAATGAAGACTTGACTCCATCACAGAGGTGTTTGGCTGTAAGGTAGGCTTTCAGACATTCTGCTTTGGGGATGTTTTGTGTATTTTCTTAATGCTTTGTGCAGTTTCTACAGCTCAGGTTCAAGACAGAGTTTACAAGCTCATGTAAAACAGATCCATGTTTTTATATATTTTTAGTTTAATTTGTACATCTGTTCTTCTGAAAAATATCACTAGGAGTAGGTTTTATAGTTATTTAGAAAAAACATTCTAAGTTCTATGCAGTCTATGCAAATGAATGCCATATCAGATAGGAGACTAGAACAGTTAGTATACATATGAAGTAGCTGGTGAAGAAACATTGTTAAATTCTGTTTTTCAGTGTTTAACTTGCTTTTTCTCATTTCTTTGTTCAGGACACTTGAAAATAGTATGTTGCTTTGGGCAAGAGAGTGTTGAGACATTTGCTTTAATTGAAATTATTGCCAGTTTACCCAGAACTTTGTTTATTGATTCAATTGTTGAAGTAAAAATAAAGAACTTAATACAGTTGAACAAACACTTAGGAAAACAGCCTTCCCTTTCCTTCCTCAGCTTCAGTCAAACACCTCTACTGAGCAAGGACAGATTCAGAGTTCAGGACGTCTGTCTCAAAATGCTCAGTATGGATTGGAAAGAAATGCTATGTGTAGAATGTTTCAAGCTGTGATTACAAAAGACAGACAAACTGCTCTTGTCCATGTGGTTTTTACTGCAGTTAGAGTGAGCTGTAGCATGGAGTATGACTTTTCCTACTGTGGAAATCCTGAAGAGCTGCACAATCCATCTCACCAGTTGCTTGTCTTTGAATTGCAGACGCATGCCAAGTCTACTGGAGTATTTAAGTTACAACTGTAATTTCATGGGTATCCTGGCAGGCCCATTATGCTCTTACAAAGACTATATTACTTTCATTGAAGGCAGATCATACCAACTGCAACAGTCTGAAGCAAATGGGAAGGAAGATACAAAGTATGAACAAACGGATCCTTCCCCAAATGTAAGATGTATGACTCTTGCAGTGCTGATGCTTATGGAATCATTGCATGGAAAGCTTGGTTTGCACTCTTCATTTACAGGCATAACTGCTGAGCTGAATCTGGAGTTCATTCATCAACAGAATAATTCCCTGTTCAAAAAGTTATATGCTTATTTTTTAAAGGCAGGTTTTCTCCCTGGTTTCCAGTCTGGATCTTTTGGATAAAAGCAGATTAATTTGGAGGTTCCTAACAAGCTTATATGGTAAAAAGCCATCTTTAAGTTAAAACTGTTCATGCATGTTCACTTCAAAGCATATACTGTGCATAAAAACCCAGCCATATGTAACAAATTGAAAAAGTTATAGAACTAGTTTAATTTTTCATGCTTGCAGTCATGTAGAGAGGTATTAAAGATGAATTTTGATCTGGAGGTGTAGTAAAAGATGTACTAGCTATAACACTATGAACAATACTCCAGACACACAAGTCTGTCTTTTTCTTTGGTCTGTTATTGGAGAAGAGACCAAATACATAGAGAAGATAATCCAGTTGATCATGCCTTACAGGAGAGATTGTATGACCTGAGTTTAAATCAAAAGCTCACAAAACTTGTTACTTTTAAAATTTAGTCCAATTAGGTTAATGCCCAGAGTATTGAATATTATTTTTTCACTCTTTTCATATTGTCTTAAATAGTAACGTATCAGGCATTCAAATTTACATGTGCCTAAAATAAGGCTTACCTCACGTAAGAGGCAGAATTATCATGGGGTCAACTGGAACACTTCTCATGGATGGCTTTTCCTAATTCCAGCCCCAGTTGCCCATGTTCTGCTTATCTTGTGAGACCAAGATCTGCTCAGTTGCTGGAGCAGATGGAGGTGTTCCCACATGTAGCTGCTTGTCTTGTCCTGCCATCCAGAGGTTACGGCCCCACAGCTGGGCCAACAGGGAGTGCTTCCCAATTGGGTGGGGCATCTCCAACCACTTCCATCCTTGGAAAGGTGGGTGAGGACTCTTTGCATGTTCCATTCTACCCATCTTGTGTGATTGTAGTAACTTGCACAACTGGAATCCAAACTCATGGCTGGAGGATGATAACACATCAAGGTGCTCCACAAATTGACAGAGCACATGAGCTCACACAAGTGAGCTGTGGAACACGTTAGGAAGGGTGAAAGACACAGAGAATTCCTGGTGCAGATCGGTGTCACACGGCCCATGCTCTGCTTTGATGTGTTGTATTGACAAAGTTACAGGCATTTTTGTTTCTAAACGTTGTTTTGGCCCAGTAAAGTCTTGTGTACTAAAATCCTATGTCTGCAGAAAAGTGTTATGTAGTAAAATTATTGCAAATGAATGGAGGTAAACCAAACCTGCCTGTATCAGAGGACTTCCTGGCTTTTTACCACATAATCTTGCTAGTAATATGGACAAGGTCAATAAAAATAAATATAAACCTTTGATGGCTTCTTCCTTCAGGTAAGTGATTTTCCTTAAAATTATTTGCTCTTAAGATGCTTGAAACTTTGGCAATTTATGCTGCATTAGCTTTTGACATAAAAACAAAGAGAAGCTGTTTATGCTCCTGATACTTCATCTCCCAACTGGTGTTAGAGAAATCTGGCTGCATTTTATAACACCAGTGAGTATTGTGTGCTTTTGGAGAAAGATGAATGACACAGTTTTACTGCATTTGCTGTATCAATTAAAATATTCATTGTCTTGTTCTTGAAGAATGTTTAAATACCATTAACTTTATGTTAATACTTTAAATTTGCTATTATTTCAAGAAGAATAAATTTTTAGGTAACTCAAAAAGATTTGAAATGTAGTGGGGATCAGCAAATGTTAATGTCATAAATAAAAAAAGAATCCTTGAGCTAAGTTACAGTAAGTTTCATTTCTTGTTAAATACAATTACATAACTGAAGTAGTTCATGCCAGCCTCCTCCTCTATACTGTGTGTTGACTGCATGATGTTAACTTGGATTAGTACTTTTGCTGTGTTCATTGCATGTTAAATGAATCAAGTCACCATATTAAAACTTACTTCTTATATCCCTCCTATTGTGCCTTTTTGCAAGCTATCAGTTGTTGGTGCTCAAAGTGGTGTCAACTCTCAGAAATTAATATCTGTCTTTGTAAGTTTCTTTTTATTATGGCTACCCTTAAAATACAAGATTCCTGTCAGCAGATATCTGCTTTCTTGCTTATTATGCAGAATCTTCCTACAGGTTATACTGTTCTTGTTTAAATATCTATAGTTTTTGTCTGAGGTACCAGCCTCCCCAGAATAATGTGCTTTAATACCGTTCAATATGATGTATTAGGTACTGATTCTTTATCAAATTAAGAACAAGTTCATTCAAATAAAATTTTTGAAGATTCCTCTCTACTTTTTAAATCTATTTTTATATGTTATACATGTTTATGCAGTAATTTATTTCAAAAATTTCTGAGTTTTGTGAGTGTTTTACCTTTATTTCTTCAATTAGAAAGCTGCTCCTGAACCCCTTTCTCCAATTAGGTATCTAGCTTTCAACCTAATTATATTCCCATCTAATTTATGCACACCTAGTTTTGTCCTGGCACTGTCTTCTAGCTTAAGTACCTCCTTCCCTTCCCAGTGTTGATCATATTTCATATTTTTGTACAGGTATACCCAGTTGTTCATCAAAACTGGATGAGACAGGTCTTTTTACCTTTTTGTTGTAAAATAATTTTTATTTCGTGTTTCTTCTGTGGTCAAAGTTATCCTGCATCTTACTGTCTTTTAATTCCTTAACAGAACAGATATTTTGCTATGTTGAAAACTTAAAAAAGTAAATGAAATGAAACTTCAGATTACTTCATCCTTGTAAAAATTGACTAGTCCTATGTGACTGTGCAATTCAGTGATTTCCCATTTATGCCTTGGCAAAGAAAGGTTAATTAAGTAATAGGAAGTGAATGAATGTTTTCCAAATGCATTTCAATAGGTAATTCAAAAATTGAACAATGATTTTGTTGGTGTCATTGCATAGTGTTGTAGTTTGAGTCAGATAATTTGATTTGCCTGAAACTAACTTATCGTAAAAAAACAAACAAAAAACCACCAAAACCTACCAAACATACCACCACACCTTCCCACCAAAAAAATTTCCAAACAACAAATGCCCCCCTGCAAAATGCCAAAAATTGAGGTTTTCATTTGATTTGTTTCTCTAATCTGGCTCAGCCTAAGGAGCACGAGCCAGACCTGCAGGGAAGGAGTGGAGGCAGGGCAGGACTCTGCTTTGCACTGCAGCCTGTGTTTGGCTTGGCCTTCAGAAACTCTGCTTAAACCAGTCTGGAAACAGCAGCTCCCCAGCTTTGTAGAGGTGGGAGATTTATCTCCACCACAGTTTTATAAGGACCTGATTCTGATCCCTGTAAGTGGTATCAGCATGCTGGGATTTATAATTGAATGGAGTAGTGCAATTAAAAAAAAAAAAAAAAAAAAAAAAGTGAAATTTTGGGAGAAGAAT
>VZRH01008197.1:2380262-2404306 GCA_013397555.1 Urocynchramus pylzowi
TGAATTTATGGCAGAGTACTGTATGAGTTCATTATTTTTTCTTAAAATAAATTTTGTTTAAACCCTGATGTTCTTTTGTAAAGGAGGTGTTTTCACCTCCAAAATTTAGTTTAGAACCTTCAGAGAAATACAAAGCATATTTGGTGTTGAACTGGCAGGTGGGTGCTAATCCAAACATCTGTTTGCTAATGACTTGCGTGGTGAATAGAGGCAGTGGCACAGAGCAGGTCTTTGAGCAGAGATAACATTATAAGTGGCCAAAACATTTTTTGAGACTTTGTGGTCATCTTTAGAGGGAAAGAACCTATTTTATATATTTATACTTATGTATTAACTTGCATGTTACTGTTACCAATTTATAAGTATTGTTTCTCCTGCAGAATTTAACATGATTTGCAAATATGACTTAGGCCTTAAAGTTAAATCCTTGCAAATGTCTTCAGAACTTGGGTGATGCCTTTTGATACTTCCAAATATCAGACTTTTGCATTTGTCAGATACTGCCTGCCAGAATTAACGATTCATTAGTTTTACTAGTAACTGATTTTATGAACATATATTTCTATTTTAGGTCTTGAAGGTGTTAAGCCAACTGAACTTTCCCTCTGCTGTAGCAAAGAGAGAGATTATTAATAGTTCTGGAAGAACAAATAAGCGCTTTTAGAAAATTAATGCTCTTCACATTGAACTCTTGTAATAGAATAAAGTATTAAAATTAAGTTCATTAGAAAGCAAGTACAAACAAATAATTAAGCACCAGCTTTAACCATTAATAGGTAGTTGCCTCCTGAATTATCTGGCTGATGTTTTATTTTAAATTGCTGGGATTCCTGATCCTCTCTGAAATATCTTCTGAGATGAGCCAAGTGAAATATGTGAAAATACCCTCACTGTTTTACAGCTTTTCCAAGTCTAATTCTTTAATCAGGTTGTACCACTTCTTACATCTGTGCAACTAGGTGAATCTTTGATACTGCGTGTCTTGCCAAAGTGTGTGCTTTCAGTTGGACACTTACTGCCCCATTCTGTATCATGGAAAAAATTTGCCCTTTATTTTGGAACTAGATGTTGACCTGAACTCTCAGTGAAGCAGGATGTTATCTTTAAAAGTTTGGGTGGGTGTACTGGAAGCAGCACAGACAGATAGATTCTGGTTATATTTTTGTTCTTATGCTTCAAACAAAAGCAGATTGATTGTTTTCTTGTCAAGTTTAGTATCTGTATAATTGTTACGTAAATTAAAACTTTAATGTTTAAATATTGAAGTTGCATAAAATAAAAGCTTGAAATTTACATTTCAATGAATTAGCTCTCAAGCTTCTCTTGTTGGTGCTTGGTTCAGTATGTTACTGAGGTCTTTCACGAAACAAGGTGTCTGCCCTTGGGTGTGGATCAGACTAGTGACTTAGAGCAGTGTCAGGCATATACTGCTCTGTATGTTTTATAATAGAGCCTGAGAAAAGTTCTACTGAAGATACATACTCTTTACTGTGGTGGTTATAGCAAAGCTGAGTTTTGAGAAAATTTGAGTAGGTCCTATCTGAACAACACATGTGTACATATCTGTGAGCATATTATTTACACCATTGTAGCTTGATCACTCCAATTGGGAAAACTAGAACTGATTGGCTGAAATTTGGGCTGAAATTCATAAATCATTTCAGTATTTTAGTTTTGATGCTGTGATAATCTAACAGAGATGATTGATGTATTGAGTTGGGCAAAAATTGTACACCTGCATTATGCCAAAGGGTCCTGAAAAGAAACTGAAGTTTTGTGCTTGTTTTGGAATCTCTGCAGTAATAATCTTACTTTGTCCTAGATTATATGTTTTGTGTTATGATGTCTTAACAATTTAATTTCTTCGTAATTTGTCAAGAAAATAAGAAAAAAAAATGACTTGCAAAAGGTGCTCTGGTTATTAAAAGGACTTTTAGAGACTCACTGTAGTCAGACTGGATTTATTGTGTTGGCCATGAGAAGTGATGCTCACAACTTGATCAATATAACAATATTTCTCAAGTCTCTGTAAAATAGAGCTTCTTTATAAACTGTTTTAAAGTTACTAGTATATATATATAACTGAAAAATTAAGATATGTATATGTCTGTAGAGGGAAGGAAGATTTTAACTTTCCTTTGTTTCCAGAAGATAAACAAAAAAATGAAGCTTACAGAATCTCCCTTAAATTTTCAGATAGCTGTGGCACAGAAACTCTTGATCTGTGGACTGTCCTTACTCTTCCACATGACTATTACAAAAACTTTGCCTGTGGAATACAACATTGATGATAACTTCAGAGCTACAGCATCATGGCCTGTAAGGTTTTTCTACCTGTATGTGTCTCTTATGGCTGCCAGACCCAAGTATTATTTTGCATGGACTTTAGGTAAGTATATGTTTAAAAATATAATAATAACAGAAAGAGCATTGATGAGTATCAAAGAGTATTGAGAGTCATCTGAGATGTGCACACTTAAATGTGTATTAAAAAGTGTCAGTGCCCTCTTGAGGCCTTAGGAAAACCTGATTGCATTTAAGTCTTTCAAGATATTAAGTACATTGAATAGTGTCTCTCTTTCTGAGAAGTGATCACTCTCTTTTTGGAGAGTGATAGTGTTTCAATGAAAGGAACTATAAAGAAAGAAAAAAATAGTAGTAAATCTAGTCTGATGTACAAACCTTCTTTTTGTTTGTGTTTTTTTAAAATTTATTTTGATACCTTTATTTTTGGCATATCTTCAAAGTTAATCTTAACCTCTTTTTGTGGTTAGCTATCAATAATTTGCTTGATGTTATTCAGTCACAAAGGAAAATTAATACTTTGAAATTCAGATACATGATACTGTTGTTAATAGTAGGTGGCATTTTCAGAATTTGATGGGTGACACTTCAGTTTTAGCCTTTGTTTACTAAAAGTCTGAATGACTGGTGGGATAACATGCTTAGTAACTTATTTAAGACACTTGAATAGATTACACAGTTTAAAGAATATTTTGCATTTCCCTTCATGTTACTTGTAAAAAAACAACATGTACAACAGGAAGATGCTTTATTTAAGTAAGCTGACATCCTGAAAGTGGCTCACACAACAGATTTCATCAGCTTCCTCCTCCTCTCCAGTTTTACATATTTGTCTCATAGGTCTTTTGAGAGAAAATCTGTGGGAACAATGCAATAAAGAAAGCTTTAGAGTAGCATAGCAGCATGACTCATTTACAGCTGCTGGTTTCATTCGTGGTCAATGAATTAAATGCTTTCAGCTTGTCTGGATATAGTAGTTCTGGGGCTTGTTGTGGAAATAAATACTTTTGAATATTATGCTCTTATACACCCTTACCATCATCTATAAATAGTAGTAGTCATCTGAAAAGTGAATAATTTCGGTTGGGCTTTTTTTTGCCTTTAATACTTAAGTTGGATTCATCTTTCTGCACTTGCTAGCAGTGTAGAACTAGCATGCCTTTGGTAAATATCAAAGAAAATAAACTATGCCAAGTCTTTACTTCTGGTTTGTTAGCCTTCTTCCTTCCATTTTGTCTCATCTAAACTTATCATGGTAGGAGTAGAATGTGATGGGCTTTAACAATTTTACTGGATGTTACACCTTTGAGTTGTACATCACTATTCTTTACACTTAAAAAAAAAGTGTTAATGAAATTGATTACTTAAAATGAATACTAAAATGATAGCTAATAAAATGAGTTCTTACTCTAGTTACAGTCTTTGCATTCTAGCTTGCAAAAGATTAAGGAGTTTGTGTCTCCAGCTGTTTCTAATTGAGTGTAAAACTACTGCCCACTATTTGAAGTTGGCATAGCAACGTCAGATGTAAGGCAGCAAATTTTGTTGCTTTCAAAGATGTTTTAAAAAAAAAAATTCACAAGGAAGTAAAAATATTATAAATTCAAACACATTTCATTTCCTTGTGTGTGGCCATCCTAATTTGGAAAATACAGTTGAGGAGATTTTAGTGTCTGAACTAACAAAGCTCAGGCGAAGGTGATGACTGAAAGTGACAGGCAGTAGGGATCCCTTGTATCTTCCTGCATAGTCCAGATGACAGTAACAGCTTTTTCTCCTAGGGAAAAATATTGTTTTCTTGGAGCATCTAACCTTTGACATGCACTGTAAACACTTCACATTCAAAGGTGTTGTAATGGTGGCCTTGTGCCATTAGTGGAAGTTTGACAAGCTCTGCATTCCTTAGAAAAATTACTGGTTTTGTCTGTTAGGCTTGTGCTGCTCTCTGTGGGGTGCTGTGAATGTGCACCTGCATGGAGGGAATCACACAATTTAATCTTTATGCTTTAAGCATCACTGTTTCTGCATAATGAAGACCAAAGACATGCATGTGAACATTGAGCTGCTGTTTCAAATCATTACAACCAGCCACTGTTTTGTAGTCTTGATGCATCTCATTGAGTTTGTTTTTCTGTCTGATTGCTCAAGCAAGTCTAAGTAGGTGGTATGGGAGACAGGGAACATCTGTACTGTGAAGTAGCTAGTAGCTACCTCTCATTCTTATGCTTTTGTGCAAGTTTTTGAATTGGAAGCTAGTGTTGCTTAGATTGTTTTCTGTTTGTTCAAGTGATCCTCAGTATTTAAAAGAAAAAATAAATGTGGACTTTAAAATGCGATAAATATTTTGAACAAACTATGTGTTGTGTGACGCACAATTTGTAATACAGACAGTTTATAATTAATTTGCTTCTTCTTGTCTCATTGCAGCAGATGCAATTAATAATGCAGCGGGGTTTGGTTTTAGAGGCTACGATAAAAATGGAGTTACACGTTGGGATCTAATATCAAATCTGAGAATCCAGCAAATAGAGGTTTGTTTCTGGTTCTTTCAAAAAAACCCACATGCCCATTTAGGTAGTTGCTCTTAATTTCAATAACTTTTCCTACACATTTGTTCCTTTAGATAGTGAGTATGTTCTAAGTCAAAAATGATGTGTTCACACCTTTAAAAAAGGGTGGAAAATAGCCTGTTTTGAACATGTTCTACTTGTCAATTGATTTCCAAAATATTCTGTGGTTATAAGTAGTTGAGTAAATAACTTATTCAACTCATCACAAATTTGGGTGGGAGGATTTATCATTTATACACAAGAATTTTGAAACACATTGTGACAATCTGCAATTATGGAAATAATTAGTTTGTTTTACTTTACAGTTTTCCACAAGTTTCAAGATGTTTCTTGATAACTGGAATATCCAAACAGCTCTTTGGCTCAAAAGGTATTTATTTCTTAAAGGAAATTTTTCTCCACTGAAGTTTCTTAGATAAATATTTCTTTGAAGATGGTATAACATTTGATAAGCTAACTCCCACAAAATATCACTTGTTTAGCAACTGTGCAGGAGATTCTTATTGTAATACTTGAAGTAAAGCCTCTGAGTTTAGGACTTCTCTCGTAGTGCAAACTATCAGTTTATGATGGAATCTGTTTTTCTTCACAGGCCATAGGGAGCCTTAAACTGTTACTCTGTGGAGGTGTCTTTTTTCCCTCTTAGCATTTAGCCAGTGCACGTTGCTGAGAGAAGCAGGCAAAGTGTACATCTCAGCCTGTGAAAGCTCTGCATTATTTTTAGCCACAGAGTGATACAGGAACTTCTGTATGTTCTGTGGGAGAGCTTTCTTTGCTCCTTCCATTATGAGTGTATGACAGACATCAAACCCTACAATGTGATGTCAGCAAAAATTCCAAATGAATCTCTCTCAGCTGCACTCTTTTTCCTTGCCTGGGGAACAGGTACAGTGCCCTGTGAACTGCATCATTCTGCTTCTTTGTGGTTAGGGGAAAGTAGTTCTTGAGTAGCTCATGGGTGTTGTTTCCCTTCTTCCAGTCAGATTGTTGAGTTGATCTCCTATCCACAGGTGCAAGTTTAACTGAGACACCTATCTTGGGATCACTTAGAGGACTTTACCCCTTATTCTAGGATAGCTGGCAAATGGATGTCTCTTCCATCAAATTTCTTCATAGTATGTTCTCTTTCTTCCATAATTTCATCCCTAAATATTTTGCTCACCCAGTTTAAAAAATAAATTCAATTTTATGTGGTTATTCTGGTTGGCTCAATAGTCAATGGAATCTATTGCTAGGACAGTCAACAAAAAATTGCATGTTTGCAGGTATTGAAATGTAGCATTTCAAAAACCAAATATGTAATTTAGCTGTTTTGATTTAGTTAGAGAACTGAAGTTTAACAGTATTAAAACATAATAGGAAAATGTTGTATTTCAACAAACTTTCAAATCTCCTAGATGGAATGATTCTAAACAAAAATTATTAGTGAAAAAGCATACTATTTCTGTTAAAAATTGAAAGGAAAAAAATGCAAGTCAATTGCTCAGGGTGATAATAAAAGAAGATGTGAAGAAAAATTGAAGCATCTCTTTTAATAAGTATTTTTTGAAACAATAATTAAAGAATCCTTGGGGATGGTCTAAGTTGATTCTGTCAAAGTGAAAAGATGTGGAAAGATGGATGTTCTGTGAAAGTTTTGTTGCAAGTAAAATAGGTCCATAAACAGTTGGAGAGAATGTACCTTTTGTTACTAATCATTTGGTTAGTTGCAATGCTCCAACAATTTGCAGAGAGGACAAACTCATGGATTACTTTAAACATCCACTTTTAATAACTCACTTTTTTTACCATTTATAGAAGTACCTAAAACTTCAGCCATTTATCTCACATGAAATACCAGACATTAGCATTTGTTCTGTTCTTTTCTGATAATCGTAGAAGCTGAACCATCAGTTAAAGCCTGATTGTATGTAAAAACAAACTTGTAAAAAATACATTTAATGTAGCTACAGATCACAAAGAGGTTTAGTACATATTTAATGTAGATCATAGTATACAGCAATTTAAAGGCATTATTGTTACATGCATGTAAATTAAAATAGGTATTTACATAGTAGCATATATCAACAATAAATATCATCATAATGTTTCCTGGCTGGGAAAGCTGTTATGTTCCCCTCAGCCCGTTCTTTCTCTTTTCCAAAGAAACCATCTCATCCCATTTGTGTTTGGTTATGTTTGCTAAACCTCTGTGGTTCTTGTTGCTCAATTCTGACATCTTTCCAAACCTCTTGTCTTCTTAGAGTAGATGTAGTACTTCTGCTAAGACCTTAAAGGTTTTTCCCTGGCTTTCTAGAGGCAGAATTGATTAATTTGAATGGATTAGTTATAATTTCTTTGCATAGTACTGTGATGTATTAGGGTGTTATCTGTCTTTTTTTTGCAGCAGCAATCTACTGTTGATTCATGCTTAGCTGCTACTCAGTGTTTCACACTGTTGATCCATATTCATACTCAGCTACACTTTTTGAGTAATGTTACAGGAATGGTACTGGTTTGTGTCTTCCACTTTTCTTGTTAGATGTTCTATGCTTTGGACTTCATCTTGTTGATTTCAGAACATCCTTCAAGTCTGCCAAGATCATTTTGGATTCTAGTGCTCTCTGCTAAGAAAACAATGCCAATCCCGTCCATCCCACCTTCCACCTCAAAAAAGGAAGGGAAGACAAGGTGGAAGAAATACTTCTCAATCTGCCACCTAAGTTAGTAAAGTAATTATAGAACCAGACTGAAGACAGTACCTTGTTAAACAGTTGATGCATCTTCCCACTTTAAGAGTATTATGGATAACCTGAACCAACTATATTTGAATAGATTTTCTCAACCTGTTGTGATGACTGTATTTCCTTTGTTGGTTTTTAGGATCGTCAAATGAAGTATTTGAACATGATTTATTCTTGCCAAATCCATGGAAGCATTTAAGTTTACTTTTTACTCTTTGAAATTGAAATCTGAGGGGGTTTTTTGGTACTGTTTTACCTCACATTGATACAGCTGAAATTTGGTTAATTAATTTAGTGAGTTTTGTTCACTCCTGAATGCTTTCCAGGGATAATTTCATACTTTAAACCAAATAAAGATTGAAGATGTCTATCACTTAATAAATGCCACCAGTCATGTACATTTAGAATTAATAGCAGTATTAGAACACATAGCATTTCACATGTGTTTAGTGCTTTGGTGTAATAAACATTTTTAAACACTCCTCTGCAACTAATCTCCAGCAGATTAAAAAGCACACATGTATGTACACAATTACATGCAAACTGCACCTCCTCTCCTAAGGATGTGTGGGATACAAAACCCTGCTTGCATGCATTGCCTGTGGGAGATGTGGGTGCTCCAGCTTGGTGTGAATCTGGTGACTTCACATGCCCCTAGAAAAGCCTGGCACAAATCCATGTGCCTACAGCTGACAGGGATGAGACACTGCTCCCTGGCATGGTGCACTGCACTGACAGGCCCCTATCTGGATGCAGCTACTCTGTGTCTACCAGGGATGCTCTGTGTTGGCCAAGACAGAGGTTATTGTGTTGGTGGGGTGATTTCTGGTAGTGTCAAATGAGGTTTTGATGAAAAGTATTTTGCTCCAAGATGTCTCTCTGACGCAGCACACATTTTCCTAATGCTTTGCTGCTCCTGAGGCTGACAGATTCTTTGTCAAAAATGTCTCTGTTTACTATTCAGCCTGGCCAATGTTGCTTTCCTCTTTAAGGTGATCTGTTCTGGGCAAATATCCTCAGCCAGTTTTAAGTATTAGGCCAGCCCCATGTTCTCATCTTAATTAACCACTGTGAGTGAAGCCCTTTAGCAAGAGGAGGGGGTTGTGCACATATCCCACTGAAGACCTCATAGGATAAAACTTACCACATCTATTTGACTGGAATGAACTAAATTAGAAAATTACACTTTTAATCTTCGCCTATTCAGATCCTGTATTTTTACCTTCTGTTCTTCAACGTTGACTACATCAGTAGGTTTCAGAAATCTTTATGTGGAAGTTGCAGTGAAGTAGTTAGATTAGTTGTGGCTCTCAGTATCATTAGCTTGTCATCTTTGAATAACAGATGTGCATTCTCTTCTCTTTCTCTGTTACTTGCTATGTGGTTATAAAACCTTTTTGCATATTCGTGTCTATAACCTTTTTAGTTAAAACTCATTTTTGTATGTTAGCCATAGATGTTAGCTCACGCATGCTTGTGGTGTTTATTTTTGCTTTGTTAGTTTGTATCTGTTTCCATATTTCCTATTGCTTTTTGGTTTTCAGATCATTAAAGGCATTAAAGAACTCTTGATGAAGCCATATCAGGACCTTACCATGTTTCCTATCATTCTTCCACATCATGATGGTTTGTCATTGTGTCATATAATGTTGTCTTCTAGAAACCACATTTCTCGGATTCCTTTTTCCCTTCTTCCTTCTAGAACTCCTTATTATAGGACCTTGCCTAGTAATTCAGAGTCTCAATTTTAAAATAACACAGAGTTCAGCATTCTCCTTATTTGATACTCTCTCAGCACTAGAGTATTTATTACAATTTCATTGTCATGCTCACCTAATTGTGTCACACAGACACGTTTTCAACTTTAGTTTCTTTATTATTCAGAATTGAAAGTAGTTATTAGTTTTCCCCTGTTCCTATAAGCTGCTCTTATTTTATGGAAAACATATACCTGACTCATCCCAAGAATCTGGCGGTGGTTTGCGCCTTCCGGTGCAGCTTTTCAAACGCATTCTTTGATGGCTCAAGATCCCTTAATAATGCCAAAACTCATCTTTGGGTGCTTGTGTATCGCTTCATTAGGAATAAGGACAATGTGTGATGGCACTGAGCACAAGTTTAGCACTGAGGAGCTGTGAATAGCTTTAAGCATTTTCTCTAAGCCATAATTCGGTGTCAACATTATTAAAGAATAGAAAACTACAATTGCATTAAAACTTCTTTGTTGGAGATGAAACTGGTAAAAGTGTAAATGCTAGCTGGGAAGACTGGGTGATTTGTTTCATGTTACTTATCTTGAATTGTTTCTGACTTGCTAGAGTGTGCTATGAGCGAGCCACCTTCAGCCCAACGATCCAAACCTTCATTCTTTCTGCCATCTGGCATGGGGTTTATCCAGGATATTATTTAACATTTTTAACAGGAGTACTAATGACACTAGCAGCACGAGCTGTAAGTACCAACCAAGTATCTTCTTAAATAATAAGTTTTGTAAAAGCAAATTGATCATGTTCATTGCTCCAAAGATGCCCTTTACTGTTGATACACAATCTGTCTGATAGTGGTGTTTACTTTTTTAGTTATGAGAACAATGGGAATGATTAATTAAAAGGAGGGCTTGATTGGTGGAAACAAGACTATACACAGCCTTTAACAACTTTGTAGCATATCTTTTGTGGAAGCTCTTCCTCTGTATTAACTTTTATTGTGTTACTGTAGCATGCTGAACAGGTTGCTGTTATCTAAAATAATTTTTAAAAAATCAGTGACCATGAGTAGCTTAAAGTTTGGATTTAGTTTGTCAATGCTATATATTTCTAGAGTCTGCCTCATCCCTAATTTCTCTCCAGTACTATTGTAAAGATGATAACTAAAGAATGTTCCCCCTCAAGCAGCACATAAAAATCTCTAGTGCAGTTACTGTTTCAAGTTGGCCAGCCAGTAGTGCAGTCACATTAACAAGCTTTTGCAGTTGCTATTCAGAACCATATGGAAACAGCAAATCTGCCAAGAAATCTCTCACTGTTCTGCCTGAGGAAGCTGTGTAAGAACAGAGACAGGTTTATCAGTCACACAGTGGAAAAGAGGAGCAAATTACACATCAGATCAGAGCAGCATAAGAGAGCACTTTTTTGTTGAGAGAACCAGGGGAATGAGAAATTAAGCAGACTGCTCTGTGGTTGCTGTAATAGCTAGGGGAAGGTAGTACTTCAGATTAAGGTTGCTACTACATCAATAAAACAAATGCTTCTCTTTCTTCACAAGGTATGGGTATAGTCCTTGTTCGACAGAACCGACTCCTTTCTTTACAATAGATACTGCTTTTTTCTTCTTCTGGATCTATCACAGGGAACTTTTGACATTTATCAGCCAGGGTCTGGAGCAAAAGCCAAGGTTCTGGGACAGTTCACAGATAAAAGTTGTTTACTTAGTGAGATGAGTCCAGTGGATTGGAGTGCTCACTGCCCTTCATCCTGGGCTTCTCTAGTAGGCTATATTGTATTCATGTTTCCTATGTATCAATCAATAGGCTAGTAAAAAAATATTTTCAGTTTCTGTATCAACAGGTACTTAATATTAACTAAGATATGTTAGAGCATATTTGTTACTTAACTCTACTAGCCTTTAACTGCAACGTTTGGCAACACTGATCCAGTGTTGTTATGCCTAAGCATGTATCCAACTTATTTTACTGCCTTTAATCATTACAGATTCCATAACCGGGTGTTTAATAGTGGCAGCCATAGATTTGTGTTAAAAGTTGTTCTCCAAGTCCTAAAATACAAGATTACAAGAAATTTTGTGAAGCTTCATCTGGGTTCTACAGAACTCAGGAACAAGTCCTTGCATGTGACCATAGGAATAACTAGAGGGTGATGGCAGAATGAAGGGTATGTAGCTAGAATTACTTATTTGACTTAGCTTAACTAAGCAAAGACTGAGTGGGAATGTGGTATCTACAGGGCAGTTAGAATAAGAAGAACAAGAAGGGTCAAAAAGGGTTTTTAATGTAAAGAATTAAATCAGGAGAAGCTAGCCTTGGATACGTTCTTTGGAACGAGGAGTTCTTAAGAAACGGAGAGTTAAGGAAGCTGAGCAGTGAACTCTGGTGTGCAGCTTTTCAGAGAGCTCTGCTTCAGTGCAGCTGACCAGGAGGTGGCAACTGTGATACCAAGTTGGGGTCAAAGGCTGAATTGAGCCCATCTTGGCTTGTCAGCACGTAAGAGTGTGAGCAAGGATAACAGTTCAGTCAAGGGAAGGAGAGGCAAAGATTTACTGATGTCTTTATAATTATAGACTTAAATAAAACTGGACCCAACCCTGTGTGGGATTTGGATTTGGGTTTTTAAAATACTTCTGGTATTCAATCTTATAAGCAGAATTTTAGAACAAAAGAAGGTTCAGCATAGAAATTTGAGTAATTTTATAATAATTCCACTTGATTGATTCCACTTAATTTGAACTTAAGACTCCTGAAATATGTAATTAGAACTGATATTTTGTATATTCTAATATATACCCTACTTGCCTTAAAATATATTTTATCAACAAGTGTATGAAAATGGCTTACTATATAGGAGCTTTCATCAGAAACATTCTGGCCTTCACTTACTCCAACCCTCTATATTTACAGAATGGCTTGATAGAATACAATGTCTTCCTCATTCAGACAAGCAGTGCAAATTTGCATTGGATTTAGGGTAGGATTCATTTACTTAAATTCTGTTTAAACTAATAAATGCTTAAATTCCCATGCTGAATGAATTGCAGGGAATTTGAGCCAATTCTTGTTGAAGTTGATAGGCATTTTGAATAGTTCAAAGATATTTGACCAAACTGTAGCATGTAAATTCATCCTATGACTTTTGTGTCAATGCAACAAACTGAGCTCTCAGGGTTTATTCCTCAGCTAACTTAGTATTATCTGCTTTTTCAGATAAGAAACAATATCAGACACTATTTTGTTGAATCTCCTGCTGTTAAACTATGTTATGATGTTGTAACATGGATGGCAACTCAAGCAGCAATAAGTTACACAGTTGTGCCGTTTGTACTGCTCTCTGTGAAACCCTCTTTCACCTTTTACAGGTAAGCACATTCTACCTGTTTCCTTTTCTTTCTCTTGGAATAGAAGTATTTTCAGTGGCAGAAGATTTCTGAAGCTATTTTAGATTCTAAGATTGATTTGTAGCTGAGTGAACTGTATTTCTAGTGCTTGAACAGTGTGTCTTGTGTTGCTCACACTTTCCTCTTATAATAGACCTATTTTTCAGGGGGCAGGGAAAAAAACCCAATCAAAAACAAAACCAGAGAATACTTCTGAAGTTACTACATGCTCTTGAACTATTTTATAGCAAGACTAGATATTGACTTCCCAGAAATAACTTGTGAAAAAAGTTGAAAGCAGACTTCTGTTCGCTTTATACCTTGTTACAGTCCTAAATAATGTGAGGGAAGACTCAATTCCTGATTTTCCCCTTATTTAACTTTTCTTAAAGGAAATAGTAATGTTTTCATTTCTTATGTACAAAGTGTATCTGTTAGAGTGGTCAGAGTTTCATTGATTTATTGTTTCTGTTTGTTTTTTAGCTCCTGCTATTTCTGTCTTCATATTGCCAGCATCCTGGTGTTGTTAATATTTCCATTGAAAAGAACTCAAAAAGGAAGTAAAAAGCATGAAAGTGTCCAGCCTGTGTGGTCCAGAAAACTAGAAGAAGAAAGTCTTTTGCAAAAGAACAATTATTCCACAACAAATAATACTTTCAGTCAGAAACAAGAAATAACCTGCAGATATCAAGCATTAAAACAGTGATTGAGGAAATACTATGATGAATATATTTTGTATGTTTTCAGAAACCCATTTTTAGCACCTTTTAAAGGGGTTTGTATTTGTTTGCAAAGATATTTAGTAAGAAAAGAATGCATTATCTAGGAAAATCACATACAATAGCAAGACTGAAAACAAAACAAATTAACCCCTCCCATGCCATGTCCCTGTGGGTCACGCCTTATATGAAGATATTACCATTATTTCAATGGGCACTCAGGACTTGCAACGTATGTCCATAGGGTCATATGTGTGCCCTTTGCTGAATGTACGTTGTGTATCCCAAGGCACTGATGGGGTGGAATAAAATAGTGTCAGTCTAGGATTAACAAATGGAAATTAATTTTTCCAACTGAATGACTTGCCTTAAACCCTCTATTTACTGAAATACTGTTTCTAAGTGGGTATTTCAAGTTTGATTTTATGTGGAAGGTATTTCAAATACATAACACTATGTGCTATAAAGAAGATAGTGAGAGGAAATGCAAAGTCACTAGAAGACTTTGGAGTCTTTCAAAGGGAATTGCAATAAGCATCTCAGTATTTGGAGGGTTTTCTTATCTCAAACTATTAGAGTACAGAACTGTAAACATTGATGCCAAATTATAGTTAAGTTTCTGTGATAAAGAGTATAATTACTCTGAATGGATTAAAATGGCCCTTCTGAATGGATTAAAAACACCAGAAGATTTACCTTTTCCAGGGATTGATAGCTCTAATGTAGGTTTCTTTTACTTTAAAGTACCTAAACCTAATAATACACTGCCAAGTGGGCTTTGCAGCCAGAGGGGGAAAGACAGCCACAAGGCACAGAAGACAATGTGCAAGCACTGGGATTTCAATGAAAGTGCAGTTTTGCCCTTAAATAACCATAAATACTTGTTCTAGAATAGAACTATTTTACAAAAAGTAATTTTTAATACTTAAAGTTATTTTGAATTTTCAGGCATCAGTTAGTTGATGATGCTTTCAGTATAAAATAGCAAAATTACCTTCAAGCTCCAAGCACATAGGTAGTCAAACATGAAATGACTATCACAACCAATTTCTGTATGCTTGACAATTGATGAACCTTTATCCAAAGAAGCGTGTGAATTTGAGGAAAAGCTTTTTCTTTGAGTTAGAATTTTAGATGCAAATTCCATGTCATATTTCTGGGTAACATAATGAAAGAAAGAAATCCTTCAGAATATCTGACTGTCTGAATTATGGAAGTGTGTCAAGGAAACAATGTAGTGGTTATATCTATTTCCAGTCATTTATTGTGATGATGGTTAGTGCTAGAGTACTACTGTTAAAGGGCTACATTTTAATTACATATATTCTGTATTTTCATATAATTTTTTAAAGTAAACACAAGCTGTTTATCCATGTGGGGTTTATTCTTAATTTTAAACCAGATACAAAATAATACCAGAGAAAAATAATGCAGCTGGTTGGTCAATAACTAGCAAATTATTGAGAAAATTTTGTCATAGTATTTTGAAACCTAAAGTTTTCATCAAATATCTAGCTCCAGTTGGATGAGTATTCTTACTACCACAAGTGCAATGATGGTCCTCAGCTTTTGGGGATATTGCTACACAAAAATCATCACAGTACTCTCTGAAGAACCAGACCCTAAGTTAGGTCAGAGTTGTTTCCTTGCTGTCATAACTCTCTGGCCCTTGGCTCCTTGCCTAAAACACCAGGAGGAAGAGAACATAACTTCCCATATATGTAGGTTAGCACTTCCCTGGCCATTCCATCTACTCAGAAAGGGGGAACTGAAAATGAAATGAGAGTGGATGAGTCTGTTTAGATGAGGAGGGATGTTCATTGTTTCAGTGACAGCTGTATTATCTTTGAGATAAAATAATCTGACTTCTAAATCCTTACTTTGATTGCCCAGGTAGATTTCCCTTACATGGGGCTGTGGTTGTCATGCACTTCTTTGACACCACATTATGGTTTTCTTTTTGTTAATAAGTAAGGGTATGCTAGTTTGTTTGATCATCCTTGTTAGATACAGAATCAGGAAAGACATTTTTTGCTGTACATTTGTTCTGTACTTGAAGGGACATTTACATAAAAGAACAGAAAAAGATTTGCACATTTCTGGGTGGGTAAGTAGAAATAGGGTTGATTCTTTCAGCATTTATTACTCTTGAACTTAAATTCATCTTACTGGTGCAGTCTCCAAATCTGTTTTAAAAAAACCCACTTTTGGATGTCAGTGCAATGTGCTGTTTTCCTATTTATCTTCTTATACTCGTGATTTACTGTTTTGGCATGCATGCCCATGTGTGCTGTGGAGGCTTACTAATTCTTCTTCATGAAATATGGAAACAGTTGTAAAGGCTCCCAGAAAATAAGCAGATTTAGGGTAGTGCAGACTGGTACTTCAACGTGAATTAATTCAGAGGTACAGTTTAGATCAGAACTTCTGTATGTAGGGAAGTTGAAACAACTAAGAACCACAGAATCACAAGGTTGGAAGAAACCTTCAAGATCGAGTCCAACCCATTCCCTAACACCTCAACTAAACCACAGCACTGAGTGCCACATCCAGTCTTTTTTTAAACACAATACATTCATACTTTCATTGAGCGCAGGTGGCAAAATACAGGTTTCAAAATTGGACATGACTTTTTTCTTTATGATTTGAACTCTTTAAATAATAGCACACAAGAAAATTATGACAATTAATTCTGCACAAAATTTAAGTATAGTGTCTTAGAATTTACTCGTTAAATGCCATTGTTAAGTGTAAAAGTACTTTGAACAAAAATCTGCTCTTCATGAGAATGAATTCTCTTGAGGACTATGGAAAGAACTGGTTTATTTTAATGGCAGCACCCTGATTTTACTCAGACTGGGGTTTTGATGTTTCTTTTGCTCTGCTTTACTCGTTTTCTGCCTTGCTATCACACTGGATCCTTTTTATCCATTCAGTCAGAAAGTCAAGAGCAGCCAGCCCTAATGCTTTAGATAATTTTTAGGTTTTACACCCATCATTTGATAATACTGAATTTGTAAGCATGGCAGTGATTTTTATTGCTCTTCCTGACAAAAATTGTAGAAAGTATATTTCCTATAAATGTTTTGGACATGAAGGAAACATGGTTTTAAAAGTATTCTTTCACTTATTAAATAATGTATATCCAAAAGGTAAAAGTGTTTCCTGTATTGCAGATCAGCACACTATGAAAAGTAAATGCAACATATCATTCCTAATTTTATGGTGCTTTGCAGGTATTTGCCTATTGTGAACAGTTGATTCAGGCTCTTAATGACTTAATGTTAGTTAATAAATGTAGTCACCCCGATAGTAACTATTTGCTTGCTTAACATTTTTTAACTTTTATGATTCTGTATTAATGAGAGAGATATATATTACATATTTAAATAATACTTTCAGTGGTGCCCACTACTGTTGTAATCAAAAAGGCTTTGTTAGCTTTGCAGTTACAGATACACCCTTCTTATTCAGGAAACATATTCTTCCCTGGCCATTCCTTAAGTTGACATGTAGACAAGATTTCAGTAATTGGTGACATTTGAAAAAGTATTACATGTAAAAATGTTGGTATGCATTTCAATATGCTCTTGATAACAAATCACACTTTAGTGGGAAGATCATGAAGAGACCTTGGTATAGTCCCTGCTCTACACTGACATACGGTATAAGTTTTACCAATATAGTAAATTATTTATTAGATTAATTTAACACTTGATGAACTTGTTCTGTTTCCCCCAAGGGAATAAGTAATATTAATATAAATGCAAGGCTTGTATGACAGGATGCACATTAGGTAGTTTTGCCTCTTTTAATGGCATTGATTTGGATAGTGGTAAAATGTCTTCTGATGCAGAGGAGATGTTTGAGATCATCACCTCCTGTCTAATTCACATCAAAAGTAATTTTAACAAAATTTAGATTTTTTTTCTCTCAGAAGCTTTGCAAACAAATTGTTGACAATTTGTTAAAATACATGGTCAAATGTGTCTTCACATTTGCATAAAAATGTGTAACTTGCTTATATGTAAACTTTAACACGTTCAACTTTATAAGTTGGCCTTGAAAGATAAAGAAATTTAAAAGCACAAGTTACTATAATTTAGGCTTTCATTTCCCTTATCTTTAATTCTTTCATTTTGTAATTCTAATTGAATTCTGAAATCAGGCTTGAAAATTTGATTTTCATTGAAAATTTTGAAATGCTACCATCTATGTAGAAACGTGATCAGTGTTAGAATAACAGATGGAAAGAAATTTAAGGATTTCAATATGATGCAGACTATGTATAAAAAAATACACATTAGTTCTGTGCTGATTCATCACAGCATTTCACTACATGATTGACCTTTATGTATTTATTTAGGCCCAATAATACTCTGAACTGCACTTGGTGTATTTTTTAATTTTCCTGTTTAAAAAGAAATTGATAATAAGTACTTCAATAAGTATTTAAATGCTACTCTGAATAAGTAAGCAGGCACTCTAATGAATTGAGCCTACTCTCATAAGATTACCAGATCTGTCTGCATCTCAGCTAGTTTGCACTGTCCATCTTCATCCTCAGAGTCTTGGTGGAAAAGGATAGCGGTGGAGAAGTCTCTGGTCAGAACGTGTCTTATCTGTGGCTGGGAGGGTTTGCCACAATTCCTGCAGGGAGCTAACCCTGTGTGCAGAGCTTGGCAGAGGTTCTACTTGCTTGTGACCCCGGCTGCAGCTGCTCTGTACTACATCTGGCTGGATTTTTGAAATGTTTGCTGTTCGAATCTAGATATTTTGCAAACACCATGAAATCCAGGCATCCACAAAGTCATCCTGCAAAGTTACAATTACAAATACTGCTACACTAGTTTATTATGATCAAAGCTAAATGAAAAAAAGATTTTTTAAAAACTTGTTTCAGAATGGGCTTTTTGTAGATTTTTTACAAAATCTAACCATCAAATGAATCCATTTTCATCACATTAAGTATTTAAACCACAATTTTGCTCAGTTTAGGTATACAAATGTGCAAAAGCAAATGTTGCCACTTTATCATCATTTGTGCATTAGCTATGTGTCCAATGACTTAGACCTGGTTTTGGTGTAGATGGTTTTAGATTTTCTGAACCCATGTACATATCCATATAAACATTGCATAAATTTTGAATTGAAAAACTGTGTGACTTCAGACTGAGATCTGAGGTAGGGCTACTTCTGGAGGCCGGTTTTTGTCTTGCTAGTGATTCAGTCCAGCACCTTATTCCAAACAAACCTCTTGGCAAAACAGACCTCTGCACAATCTTCTTCCTTCCTTTTGTTCTCTAACGGGGAGGTACCCCAGGCTGGATGTTCATTTGGGTTTCACTGTAATATGTCATATGAATAGATAGCTGGGGTCCATGCTCTAGCCAGATTAGACTTGAAAACTGGGACAGTGTAACCTAAAAAAAAAAAAAACAGAGAAAATGGGGTGCCTAGAGACTGGTAATCAGAAAGTGCAACACTGCTTATTAAAGGTGCAACAATTACTACAGTAAGTTAAGGAGTATTTGCCTATGCATCTTTTGCCTTTCTCTGTGTTTTTCAGTTCTCTTTACATCTTTTCTTTGTACCTTCTTTTGTCCAGTGGTGTTGACTATTTCTGTGGAGAATCTGCTGATGTGTCTTACTGTGACAAAGGTGTCAAAATGCTACAATAGTAATTAGGTAGTTACTCTTAAATCCCAGACCTCAGATGTGTTCTAGATCAGTTAGAAGAGAACATTCAAAATGTATTGGATGAAAAATAGTGTAAGATGGGTAATATAGCATTATTCAAAGATGTTGTAATAAGTTATTCAATTTAAGAATTTAAAATATGGAACTTTATTCTTTCCTGCCTTGGTTACACATTCGAAGGAATAGTTTTACCTCAATGCAGAAGTAGTTATGCCTCCAACCACCCATATATTAAGGTGACAGAACACCCCTAAAAGTGGATAGCTACAGTATTCCTAAATTTGCCTTTCCTGGTTCAGATTATAATACATTGTCAGTGAATTTCATTTTTATTATTCCAAAATATATATTTTTTAAAAAGTGTTATTTTTCAACAGATCCATAAACTAAGTGTTGGTGTATGGTAAAATGAAAATACCACTGTTAGTTACACTGTGATTGTGATATTTTAATAATTACTTATTTCTAATTTGTCTCAGCAGTGCTGCAGAAGCAGCATGCTATTATGTTTTAAAGGTGTTTTTAACTTGCCTATAAATGTTCTTTTCTAATTTGTGTCTTTAAATCTGATTAAACTGTAGTTTAAAAAAATGAACTTGTTTTTCTAAATTCTTTGCTGTCTGTCTTTAATGAGTGGTGAAGAACAAAATTATTTTAATGCAGCTTCTCCTTTTAGATTGCTAAATATACATTGCACACATTTACACTGTTATTTGGAATGTTCTAGTTCAAAATTGCATTTATTTAGTTTGTTTTCTAGAGCTTATATACAAGTATATGTATATAACTATTTTCCAGTAGAGCTAGTAAACAGAATTTTGAGTCTAGCCTCTTGTTACTTGGGAAAGGTGCTTAAGCAATTTAAACCCTCCATCTCAGAGCATATTGCTACCTGATGAGTGCTACTTCTGGATATGACAACTGGGATGTTTTTAGCTTGAAATGGAAACCTCCTAACTCAGAAATCAAATTCGGTGCTTTGAAGAAGCTGTTGCTTTAATTTCCAAAGAAGCAGGGCTAAATGTGTACCATTCGTGCACATTTTTTTTCTTTTTGAAACTCAGCTACCAGGACTCTGGTAAGGCAGTTTCTGTTGGCTGGTGACAGTATGTCAAAGCTGGCTGAGACTCCTGGACCTGCAGGTTTTTGCCGTGTGAGCTTAGATTGTTGGAGAAAATAAGAGATATTAGGTGTCACTACTAAAGAGGGGCTGTTTCCATCACTTCCTGTCTCACACTGAATCATCTCTCTGTGTTTTGAATTTTCTTTTACCAAGCGGTATCACAGGAGATGAAAATACTTGCCATTCCAGCACAAAAGACTACAGATGCAATTTTAGAAGGTCTGGTGTTGTCATTTTAACCAGAATTTAAACTGCAATGGAAATTGCCTTCTCCAGTATGCATTCACAACAGAGTCAGTCAGGAGTATGAAGTGTCCTCATGAACTAAACATTGCTGCACTTAGTGAAAAACTAATTTGAAGAGATTAAAATAAAACACAACTTTCTGCTACTAAGTGTTGTATATTGTTAAGTTGCTGCACAGAAGGAGTCATAATTGAGAACATCCTGGAGCCAGCAGATATTTTCCTGTGCCTGTAATTAACTTAGTTCCATCTCAGTAACTTCCTGATAACATAACATGCAGGACGTTTCAGTATAGAATACAGAAGTAGTTTTAGGGGGAGATGTCTTCAACCTAATTGCTAGGTGAGAGTTGGAGATCTGTCCAGAGTTTGGCAGTACATCTTACAGCTCTTCCTAAGGTGGTGATATATAGTAGCAAAGGAGTTATTTCTCCACGAGGGCTGCACATGATCTTTCCAAACTGAATAAATAACAATTGCACCATGTTTCACTGTATATGTGAATTAGTCACTGGTGGGAAAGTGTTGCTCCTAATCTAAGTATAGGGTAAAATTTAGAAGAGCACAAGGATGTCAGAGCTGGATCCATCTGTAGCAAAAGTGGGTGATAGTAAAGGACCATACAGAAAACTGCCTTTTCTGTCTCCATATTCACAGTATTTGTACAGTTCCTTTTTATGCAGGAGGGAAGGAGCTACTGTTTCTGTCTGAAATTGGTGAGTACATGGTGAGAACACAGCTAACACCTGATGGGTGGGAACACTATGATATGGGAATAAGGATTTGCGTGATGGGAGATTATGAAGTGAGCTACTAATACACATTTTTGTATAGTGTGAAAAAAGAGTAATATCTTGAAAGTGTTTTAAAATCTATAAACCTTAAGAGGCTAACACAGGCAGTCTTGTCAGACTGTGGTTTCTGTTAGGTACACAAGATTATATGGGTGCCTGAAGCATCAGGACCACTCTTCCTTGAGTAGTGGCCCTTATGCATATGTTCAGGTGGCACAGAAAGACTTTTTCAGCCCCACATTAACAGCCCCACATTAACTCATCCTCCATTTGTTCACATTTCACTTCTGCAAATAAGTGCAAAGAAGGAGAATGTGTTTTATGTTCTTATTTTTTCCCAGTTTTTCTGCTGAACCAATGTTTTGGTGCAAGATTAGGTGGATTTAGCTTTTGAATTTCACTGCTTGTGCCTTTTGCTTTGTATTAACAACTTTAGAGCAGGTAAGGAAGCTGTATATTTTATCAGCATGTGAAGACTTTAAGGTCATTGGAGAATTCATGCTTAAAAAAAATGAGCAAAGCCCTTGCTGCATGGTTTCTGGGGTATAGAGGAAGCCCTGTCAGATGTTTCTTTAAGAAGGAAACAGTCATGGCTCTTTACTGAGATTGAAGATCTCAGAGTTGTAAAGAATTATATCAATTCTTTGACCCTTGAAACTCAGTAACCTTAGAAATAAGCAGTACTGTGGAAACTATGCTCCTTTCCTGTCGGAATCCAAGACATTCCTCTCCGTGCCCCAAACCCCACACAGGGGTCTGGGCAGCCCTGGCAGGAAGCCAAAAACACTTGGGGCTTTGATTTCAGCCCATGGGACAAATTACCAAGCTTATATGAGGAATCACAAGTCACAAAAGTTTAGACAACACAGTAGCAGTAGAGGGTGAAAGGAAAAAATTTGGGATTTGGTACAGGGGGGTTTAAAACCCTAAGATGGAGGGATTGGGGCATGCCCTATCCTTCTTCCTTCTTCTTCCTAACATCCATCTTTTAGGTGATGCTGGCATTTTTAGATTGGTTCAGAGCAGAAAGTCACTGTCTAACATAAGTGTTAGGGATTGGCACACAATTGTAAATATCTAATACGTAGTTCATAGTATAAAAGATAGCACCAGCCCCCTTGGGAGGCGGAGTGCGCCTTGGACTGACCTGTAGCCAGAACTTGGCGGGTCAGACAGAAAATATTTTAGATAAGAAACAATAAACATCACTGGGAACAGGAGCAGAAGACTCCTGAGTCCTTCTTGGACAGCTGGGTCGGGAAAAGCGGCTTCCACCAACATCTGGGGTCATCTCCAGCAGAGAAGACCCCGACACTTTCCCTGGCTGGTTTGCTGCCATTGTTGGTTTAGGCAAGGTTCTGTGATCTCCTGGGGAGATGTTATTGCTGTAGTCATCAGCAATAACAGAGGTCAGAGGTCATCTCTCATCCAGTTGTCCAGATGAATTAAACACATCCATTATCATGAATTTGGACTGTGCTGAAGATGGAAATTATCAAAATACCCATGAAGCTGCTTGGACATCTGGGCTGTAGGGGAGTCTGAGAGAAATTGGTGGGTCTCGAGGTATGTGGTGGTATTGCAAGATGTGCATTATGTCAAAATTATCTTAAATCGGGATGTACTTGATATTTGGTCTTTATATACTTTCAAGTCTAATCAGCAAGAAAGGAGACTTAATCAGTAGAACAGATAGCAGCTAGCATCCCTTAATCAGGACATCCTGGAGCTAACAATCTCTAAGGATGAAGTAAATCAAGATGTTGATGTATGTCTATGTATACGTTGCCACCTTGGCAAAAGACTCAAGGTCCATGGATCCTATAGTTAGTCTATCTTCCTTATACTAAAAATCCCTCATGAAGGTCAAAAAGACCCTGCCCAGGTGAAGACACTTCCTCTGAGCATGCACAGAAGTCAGCTGGGGTTATATAACTGGTATGAAAATTACAACCCAGCCATAAAGGAGGAGGTGCACTTGGGAGGTTACTGACACAGCTTCTGTGTATAAACCACAGAAACACAAAATATTCTGAGTTGGAAGTGACCCATCAGAATGATCAAGTCCAGCTCCTGGCCATGCACAGTACAACCCCAAGAGTCACACCATGGGCCTCAGAGCATTGTCCAAACGCTTCTTGAACTCTGTCAGCCTTGGTGCTGGCAACTTCCCTGGAGAGCCAGTTCCAGTGCCAACCACCCTGTGGGTGAAGAACCCTTTTCTAACATTCAGCCTCAACCTCCCGACTCAGCTTCATGCCGTTCCCTCAGGTCCTGTCACTGATCACCACAGAGAAGAGAGAGATCAGTGACTGCCCCTCCTCTTTCCCACACGAGGAAGTTGTAACTGCAACGAGGCCTCTCCTCACTCTCTTCTCCAGACTGAACAAGTCAAGTGACCTCAGCCACTCCTCGTATTTCCTCGGCTCAAGGACCTTCCCAATCTTTGTTGCCCTCCTTTAGACGCTCTCTAACAGCTCAATGTCTTTCTTATATTGTGGTACCCAAAACTGCCCCCAGGGCTCAAGGTGAGGTCCCTTTCCGCGGCGCTGCTTTCCAGCCTCTCGTTCCCCTGTCCGTCCGCGCATCAGGCACCAACTGTTCACTACCCTTTTCCCCCTTCTTTTCTATCAGAAATCAGCCGGGGGCTGACTGCTGGTGGCTCTGCAGGGCAGTGCTACGCTCTGGGCTGCCCAGCGCTGCGTTCCGGCTCAGCCAGGCACGCTCCGCGCCGGGCCGGCGGTGCCGCGCTGCTCCCGG
>VZRH01008197.1:2406412-2490504 GCA_013397555.1 Urocynchramus pylzowi
CGCTCCGCTCTGCCCTGCCCTGGCTATGCCGGGGCTCCGGCGGTGCCGTGTGCGCGGCGGACCGGGCTCGGTGTGCGGGTGTCGGGGGCACCGCCCCGTGGGTGAAGCGTCCCGCGGGTGCCGCGGGCACGGCCTGGGGTCCCTGTCACCGCTGCCCCGGGGGTGGAGGAGCCTCCTGTGCCGTGTTTCTCTCTTGTTGACTGGGAAGGGTAGATAAGGGTTCGACTCGTCAGGAAAGTTTTTGGCATCTAGTTTCTAAGGTAAAAAATAACGGAACGACTGAGGATGGGAGGGACCTCCCCAGTCATAGGATCCAGTCCTTCTCCTCCAACAGGGACAAGAAGAGTGGATCTCCCGGACCGTGCCCAGAGGGCTTTGGTGTGTCTCCAAGGACGGAGACTGCAACCTGTGTCAGTGCTGGGTCACCCGCTCAGTAACAAAAAATGTTTCCTGATGTTCAGACAGAGACTCCTTTGAATGCAGAGAAGGGTCTGGAGTCCCGTGAGGAGAGGCCGAGGGAGTGCCGGGGGTCTTTAGCCTGGAAGAGGAGGAGATTCGGGGGTGACCTTATCACTCTTTTCAACTGCCTGAAAGGAGGTTGTAGCCGAGTGGGGAATCAGCTCTTCTCCCAGGTAACAAGTGATAGGACAAGAGAATGTAGCCTCAGGCTGTGTGGGAGGATGTTTGGGTTGGATATTAGGAAGAATTTCTTCTCTGAAAGAGGGGTTAGACATTGCAGCCCAGGGAGATGCTGGAGTCACTGACCCTGGAGGGTCAGACCTAAGGAAAGGCCACTTAGTGCCATGGTCTAGATGACATAGTGGTGTTTAATCGCAGGTTAGACTCAATGATTTCTCAGAGGTTTTTTCCAGCTTAATTGATTCTGTGTTTCAGTTTCTGCCCATTGACTCAGGTCCTGCCACAGGACATCACTGGAAGAGTAGCAAAATGTCTTAAAGGTAGTGGCGGCTTTCCCACTTTGCATATATGCTTAAAAATTGGTTGGAAAAGCTATTTTCTCTCTATAACTTTTGGTAAAAGATTAATACAGTAATATGTCTTTAGCTGGAAAAGTGTTTGAATAGTTACCTGATTAATTACCTGACACTCCTCCCCCCCCATCAAATAGTAAAGAAATGGGGAGAAAAACAGAAGATCTTTTTCTGAGATCAGAACATGTAAGAAAACCCATCTTTTTGTCTACTGGATAGCCATCTGTTCTTTGTTCTGCCACAGTGTTTATTTAAAATAAATTGGTTATTAAGAAATTAATATATGTTTGAAATTCTATGTGACCACAGTTTGTGAAATGGTGCCATATTAGTTTAAGGTTCTACATCTCACCGTTTGCTCTTTTTAAGTGGAAATTCAGAAGTTTTCAGAAGATTTTTTTGGTGGAAATTCAGAAGTTTTTCAGAAGATTTTTTTGGTCATGTAACTTGTGTCTGTGACTGACAAACCCTTGGTTTTATGATACAGAGAGACGTGTTGGCCGTATGAGCCTGTGTCAGATGACATTGCAGACTTTCTTGTGCTTTTGTGTATTTTGTGCAGGTTTTGACAATTGATTTGTGTTGGTTGGTATAATTTTTAGGAACCCCTTAATGTTGGTAACTTTCTGTTTGCTTTCTTTTATCTGATGTATATAAAACATGAAATAGTGATTTGTAGGACTGAGCACCTTGTGTTTTGTTTAGGAATTGAATTTTGTCTTAGAATTCAGATGTTCTTAGCAATATGTTACTGTTCGTTGACCATATTTAAATTTTGTCTCACAGGTGGACAGATTTCTCTGATAAAGTATAAATCCTGTTGTCAGCCACTTCACACATTATTTTAACTGATTTTTTTTAACCAGGGTGGAACATTAGGCACGTCTGATAGTTGCTATCATCTGACAACCAGCCCTGCATTTTAAATATAGATTTATATTTTTCTAGTCTTTTATATGTAATCCCCAGAGTATTTTATTTTATTAAAACTAACAAAAATCCATCACTACAATATTTGGAAATGGCCGTTGCCTTGAGTGCATAAGGTAGAAAAGAAGGACTTGTGTATTTCCAATTTCCCCTGCTTCTTACTGTGTGCAGTTTTGATGGTTACAGTAGCGACCTCCTTTTGTGCAATTTTTTTTAGTTATATCAGTTTCAGGTTTCAAAAGAAGAATGTCTGTGTGTCTAGCTGTAGTTCACTTTTTGTGTCTTTTTATATTTTAGAGTTACACGATTTTGTTCTTTGTGATAAAGTAACAAAAAATAAGATAATTTTAAAAAATTCTTCTCAGCTGGGTAACAGAAATGTGGTTAAGAGAAGTAGAATAATTGTTCCCAGATAAATAGGGAAAAGCAGAAATGCAGCATAAGGTCATTACTCACACTGGAATTTCAGACACTGGAGAAGAAGTGTGGGTGTAGACTACTTATGGAAACTTAGATTTGTTATTTCTCTCTGACTCTGGATACCAGAAATTAATATTTTTAGAGACTCATTTCAGCTGTTCTGAGAATTTCTTTTTTAAACAGAATCCTGGTTGACTCAGTCCTAATAGGAAGAATATTTTAATATATTTGCCACTTCATGTGATGCCTGACTTTTGATCTCTTCATGTGTAGGAAGTATATCAATTTAGGAATGGACACCTTACAATAAGGCATCATAAAGGCTGGAAAATGCTTGTGTTAGTAAGATTCTATGTGCTGTAAGTAAAGGTGATGTTTCAGCATGTTTTTAATTTCTTTATGCTATCATAAATCATAAAAACATGAGAATATGAAAGTGACTTATGTTAGTTTTTTATAATAAATTTCATGTGTACAATTCTTATGTTTCACCTTTTTTTAATTTTAATTTGAAAAGATGGCATTTCCAGTTCTGAAGGGTGAAACACTGTGCATTTACACATTTGAGTTGTACGTGCTCAGATTTCAGCAGCATAGTAATTATTTCCTTTTATAGTTAGCTGAAAGATCTGCCACAGTGTTGCATGTTGGGAAGGTGGCTTTTGTGTCTGGAAAAGGAAGGAGGCATTAAAAAGTAGGCAACAGTTTTTTCATTGTACGATGAAAAGTACAAATTTAATGTCATTACTATCTTGACTTTCTTTTCTTTTTTTGTTTTCAATAGGTAGTCTCAATAATGCTAGAGTTGTTGACCAGTTTTGATATTTATTCATAAAAGATCACTGTTTGCACAATAAAAAAAAAAACATGCAGAAGATGTATGTAAAAATCATGATAGTTGGAAAATTTAGTGAGCAGTATTTCTTAAATAATTAGAAACTGATAAGAGGTTCTGAGAATACATAAAATACCTGCAGATTTAAGTTATCATGACCTCTGCTATCAATACTGGTGCTGTTGAGAGAAACTATTTTTTTTAAATTGACAAATTTTTGCAGTCTTTCCAAAACAGTGATAACGTTTGTCTGCTTCAGCTCAGGATGCAAGAGCCTTACAAAACCAGGTTAACCCCTGTGCAAACATTGCCTTCACCTGAGCATTTGTGCACTTTATATGATTTCATAGTTCTTGGTGTGTTGTTAGTTTTGTAAAATACCAGGATTTGCTGCCCTAGGGCATTGTGAGATCTCCAAGCTTGAAAGTTTGTATTGTGAATGAAGAACAGGTTTTTGCACTGGAAATTAACTCACTTAGGTGGGAGAGAAAAATAACAGCATTAACCAATCCTTATTGGAAAGGGAATTGGTTTCCAAATAGAATCCTGGTTTTAACTGAAATTTTGGTTATAGGTTGTGCAAATACTTCTGCTGTGTCAAAGAAAGTAAATGTGTTAATTGAGCAATTAAGGACCATTTATGTATAGGAGGATCTTGAATGATACTGGTTTTGCACTGTATTTATGAAATTTGGCAGGGATTAAGTTCTCATCCTTTAATTTGGTCAAGGGTAAGCCTTAGTGTTTTCTTTTTATTTCAGGGTTGTTTGAAAACTGCATGAATATATATTTCAGGAGCTTTTTTCATTAGAGGGACCAGAGTAGAATTACTTCTCTAGCCAGAGACAGTTCCTCAGTGTCTTGTTTCAGTTTCTATGATTATTAAAAAAAAAATCTGAAGTACTGGGAGAAATCACACTTTAGTGACCAGCACCACTATGAACTTTGAGTACAATGCCTAATTTTCTTAACATATTAACATACTTTTTGTTTAATAAAAAGATGGACTGTGGCTGTATTCAGCTGCTGTTGAGTTGCTGTCATGTGTGATGTGTGTATCATGAACAGACCCAATCAGGCTTATTTCGGGCATGTTTTTTGCTCTTGGGGGGAAGAAATAAAGCAAAGTTTCCAAAAATCTTAATACCACCATTTTAAAATTTATCTTTGTTTCTGGAGTGGTGGGGAGATTTTTCTTTGTTTGATGGTTGTTGTCCCTAAACTGTGCTTTCCTAAAGCCCTACAGTGATGTTAATCTTTTGGGTGCTTTAAGAAGCTTGCCTGAAAAAGAGCAAATAAAAGCATGAGGATATAAAATGCATAATTATAGTATTTGATTTTGTGATTCTTGTTTTTATAAAATAGACTGGTATTAATTCTAAGATGGGAATGTTATGTGACAGTGAAGCTTAGAGGACAAGAAATATTTATATTCTTGGAGATGTTTCACCAGTACAAATCTTTTATGATTTATAAAAGTAATGTTAACATGGAGTTTATAAACACATCTCTAGACATGTTCATTGGCTTCAGGTGTTTGCTGTTAGTCAGAGGTTTAAGCTGTCCCTAAGGATTCAGCTCTGCATGAAGGCAGAAGCTGCACTGTCGCCAGCTGGGATTTCTGAAGCAGGATGCTTATCTACAGTGCAGCAGGGCTGCCTCTGCCTTTTGGAAATATGCCCACAGGGAACATCAAGGGAGGAATCTTACTTTGAGGAAAAGGCAATGCTGAATACTTTCTTTCTTTTCACACTAGCTAAGAATTAATTGGTGAAGTTTTGATAGCAGCTGCAGAGTATAAATCATTTGGTGAGACATTTTTAGTCATGTTTTGGGGATGTTCTTAATACAGTTCTCAGTTTAGTATTTGGTATGGAAAATAGCATGGTGATTGATGCTACAGCTATAGGAGAGAAGCTGGGAGATAGCACAGGAAAAGCAAAAAATGCCTGTGGTGGCAGTGGAGCTAGCAGCAAATCACATTTCATGGATTTGTGTTGTCATATGTTAAAAATAATGGGAGGAATACAGGTATATGTGAATGTCTAATGTCATTTTAGGTGTCTGAGACTATCTGAGACACCTGCATAAGGCTCCAAGATGCTGCTGTATCCTGTAAGGGAGGTGGGCTGTCCTGGACTGGCAGCTGGATGCCAGGCAAGAGGCTAACTTTCCTGGTATTTTTAGTGTCTGAAATGGCAGTAGGAGCCAGTGTGTCCACACTGAGTCAGTAAAATTGCCATTTCTTTTCAAACCTTTCGTATTTTGTGTGGATTAGTGGGTTTTCTGTTTTTAAGTTTGCAACCTCTCAATTGGCTCTTCCTCCTACTGTAAAATTGGAGACAAACACATACCACCACTGTTGTGCTGCTCACCCCCTTTGATGGTAATTTAACTGTACAGTAGACGTGACAGACCTTTTGTGTTCTTAGTTTATTTATAGCTTTCTTGTGGGACAGACTGGCTGCTTGGGCAGTGCCTAGGATCACTGCTGCTGGGCTTTATGTATCAAATCTAGGTTTGTTTTTTTTTTTTTACTGGTTTTAGGTGTGGGTTTTAAACAATGTCTGTAGGGTTTTTTTGTCCCTAGACATTCATGTGCACCCAAATTTCATTTGTACAGAGAGCTGCTGCCATCTTAACTGAGGTATTAACTGGCCTTATTTTGAACAAGGCATTTCTGTATGTGGGTCATCTGGTGGCTGCAGTGCTGTAGGTGAGTTCAGGTAGTATCTAACATACCCAGACAACAGTGTGTATGACTATATATACTTACTTGGTAAAGGAGAAAGGATGGTGCTACAGACTATGTAAGCAATTTAAGGTGGAGCTGGATTATTTGATTTAAATCTGCAAATCTAAACTAACTTCTCTGTGCTAAGCACAGTGAAGTTCCTGCTGGCTTCTTCTCATCTCTTTGTTTTCCACTTCAGTTGGAAGCACAGAAAAATTCATTGTCTGCTTTGATTAGAGAATAAAAGTAAGAATATTTCCCTGGCAAAGCCACTAGTCTGGCTTCTCCCTGGGAGAGACCAGCCTAAGCAGTAGGCTTTAGCTAACACTAAACAGCAGTGGTTTTCCTCTGCTGTTACAAGAAAAAGCCAGAGAGCGTGATCATGTCAGCCACTGATGGGGAGAAAGGTGTGAAAGGGTGGTGGAGTCTTGTATTTAGCCCCATGACCTGTTCTGCATCCATGAAACTTAATTTTGACTCAGCTTCTGTCACTGTATGTGTAAATTTGGCACAGTAGTACTACTGGTGCTGTGAACTTACTGGGCACAGCTTTTTAGGAAGTCTGAAATGGTTCTTAGTGGTCTGCCTTAAGAAAGAAAAACCTTTGCTATCTTGCATATTAGAGGTTAAAAACATAATCAGTTAACAGAAGCCATATCATGTTTGACTCTTGAGTTAACAACATGCCATCAGACGTCTGCATAAAATTGGTGATAACTGATTTGATAAATCCTGTTTCTCAGAGTTCCATATGGCTGCAGTTTAGATAGCATCTCTGTATTTTGTAATGCTCATTAGTCTCAATGCTCTGCTTATGCACATCAAGGATAAGGGTTATATTGTAAATAATTAGTATATATAAAGTATGTAACATATACAGATACTCCTATAATGTATATACTTATATGTGTTCCATTCAGAATATTTGTTTAGACAGCACATAACAGAATCATTTCTGTAATTTTCTAAGAACTAGAGAGAGTTAAGACTTTTCATGCAAATGTAGTGCCTTTTAATGCACATCTCCAAAATGTTTTGTTGAGGAGAATGGCAGGTGTTTGTACCCAGCCAATAACTTATTAGCATATACAATTCATGCTTTCTAATGTCAAATGTCATAGCTGTTACTTATGCTTTGCTGGTTTTTTTTCTCTCCTGAAATACAGGTAAGCTTTGTTATCTAGAAGCACTTTAAATAGTGTGTGAAGATGGCGAGTCTGATGAGTCAGAGTCTGTTGACCTATGTAGAAGAAGGAAATGTTCCTGCTCTGAAAGCACTTCTTGAGAAATGCAGGGATGTTGATGAGAGAAATGAGGTAAGATGATTTTTGAAAAGGTTAGTTTCACATTGCAGCTTATTAGGTACAGAATGAATAATTAGTGAGATCACACTGATTATTTAATATACAAATTTCAGTTTTGTTTTGAAGGGATTTCTTACCTTTGCATAACCTGAACACTGCGTGTTCAGTCTGACAGCACCTCAAGCATCTTTCGTAGTATTTGCTTTCTAGAGTGTTCTTCTGAGCTGGAAATGCAACTCTATGCTTACTTTGTGAATGGAATTTATACCTGTATTTCTGTAGCTAAAAATTGTTTCTTAGTTCATATCCAACTGCATATACCCTGTTCATCTTGTCGTGAAACCTGGTATGATGATAACCCTTGCCTCACATTGTGGTTTTCAGTCAAGAGATACTTTGTTACACAATCCAAATAAGAGCATGTATTGCAACTTACATGAGCATATGCTCATCTAGATGAAAAAATAGGTATCCAAGAGGTAAGTCTAGAGTTTATCAGGAGTACACAAAATTCGTGATGCATAGTAGGGAGTTTATATGACAGTTATTCAGAGTCTGTTATTTTGATCAATATTTCAAATCTGCATAAGATTGAAAGAATATTTTTTGGAAAGAAGTCTGATAGCATATATTATTCAAACCCAAAAATCATTGTGCAAATGTGAAAACAATGTGCAGAATTTAGCCTTACTGTAGTTATTAGATCTGGTTTCAGTTAAGACAATTTTCTTTCATTGCTGGCACATTTGTTCCATGCTGTGTATGTACATATGCTGAGGTATTTCAGATGGGAGAATTCTTAAGTTTCAGAGCATACACATGAACCTCACCACCTGGCATGTAGCATATCTGAGAAGGGGAATGTCTGTTTCCTCTGCTGGCAGTTCCTTTCAACAACATGGCCGAAATAAGACAGATCGTGTTGATTTTATCAAGTGTCACCACCTTCACCTTCTTTTCTAAATTTTTCTTCACTTATTGATGGGACTAAATGTAGTTCTGGGTCTCATTAACTGCCTTTTTTGCAGAGATCATTTCCCTGATACCTGTTGTTTTCAGTCTTTTTGTCTGCTGCATTGGAGAAGGTCATTTCTGCAGACAGACGAGTGTGGTTTGCATCAGTTTCAAATCCTGTGTGGGGATGCTCTGTATGTATAATCATATGAGTTTTGTTTAAATGATAGCTCTTCCTTGGAATTCAATGGTTTTGAGTGCAGTTCAGTTTCCAATTTTGGACCTTCCAAGACATCTTTTCTTCTTGGGTAAAAAGAAAATACCAAAAGGAGAGTGCCTTTGGAGATGTAAAAAGATTGCTGGCAAGCGAAGGTTTGCTAATGCCAGGACCTCCCAGGCTGAAGTGACTTGTGATTTGGTAGGATCACCCACATTGTTACCAAGCCTTTGTACCAACCCTTTTTATCTTGCCTGTGGTCAGTTGCCAGAAAAGCTGGGATGTCCCAGTCAGTTTGTGTATGGATAGTTTTATTACATTAACACCATCAGTTTCAGTTAAGTGGGGCAAGTCTCAGCCTCTCTGCCTTTTCTCTTCCACTTGTGTGATTTTTTCTCTCTCATACTAGACACATGAATTAACAGCAAATAGATGCTTGCTTTGTGTGATACAGCTTGATCCTAACAACCTCCACTTTCCCTTGATGTGCCTTTCTTTCTGCTCTTGGTACTGAAGGAGCTTCTGCATGTTCAATTCTGTTCTCTCACGGACTGTGAGAGCGCTGACCTGTAAGGTGACACCACTAATTGATTTCCCCAAAAAGGTGCAGGTGTGCTCCTTTATATTTTGGTTATTCCAATACTTACACTGAGCTGTGATGTACAGATAGACAGTACTTGATGTGTGTGTGAGAAGTATGGGCTTTTAGTTGTTATGGAGTGTCTAGACTCTTGGACAACTTTTGAGAATTAATCTGGAGGTCACAGATATAGTAATTACCTTTTGTTTCTGTGTTGGTGTGATCACAAATCTTTGTGATGGTTGCTATAACATTTTAACATTATACTTACTTTTGAGGGTCTTCTAATAAAAAGGGGAAGACGTTTTCAGTATCTCTATAGGAAATTTTACATCTGTCTCAGAAAATTAAAGCCAGTCTGCAGCTGTATGACACTTCTTACAGAAGGGAATAATTTTACCATCCACAGCTTCTTCTTACCCAGACATACTTTTGTTAGGAATGTTTTATCCTTTTGTGGAAGTGTTACCCACTTGTTACCAGAGTGATAACAAAAGTAAGAAGTTCCTGTTCAGAAGGAGGTGAGAAGAATGGTCAGGCTGAAATAGGGGGTTTTATTTGTTTTGCTAAAGCACTGCTTGGAAGGGATCCCTGGAGATTTTCGAGTCCTGCGTCCTGAGGTGGATTGGTTGGAGCCAGCTGGAATTGCCTGTGTCTGGTGCAGTCCCAGCCTCTCTGCAAAAAAAAGATTCAGTGCAATTCCCTCTGGACTTCCCAACCAGACACCTGTACTCAGTACAATAAGGTTCCTGTCTGCCCAGCCCATCAGTGCCCTCTGGATAGCAGCACAAGCCTGAGGTGTATCAGCCACTCCTCCCAACTTTGTCCAGGCTGCGAAGGTGCTGCGGGTGTACTCGGTGCCTTTGCCCCAGTCCTTCATGAAAGGGTTAAATAGGATCCCAGTAATGATTCCCTGCACTAGTGACTGGCCTCCAGCTGGACTTTGTACTGCTGATCCCAGTGCTCTGAGCCCAGCACTGCAGCCAGTTTCAGTTCACCTCACTGTCCATTTGTCTAGCTTGTGCTTCATTAGTGTCCCTAGTTGTTGTGGGAGACAGTGTTGAAATCCTTGCTAGATATGCCATAAACAAAGTCTCAGCTCTGCATCCACTGACCAGTGATGTCATCCCAGAAGGGAGAGTGGTCAGTCAGGATTTCTGAAATCACTTGGCATGTGTATTCCCAACTTATTAACTTGCATATCTTAAAGAGCAGAAGTTATGACTGTTTTCTCCTCCAAAGAGAGCTGTTCTTTTCTAAAAAATAGCCTTTTATTTTCTCTTGATTTTTTGAGCATTTTAATTCCTTCTTTTAATGACCAGACCTAAAACTACTTCTTGTTGATACAAAATATACTTTAGGATCTAAAAGCAGTGTCCTTATGAATGTATACTGTACAGTTATAACAACATAAACTTACATGAGGGCATAATTTTTCTTTGTGAAAATTTACCTTATAAATTAGTTGCATAAGGAACAGCTGATGAGCCAGAAAGCGTTTTTGAAAGAATCCATGCATTTCTGTGATTTTGTGTGTGCAAAGAGCAGAAAGAGTCATCAAGTATCTTTAGTAATTGTATTGTTAAGAGTTTCAGTTATGGAGATTAGTGATATTACTGTATTGTGATTCTGCATTGATTTTTATTCCTTCCAGGAAATTGCTGGTATATAGCTCCTAACATGTAGCTTTTGCATTATTAGAAACCAGTTAATTTCAGTTTTCTGTATGGTGGAGAGGAAAAACAGAAGCGAGGTCAGGAAAAATTCTCTTAATTTTTTAAACTTGTAATTAATAAATTTTAAAAGTAAAATTTAGCAAGTTTTACTTTTCAGAGTACAGAGCAATTGTATCTCAGAAATTTGCTGACAAAAAAGTAGGCTGATGGAAGGGTGACAGATTCTAACTGACTTTTAAAATACTTCTGAAGGCAAATAAACCAGCTTTTCTATCTTTCGTCTTCCCTGAGATGAGACTCTGCTAAGAACCCATGTTGCAGAGGACAGGAGTGGTGTCTGTATTTCCTGTGCTGTGAGATAAAAATGGGGTATATAACCTGACTGTTTTTTGCAAGGTTTTAGCACCTGTTCCTCTGAGTCAATGTGCATGTTTTAATGGCCATTGTGATTTTAAGGTAGATATATTTCTTTATTAATTTTTTTACAATGTGAATGAGTTACTCACAGTTGTAGAGATGTAACATGTATTGGAGATGACTTCAGCAAGGAAGTCATTAAAAAAGGTAGATATTTAATAATGTAACTTTTTTCCTTTTAGTTTTTTCCCTTTAGCCCTTTTTAATGTCTGAAATGTTTGGGGGTTTTTGTGTTTGTTTTTTAATCTCTTGTGGGACAGGATTTAATACCATAGTCTCCATTTTTATTGCAAGTATGCAGTGTGGTTTCAACACCACTCCTTCTTACTACTTCTCAGTGGCAATTAAAAATGGAAACAATGTTGCTCTATAGTTTCTGGGGCTTTATTGTGTTAGTATGTGTGTCATTGTCATCATTTCTCAATGCATCTATTTTCCTGTCACTTTGATTTCAGAATGGCCAGACTCCACTTATGTTGGCTGCTGAGCAAGGCAATTTAGAAATTGTCCAGGAGCTTCTCAAGAAGGGAGCTAATTGCAACTTGGAAGATGCAGTAAGTATTAGTGTTTTATGTGATGGCATCTAACAGTGGAAGAACAAAAAATTTCAAGGGGCAGGCGAAGAGAGGGAATTTAGGTTAGTGTTGAGATCGGGGGGGAAAAAGCAGGTGGAAAATGATGACTTAAAAGAAAAATTTTATACAAAATTGCTTAGCTCTTGTATTTCTCTGAGCTCTCATGAAGGGTAGAGATAATCCTCAGATGTTTAAAGCATCTTGATCTCTGCTGAATTTGCTGGTGTTTCTTCTGGGAAATCAGAATAGAGAAATACAGTATCAAAGGTGAGGTTCAAGTGATTTTGCTCATCTCAGTGTTGTTGAGGTATGTCAGTGGATTGAATTTTTTTTATTTGTTTGGGTTTTTTAAATTTGGTTTTGGTATTTTTCCAGTAAATACCTAGAGAGAATTTAGGTTAAAGGATTATTTCAGATAACCCCTCTCTGCCAGAACAGTGGCAGAGAGGGGTTTCAGATTTATGAATTGTCTTTGTGCCTCAGCAAAAGAGGTTGACTCCAGATCATAGATGCCCAAAAGGGGTGAATAGAACAGAGATACTGTTAGAAAGTTTTGAAAGGTCTGTATATTCCAGTGAAGAGGGATAACCAGGAAAAGGATATCACTTGTTTTTTTTTTTTACTTCTGCACTTAGTTTAACTGTAGCAGTATGGACATCCAGGAAAGGTCTTCTGTGGAATCTGTCACCTAAAAAATCTGAACCAACCAAAACCTACCAACTAACCAAGTCTCTGTTGTTTTGAGACATATTTTATTACAGTTGCTATATTATTTTGAGACAATATTTTATTACAGTTGCTATAAATGCCACAATTTCTATACTTCTAGGAAGGACAGCTACCTTACAAACTGTTGCTTTATTTTATAAGTGTGTGGCATATAAAAAATCAATCCATACCTGGATGAGCTTTGAGCAGTGGAGGGGGAATAAGCATAATGCAAGGGGAAATGTATCTTCCTGAAGTGATCAGAAGTGTGAAAAGCTATGGTCCAGATTACCCTGCATATCAGTCCCCTGAGTGCTGTCACACACTATATGTGGAGGCTCACTGCCACTGTTTTCTGTGGTCTTGGTTAGCATCTCATTCCCTCTCAGTAGTTTTTAATACCTTGACCTAATTTTCTAATCCTTTGTAGGTGCTGCTTCCGCTATATATTTATTAAGATAATATATTTATTAAGATATATTTATTAAGATAACCCTCAGTGAACTGAGGAGTGGAAAGGGCTAGATATTGGGTAGGAGAGCACATAACTGGAGGGGAGATTTGGAGTAGTTGCTCTGTATTTCCATGTGTATAACTGGCACACTGTGGGTTTATTAGCACCTTATTTCTTTTTTCCTTTTTTTTTTTTAAGGACAGAGATTTTAAAGGCTTCTGTATTTCCTGTTGTGGATTAAAAATTTGAAAAACAAGGTTACTTGTATTGAAGTATTGGATATTACTTTAAAACATTTTTTCCTTTTTTTCTAGGATAACTGGACAGCTCTTATTTCAGCAGCTAAAGAAGGACATGCAGCTATTGTAGCAGAGCTACTTAATCATAATGTCAGTTTGGAGCATCGGGATTTGGTATGTGTTGGCTTAATGTAAAAATAAAATAGAAAAACAGTTTTGTGAGTTGGAGATTTTCAATTCCATAAAACTAAGGAAAGATCTTTCATTTTTACATTATGTACCCAGTGCTGCTGAAATGAAAAAGAATATATAGTTAAATATTGCTTTTTACACCTGTAAAATGATTTTTAGAAACTAAAAATTTAATATTTAGTTAATAATGGCAGCTGGTTTACTAGGGCTGCTAGTCCCCCCTTAATTTGCTTTGGATAAAAGCTAAAGTGAAGTGAAGAACAGTTTGATTTGAGGGTGTGCTTTGTATGGTGAGAGTTTTTTGTGGAGGAGGGTTGGTTTGTGGGCTTTTTTGTTAAATGTTTCTTTGTGTGGTAATNTTTTTTTGGTTTTTTTTTTTAAATTTTTTTTTTTTGGGATAGGTTTTTTTTTTTTTTTTTTTTTTTTTTTTTTTTTTTTTTTTTTTTTAAGTATTCTGGTAAAATAAACATTATTTTTCCCAGAAGATACCTGTCTGTATTTACTTTTGCTCTGGACAGCCATGATTGCTCATACAGCAGTCATTGTTTTCAATCTCATAACACTTGCTTTCATTCATCTTGCCAAATTTTTATATGACAAAGTGGGCACTGCATAACTCTAAAGAGTTACAAAAGCTGCTGACGTGAGTCTATGGTTTGATGGCCCTGAAGAGCTATAAACTGTCCCCATTAACAGAAGATGGAATTAGGTACCTGCAGGGACTAATTTTGTTCTGCTTAAGTTAAAATGTGGAAAACCACTAGGGTTGAGTTCAAGTGCTTCCTTTAATTGAAGTTCCACTCTGTCTGGAAGCTGAGGCATCTTCACTAACCAAGTTTTTTTGTTTAATGTTAAGTACATTCACATGGCCAAGTGCTTGATTTCTAGACCTCTGCCAGTCAGAGGGATCTTTCACATCTCCAAAAGTGTATTATAAAGAAATAAATAAAAACTGTGCTTTCAGTTCTTGGAGGCATTCTGTTGTTTTAAAATAATAGTTGTTTACCTGAGCTGTCAAATGCCTTAGGCAGTGAGACCTCATTGTTTCCTAGCTTACAAACTTAAATGAACACACCAGGGGTAGTTTAAAATTAATTGCTCTTATTACTCACTGATACTGAAATCAAAAGTAAACTTTCCAAGTTAATTGACTTGGAATCTAGACTTTGTTTTAAAATAGTGATGTGTTTCTTGTTGATTTTTTTTTTAAATCCAGTGGTTAGATTTGTATGCATTTGAAATCCGAATTCAGTGTTCAGCAAAATTAAGTGCATGATGTTTTCCCAAGTTTTGCATATAACAGGAAATTAGTACTTTCATACAGGAGCTTATTATTTATTCTGAATAAATAGGGTTGCAACATTGTGTCATCAGTCCTTACTATATTTTGAATTAGCAGAATAGTGTTAGGACAAATACAAAATGAAATAAAAGTCATTAGTTTTATTTCTAAGTATTTTTCAGTTTTTGCAATTCTTTGAATTGTGTTTGCTAGGGAGGATGGACCGCCCTGATGTGGGCATCATACAAGGGTCGTACTGAAGTGGCTAAACTGCTGCTTGAGAAGGGAGCAAATCCAAACATCACAGGCATGGTAAGTTTTAGTCTTAAACATCTCCTCCTCCCAAGTGTTTGAAGTCTTGAATTGTATGCTTATCTTACTATCTTGATCAAACATTTTGCATTTTTTCAGTATGACATTTTTTACTGTACTTTATAAAGGGCTTGCTTTAATAGTCTGTGTGATTGCCACTGAGTTTTTAAATAATTTCGAATTTTTTAAAATTGAAGCAAATGAGTGTATAGCTCATACTGAGATTCAAATTATCAGGAGAGGAAATCATAGAAAAGATAAGTAGTGTATCTAATGTTACTTGTGCAACAGCTATCATTTTTCTGCATCTGTAGAAGTTAATGGAGTAACTAATGTGTGCAATGTAGAAACCATAATTTGCTTTAATTGTTTCATAATAGTTTAGATTATATGAACATATACCATTCATGTTGGAGAATAAAAAAACCCTACGATTTTGAGATTTAGTTTATTTGTAAGCATTTTCTACAAAAGTGTAGGCGCTGAACAATTTGTTTTATGCTGTCAGTTCTCTGCTGTTTGAGGCAACGAACAATGAAGGAAGAACCAGTGACCAGAACAACCTCTGTGATGGTTGATTTTCTCAGGTTTATATATGCAGTGTCTGTGTGCATGGCACAACTCCTCTGCAGTCCTGATTACTTAGGGCTATTACGTAGCTGTCTGTTGCTTCCTTTCTACCTTACAACTGTTCCTATTAAGACAAGGATGTGAATTTACAAACCTCTTCTAAAGAGTTATAAATCAAAACTGGTTCAAAACAGTGGACATCTTCCTAGATACCATCTAGGTAATGTACTAGGTAACAATTACTGGTAATTTAGTTGGATTTATTTGTGTATATTCATTCTTCTGTGGGTTTAACTTCTCTTGAGACTTGTTTTGTTGATGTAAAATAATTAAAATGCATAAGACTATAATTATTTATTTGTTTTTTAATTCTAAGCAATACAGTGTTTATCCAATCATTTGGGCAGCAGGACGTGGCCACTCAGATATAGTCCATCTCTTACTGCAGCATGGAGCTAAAGTGAACTGCTCTGACAAAGTAAGTTATAGCTATATAACATTTATTTTCTGTAATGTTTGATGAATTTCTTGTGAAAGGAAATCTATGAGTTCTTGATTAGAAAAACACTTGCTGTTATATGTTAACCATGAGATTAGAATTAGCATGCTAGACTAAGTTGTTATGCTTGAAAGAGGTTTTTCCATAGTATGCTCGAGATTGTTGTGAACATATTTCTGTTTTCAGAGCTATTGAAAACCTTGCTATCCTAGGTTGTATGGAAAAATAATTCTTACAGCTATCTACAAAAGAAAAATGGAAGTGGCTTTTCAAATGCTTGTGTTAATTCACAAGACCAAATTATATTTTTGTAAAAACTAAAGCAATGAAGTATAGGATAAATACTAGATTGTATGGGATACTAAATACAGAAAGCAGTATGATAAAATGTTGTGAATGCTTTTTCAGTATGGAACCACCCCACTGGTTTGGGCAGCAAGGAAAGGGCATTTGGAGTGTGTGAAATACCTGCTGCAGATGGGAGCTGATGTTGACCAAGAAGGAGCTGTAAGTAGCTGCATTTTCCAGTGATAAGTACATCTGTGTGTCCTGTTTGGGTTTTTTTTATAAAACAAATACCAAGAAATATATGAGACAAGATGAAATATTGGTGTTGGAATGTTTTGCTTTTCAGCTATTTGCTGACTGCATGTGAGAGTTACTGAAATTTCTTTGTGCCTTTTAATAAAACTGTGATGTAACTAGGGAGTTGTATTGACAGTGGACACACCAGTATGGTAAGTGTCAATTTTAATGACCATAAATTAATTTAGGTAATTGTTATCTGAAGGTTAATGCTATCAAAATTCATTCAGTATCCATGCCTGATACATCAAATATCTTATTCCTCAGTGCCATTTGAAAATTAGTGCAAATACAAATCACCTTTTGAAAATAATAATGGTGACTGCAACTTTTCAGAAATTTAATTTTTTTTAAAAGTTTCAGCTGCATATTGTTTTTTAAACAAAACAGATTACATTTAAATTGCTTGTCAAAACAAAAACAAAGTCCATTTAAACTTAAGTGGAAGATTAGGAAAACTTTTGGTATTCATATGATTATTTCTGAAGTTCTTCAGAAATCCTCTTTGTGAACAGTACTGGTAGACCTGAGTGCTCTGATAATATTATGTTCCTGTATGACCAGAAATTTTTTTTATCATATATGTGGCATTCAGGAGATAGAATAAACTGATCTGAACTTTACTTTTTGCATTTGAAATGTTCTTTACTTGCTCTTAGTTCATTTCTTTGTTTTTAAAAAGCATATTTTTTGATGCATTTCAAAACACAAAACTGAAGTAGCATTTGGATGATTAAGAGAGTGATGTCAGTGAGTGTTCTCTTATTTGAACTGCTGATATAACGATGATTGCTATATCCACTGTACAATAAAATCTTTTGCTTTTATTTAAAGAATTCTATGACTGCACTTATTGTAGCAGTGAAGGGTGGCTATACTGACTCAGTAAAAGAAATACTGAAAAGGAACCCAAATGTAAACCTAACAGATAAAGATGGAAATACAGCTTTGATGATTGCATCAAAGGAGGGACATACTGAAATTGTGCAGGATCTTCTTGATGCTGGAACTTATGTGAACATTCCTGACAGAGTGAGTCAACTTTCATCATAATTGTCATTTTATATATATATAGTTTATGTTTAAATTCCAGTGTATGCAGATTTGTAAATATGTGATTTTTCTGACTTTCTATTTTTTCTGCCATCTAGGGGTATTTTTGTGTATTGCTCTTTTACAAGTACGTTAAGTGGTAAATGTTGCTATGTGAAGGTAATGAATAAACTACTGAAACTACTCTTTTTTTTTGAGATGCTTGAATTGAGAACGTATCTGTAGCATAAGACTAATTCTGAACTAATCTGTAGGTTTGGGGTGGGGTAGTGCTGCTAAAACTGTAAACCATGGATTCTGTAAAAAGGTGAATATTCAGCATGTGCCTTTCTTTTACAAGGAAAATTTTTACTAGAAAACTTGCATATATGAGAGGGAGACTTCAGCTCTGGGTTAAGAGGTGTAAATGTAACGCTGTGTACCTGACCCCTAAGTGCATTACTCAGTAGAGATGTGACATGAACAGTGCCCACAGTGTGAATCTGCTTGCTGGCAGCTCAGGATTTTATTTGGTTACTTATCCAGGTGCTTTGGACTGTCTGCAGTGCCCTCTTGACAGGGAGGTGTTTCTGAAGTGTCAGAGACAGGTCAAGCACTGCAGCCTTGAGGCTGTAGTTGGTTGGATACCTAAACTTAGATGTCTCTATCAGGGTCAGTGATTTAGTTCAGAGAGGTGATATGTTTTTAACACTGCATAAGTTGGATTGCTTGGGGTTGCAGAGAGTAGAGAAAAGCTTCCTAATATTTGTCTCATAAATTTAAAATTATTTTTGGATGCATTTTCCTGTATTTCAAGTGTCAGTGCATTTCTTAGCAGTGTACTGAGCTACAGTCATGTCACAGCAAATTTGACCTCAGGGCACATATCAAAGCAAACTTAAAATATTTAAGAAAATACATTGCAGTCCCTCTTAGCACCTCTTTTGCCACAATGTTCTACAACAGTCTGCGTTTCTGTGCTTTCAGGAAGGAGAAATTACAGCTTTCAGCACAGCTGACTGTGTTCCAAAAATACACCTAACAATGAGTGCTCTTAGTTCAGATGCTAGAGTAGGTTTTGATAAAGAAAATGTATTGGCTTGCAGCCAAGTATGTAATGACTGATTGATGGGGCATTTCCTACTGCTGAGTTCTCTGAGTTCTACACCTGTGATTTTGCTGTACTTTGATTTATTTTTCCTGCTGTACTTTTATTTATTTTTCCTAGTCCTCCTAAAAGGAGTACTAGGCAATTTCAGGAGTATAAGGTAATTTCTGAAATTCTGGCATGTCCTTAAGTGTGTTAAAATCAGAAACCTTAAGCACAACTGTAACTTTGTTTTATGTATATACAACTCCCTTTGCCACAACAACTTTTTTTCTATTTTGATCTGAGATGAAATCAGCCTTTTGCTTTTTTCTTTATAATAGCATAGTGTATGTAAACAAGATAGCAGTCAAATCTGCAGGGGAAAAAAAGGCATAAATTCATTTACAATTTTTGAGGAGCTTTTGTCAGCTGTGAAACATCTCAAAGAGACAGACAATATTCTTGTTTGATTGTAAGTAGGTTATTACTATGAGTGGTTGGTCTTCCTGGTTGGCTTTTTTCATATTTATTATTAATTTATGCTGAGTTTTTTAAGATAGTGATTTAAGCTAGACCTATTTATGGAGTGTTTGCTTTTCTGAGCAATTGAAAAAAAACCAAAAAATCAAGAATTTTTTTTTTATTATATACCCATTTTTTCAGAGATAGTTCTATTTTCTATATCTTTCTTTTTTAAAATGAGTGGCGATTTCTTAATGTGAATAGGCATAGTGCATATTTGGAAGCTATAATTAATTCTCTGTTGCAATTCTTGTTGGTAAATAATGTTGATTCATGTTTAATATTATTTCACAATTTTTTTTAGAGTGGAGATACAGTGTTGATTGGGGCTGTTAGAGGTGGTCACGTTGAAATTGTGAGGGCCCTGCTCCATAAATATGCTGATATAGATATCAGAGGTCAGGTAAGTACAACAGTGTAAATGTTAGAGTACTTCTTAAATAGGATGTGAATCTTTATACCAAGCAATTATACTGTGTTCCTGAAAACAGGGCTTTAAAGTTTGCTCTGTCTACTCTGTAGGGAATTCAAATTCCATCAAACAATAAAATACATCACGTTGCTGTGCAGGTTTTAAGATATAAGATACATGTAATTGTAATGGCTTGTTAAGCACAGTTTTTTCACTTAATTGTGTAACGGTTAAAACACAAAATATGTAAACTGAACTTCATCTGCTCTACTGAACAGATTTAGAATAATGACGTACTTTAAAAGACACTTACTGTAATGATATTAATCATATTTTAAATACAATATCAATGAAGTGTGATGCACCAGAGATTCTATCTGTTGTCAGAGCAATTCTGTCAGTGCTTGATTGGTTCTCATCTCCACCAGTTTTCTGTGCTGCTTTCTGTTAAACACTGTTGTCTGTGATTTCCATGTTTTTTACCTACCCTTTCTTTCTTTTTTGTCCTTTGATTAAGGTATTAGTTTTGCTCTTCTACTGGAAGCTCTCTCATTCAGCATGGTACTTGTTTTTGTTGCATTCATCTTACTTTCTTTTGCTTGAAGCTATTCAAATCACTCTGCTTTATTGGCACATGTGTTCTGCCAAGTTGGTACATAAAACTAACTAGTCACTGAGAGCTGCAAGGATTCAGTGCCTGCTGCTGCTGCAGAGCATCTCTGAGAAGCCAACAAATTTTTATTCTCAAGAAAAAGTAGCATTTGGATCTCTTCCTCTAACCTGACATTGGCAACCATGGGTCTCAGCTTCTGGCTGTGACACGGGTTTGAAAATCTGAAGCTTTTCAAGTCTCGCTGTGACTGAAGCAATACAGAAACAGCAGGAGGATGCAATATCTTTGGTAGCAGGGAAGCTTGTGACTTCTGGCAGTGTGAGGTTGCTTGAGTGACAATTTGCAGCGGTTGATCTAGAGAATACTTCTGCAGCCTTACAGGAGGCACAGCAGGAGTCAGTACCATCAGAGCAACATTTTGGCTCTGCACTTCAGCTCATAGTTTAGGACCAGCAGTATCAAAATTGGAGATGAGTGCTACTTCCCTGCTGGGAGCAACTTCCCTGCTGTATGGCACTGCTGTTTGACCTGCTGGCCTGTTCTGAGGAGATGTGTTGACTGCCCAAATTTGTGATGTTTCAGAAATATTGCTGAGTCTTGACCAGCCTTCCAGCAATGGTGTTTCTTGCTGATCATTCATTCATATGGTCACTAGCTGACTGATACCTTCAGCAGATAAAACATAACTGAAAGACCATTGAGTGTGGCTGTTGAGGCAGGTGAGGGCTCAGGTGGTGTTTTCCTCAGACTTCTGGGAGGGGAAGGACCCAGCTGGGAACACCTGGCTGTGTGGCTGATGTACAGCTCAGGCTGATGTATTAGAAGCCAGCTCACTGAAGGACAGAGATGAAACTCAAGTGATTGGAAAGGAAAGAAATCTTAGTGACTGGGCTTGTTAAACTGTTGAGAAAGGCTTGAAACTCAGTATGCTGTGAAGCCCATGAGTGGAAGAGAAAGAGCTGCAAATGAAAGAAGCAGGCAAGGTAGAAGGCTGCAAGGGACAGTTTTCCTGCTTAGAAGCAGTTGTGTGTTCAGAGGCTATTCTTAAATGTCTCTGCACAAATATGCATCAAACAGAAAGAGTCATGGTGCAGTCACTAGGCTACAGAAAGGTTGCATATGTGAAGACTTTCTGGGGTAGCACACATCCACACATCACTGGGAGGAAAAAAAGATGACAGAAGCAGATTTGTGGCTATGAAGCTTCCCTCAGGTTTACTGATAAAATGTCTGGCTGATCAGTGTTCTGGTACTTTGTGTTGACTTTCTTGTCCATCTACTTTTACAGCTTCCCAGCTTCCACAGCCTCTGAAAAAAAGTTGGTTTATTTCATTAGGTAATTTCTATATTTGAGTTAGAATTGAGTACTTACATGTAGTTTCAGAAACATTTTCAAGACAGGTTGAGTCCACTTGGATTGTTAAAGCTCTTAGTATATTTCACACAGGTTTTCAAAATAGATTTATATTCCCTAGCCAAATTTGCATCCTCCCCTCTAAATTCTTCTGTTGTACCAATTAGATTTGTTGACCTTTCACTTTGCCTTCAGCTGTGCTAAAAATTGCTGTATTATATGCAGTTTTCAATATATAGTGATTGTACTTTAAATACTGTTTTTGAAATTAATCCACCTAAATGAAAATAGTGTTAGTGTTTAATACTTTTTTTTTTTTTTAGGATAACAAAACTGCTTTATATTGGGCAGTTGAGAAAGGAAATGCTACAATGGTCAGGGATATCTTGCAATGCAACCCTGATACTGAGACATGTACCAAGGTAACAATTAGAATTTTAATTGAATTGCTTTTTTTAACATTTGTTTTTTCTCAGCCCTTGTGTGAAGATCATACCACGTTGTTTTTGTGAAGTGTTGGTACCTTGAACACTGTTAATTTTTTTTTTCGTGAAATAAGGCTTCTAAACAATAGTAATGTTCCCTCTGTTGATAAATATGATTTGCTGTTAAATAGCAAACAGGGGTAGCAGGGAACACGTGTATTCTTTACCTCAGCACCATTGACATGACCAGCAATAAGGAGTGAAGAGCAGGTGCTACTGGAAACTGAAGAGAGAGGTTTCTGATATTACTAGGCATGAATGCAGGCATGTGCAGCAGTAAGGAAAGAAAAAAAGAGAAGTAGTTGGCACAGCATTGAAATATTTTCAAATATCTTGTATTATATCTGAATTTTGTCTTTCTCTATTTGACACTGTTATTGACAGAAATGTATTTTGTTCTTTGATTCTAATCAATCTAGAAAACTGGGTCTGGCATACTTTTTCACAGACATAGGTGCTAAGTGTTGTTGCTTGCACAGTAGCCCATTTAATTTTAATTATCTTAAATTTTTTTGTTTTAATTTGTTACCCAATCACTATTTCTTTTTCTTGGTTTTGGGTATATGGAGATCTTTATATTAGTCCTACTTTTCCATTTTAGGATGGAGAAACACCGCTTATAAAGGCAACCAAGATGAGAAATATTGAAATAGTAGAGCTTCTTCTGGATAAAGGAGCTAAGGTCTCTGCTGTAGACAAGGTAAAGAATGTTTGCTTACTTTAGTATATTTAATCATTTTAGTTTTGCAGCAGGATTTTGGAGAGAGCTGTCGAGGCTAATAGTGAAAGAGAGCTTCCCATATGCTTAATAATTAAACAGACAATAAGACTTAAATGCTTAGTCTCCCGTATGTTTAATAACTAAATAGATAGGAACACTTAAGTGTAAATTTGTTTCCACCATTAGTATATTGTTGGGTTTTGGTTTGTTTTGTACTAGGGTGCTCTTAATTACTACGAAAAAAATCCAGATGAGGAATAAAACTTTCACAGATAAAACAGCTAATTCATAGTCTACTTGAAGAAGAGCATAGAGAATGGTTGTCATTTGTCACTAATGTTAGTTTTTGATTAACAAACATTAAACTAAAGGAAGCCAAGGACAAATACAGCTGGTTATTGCTGTCTTCTTATGCATTACCTACTTTGACTACAAACATCTTAAATACAGTGCTTTTTAAATCTCTTATTTAGGGCAAATAAGTAATTATATTGATTTGATGCATTAAGAAAGCTTTTACTGGGAAGTTTTTGGGGAAGTCTGTGCAGACATTGAAACAATTCTGACAAGTACTATCTCTTGTTCCAGACAAGTCTCTGAGTTGGCCTGTAGACATTTGTTTCTACACAGAGACTACAGTTTTCATGAACTTTAAAATATTAATAAGCATTTAAGAAAGAAGGCACTGTCTGAGGTTTAGCATTCTAAGAACTGCTTTTTCACCTGTCTTCTCTGAAACATTTGTAATGCTTTTTCAAGGGAAAAATGCTTGCTGTAAGACACTGTGCTTTTGAAAGTGCCCTAAGATTTATTTCAAGGAAATAATGCTTCTGAAGTAATGTTGAACATATAGTCTGTCTATAATCTTAAGAATTCATGTTAGGTGTTACTAGCTTTTCACTTAATTGCAGAAAGGAGATACTCCACTTCACATTGCTATTCGTGGAAGAAGCCGTAAACTTGCCGAATTACTCTTAAGAAATCCAAAAGATGGTCGATTGCTTTATAGACCCAACAAGACAGGAGAAACCCCTTACAATATTGACTGTAGCCACCAGAAGAGTATTTTAACGCAGATATTTGGTGCCAGTAAGTATGGGGTTTTTTAATCACTCATATATTGACAATCCAGTTTATTCAATTATGTGGCTACAGATTTTTTTAATGTTTTAATGGGAAGGCTTAAAATAATCAGCTGGAGAAAAAAACCCATCACTCTAAAAGCCTGGCAAAGGTAAAATATACCTTTTATTTTGATTTTAGATGTTGGATGCTACGTGACTTCTGTTGATCACTTTGTTTTTATTTTGATCTTGCTTGTGTGGGAATTACTTTCTTTGACTTCCTGTGGTTTGGGTCTTGAATCTTGTAGTAGGCTTTAGCAGTTGTGGTAATTATGTATCATTTATGTGGATGATTTAAAATTCCTTTGAACAGGAATGTACAAAGAATAACAGCTGTTATATGGCAGGAGTATATATACAAATATGGTTGAACGTGTCATGACTCTATGTATGAAAATTGTCATACTGAAGAGCTTTCTTAGAGCAAAGTTGTGTAGCACAGTATTTGTGTTGCAGGACACTTGTCTCCCACTGAATCTGATGGTGACATGCTGGGCTATGATCTGTACAGCAGCGCTTTGGCTGATATTCTGAGTGAACCAACCATGCAGCCACCCATCTGTGTAGGCTTGTATGCACAGTGGGGAAGTGGAAAATCTTTCCTGCTTAAGAAACTGGAAGGTAAAAACTTGATTTAGTCTTTTCAGTACTTACAATGTATCGATGAAAAGCATCACATTGGAGTTCCTAGTTTTTGCGAGGGTTGTTCGTCCATGTAACGTTGTATCTGGTCTCTGTCTCTGTTGAAAGGATTTAAATTTTACTGTGGTCAGTTCATCCATAGATTACTTTGTTCATTTATACAATGTCAAGACAGTGTTTCAGTGCTTCTGTCTATTTGACTGTGAGTTTCCTGCACCAGTGAATCTGCCCTTTAGGTACTGCAGAAAGTCTGGCTGCCAAAATACACATTGCTGGGCTTGTTTGTGTGTCAGATCAGGTTCAGATCTCTTCTGCTGCAGCATTCATTTATTGTGCATCCTATATGTCTTTTTCTTTTTAATGCTTCAGAGCAATATCAGGCTATTAATATTTTATTCACTGTAGTGTATGTTTTTTGCATCTAGTTTTCTTCCCCTTTCCTGTTTTTTATTTTGAGTTTTTTGAACTTTCTGAAATGACAGAGGAAGGCAAATGTCATATATGAAATGAATCAATATTTTTCCTGGTGGATATAGTCACCTTATTTAGTTTTAGCATTTTCTTATAAAGGGTGTTTTTCTGGGATGTTTCAATATAATTCAAAATAGTTCTACCAATCTTGGTGTTTCTTACTTTCTGTGATTTCTCTACTAGCCAAAATGGGGTCTCTGCATTCATTTTTTTCACTTGCTGTTCCATGCCATAAACAAAAAGCATATGTATTTTGACTGTGATATTTGTTGCTGATGAGCTCTTACATTTCTAAAACACTTTCTCAGTGTTTTCTTTCTGTTCCTCATTCCTGTTTTTATTCTGGATAGTGTATCTATTATTTCTTATTCTGTAGAGACAAGATAAGTTCCTTCAGGAATTCCTGTTTTAGTAAATAAAAATCAACAAACAGAAATAATTCTACAGCCTTCACATTCTACTCTTATATCTGACTATTTGAGGAACACAGTCCATGTTTCAGTGATTGAGATTTTGGGGGTTGGGTGGGGTTTTTTGACATATATGGTGGATTTATTTTTCTTAGTGTCACAAAATGCATTTTACACTTTTGCAGGAGGATTGGAAATGGCATGACTTTTAATATGCTTTCAAAAGTAGAAATTATGCAGCAAGGAATCTGAGTATTGTGTATTTAAATATTTTCATTCATTGCACGGATGAAAACTTAAGGTTTTGTACTGATGTTTGAAGAAGAATTCAAGCACCATTTTGGTGCTTTTTTTGGATCAATAATTGGGATAAGTTATACAATCTGCTGAAAAAGTTCTTTTCAAAAATGATCTGTTCTTTTGTGACTTTATATGTTAACTGCTCTTTCTGTTTTTGTTTTAGATGAAATGAAGACTTTTGCAGGACAGCAAATTGAACCTCTGTTTCAGTTCTCCTGGCTTGTTGTATTCCTCACACTTTTGCTGTGTGGAGGTTTGGGTTTATTGCTTGCTTTCACTGTGGATGCAAAGCTTGGAATAGCAGTGTCACTCAGCTTATTAGCTGTTCTCTACATTTTCTTTAGTAAGTCTTTTATGGAATTCATGAAAGTTTTTATCTGTTTTTGGGATTAAATGTTGCTTTGTAGATATGCTTTTCCATTCAGAAAAAATACTAAATGGTTTTGTAGACAATAAGACTCCTTTGGACCTTTTGTTTTGCGTGTAATTTGTGAGAGGGCATTCTTGAGAATAAAGTAGGACTTTGTTTATTAATTTCATTGTGTTACTCTTACCATTCTCATTTTTAGCTTAACTGCTGAAAGTTCGTATCTTTTTTTATAGAACTCCATACTTCATCTGTTCAAACTTCATGATTCTTTCAGCTGTCAATGTTGACTGAATTAAAACCATAATATCTTTTTAATATTTTAGCTGTAATTTACTTTGGTGGCCGGAGAGAAGGGGAGAGATGGAACTGGGCCTGGGTGTTAAGTACAAGGTTGGCAAGACATGTTGGATATTTAGAGTTGCTTCTCAAACTCATGTTTGTGAACCCACCAGAACTACCAGAGCAAACCACTAAAGCTTTACCTGTCAGGTTAGTTATTTCATTTATTTACTCTTGAATAAATCAGTCAGGCTCACTCTGATACTTCTCAAACTGTGTGCATTAATGTGCACGTTTAGCTTCATATGAAAAGTTATTGAGGTTCCTGTTAGAAAAACAGTAGCTCTAGAAGATCATAAACTTTTCGGTGTGAGGAAGATAGTAGTGTTTTCAAAAAAAACTATCTGCCAAAGTTGGTGAAAGTGCTTTTTAGAATTAGGGGTTTTGGCTATTGTACTACTGAAAATTCAAACCAGATAAAATAAGAATTTATGTATGTTGTGTATTATATATGTTTAATGCTTGTTCCATTGATTACTTCTGTTAAGGTTTGGGGTTTTCTTTCCTCCATGTAAGCAGAGCATCAGACTGTTCAAAGCTTCTGGTTTACCTGAAAACAAGAAAATTTATGCTGTGTGTTTGAAAATTTAATTTGCTTCTAGTGGTTAAAAAACTTCTATTTTAGTCTCATGGTGTTTTTATGTGATCTTGTATTTCTGTATTTTCTCTAATCCTCTATAAATATTTGAAAATAGATCAGAATGGAGTTTTGAAAATGTTTGTCAGTATTATGGTTTGGCATCATAAAGATGTTTCATGTTTTTACTGTCGTCTGAGGTACTATTAGTGATGTGACCATTTTTATTTTTTAAAGAAATCAAATTTTGGAATAGGAAGTGGGGCAAATAAAAGGTTGGGGAAGTAGTTTAATTCCATGTAGATTTTTTAAAAAATTAAAGTGTTTTACATTTTGTACCACTTAAACTTTTAACTACGGAGATGCAGCAAGACTTATGTTTTAATTGCCAGAAAATATTTAAAGTTTTCTGAAGTATACAAAATACATGCTTTTTCTCTTTCAGATTTTTGTTTACCGACTACAATAGACTGTCCAGTGTAGGTGGAGAGACTTCACTGGCTGAGATGATTGCTACCCTCTCTGATGCATGTGAAAGGGAATTTGGTTTCCTAGCAACAAGGCTATTTCGAGTTTTCAAGACAGAAGATACACAAGGTTGTTTTTTTTTTTTTTTTTTTTTTTTCCTAAATGACATTTCCAATTATTCCATTTCAGTGCACTGTTACCAGGGCTTCTGTTTTTTGCTTTATAAGCTCTTTTTAGAAATTGTTGTAGCCATGCAGAAATTCATAGATACGGGGAAACTCTTTGTTTGGAAGAGAAAAAGTGCCCCATTTTATTTGCTAATCCTGATTTTATTAGTACAATAAAGGCATATCTCCTGTGAAGTATAGTTTTCAGAAATGTCAATGGAAATGTATATTTATATTACATCCTTATAGATGCAGCATATTTCCATAGCAATTAAGTCAATGTGTCTGAGTTAGATAAAGGGAAATGTATGTTTTTGTCTATTGCTACGAGAGGCTTGTTTAGTTTATTCGATTTTAATTTAGAGCTTTTATGAGTGGCCACTGCTTATTCTTGGAAATAATAAATGTGTAGAACATGTTAGTCCATTCCTATAAACTGCTGTGATTAGTACTAGTAAGATGGGATGAAATGTACCTACTTGGTCCTACAAGCCTTTTCATTCTGTTTCATCTGTAGGTTTCTAGAAAAAGAAACACACAGAGTATGCTATTGTGAAGAAGGAGTACTAGAGCTTAACGTTCAATTAATTGAGGATTTATTTGTACTTTAAGTTTAGTATGTGTCAGTTACTTCTCATTTCTTTTTGTCCACAAATTGAGGAATCTGTTACCTCTCACAGAGGTGTTTAGACTCTTAGGTGTTTAGAAATATTTAGACTCTTCTGTTCTGCAGAGGCTGGAAAAAACATGCTATGTTTGCTGTGTTCAGCTGTGTACGGAACACAAGTTACTCCTCATTGTTCTTTTTCTAATTCACTAAGTGTTCTTTATGAAAGAGATGTGTGGATTTTTTCACCCCTTTTTTCCATCTTAGATTCTGCAGTTCCTCTCCTTAATCTCAGTGAAACAACTTTCATAATGCTATCATTTCTCCTGAAGTTGTATTGGGAATGGCAGTGTAGTGCTGGCTTCTTGTGATTATTTGCAGTAATCATCTTTTCCCTTTCATTTGTAACCTTACATTCACTTGTATTCTTTGCTCTGTTGCCTTCCTGTGCTGTGTCTAATTATCTAATTGATTTTTAAAATTTATTTTATCTGTTTGATGATTTTGCACATTCTCTCCTTTTCTCAAGTTGTTTACAGGTCCAGGGTCATAGGTTCATTACCTCTAGATGTTCACAGAAGTTCCATAGAGGTTTATTTTTAGCCTTCTGTATCTTAATTTTTGTTATGTCTGTAAACTTGCAGACACACTATTGCGGCTGTCTGCGGGGTGGGGAATCCCCAGCTGCCGCAGTAGTGTCCGGATAGCACAGCACCGTTAAGCACAGCCTGTCCGAGCCCCAGGCTGCTCCCAGCGCAGGCTCTCGTAGCAAGCAGTTCAGCTCTTTAGTGATTTCAGCGCTTAAGTGATTTCAGCTCTTTAGTGACTTCAGCTCTTTAGTGATTTCAGCGCTTAAGTGATTTCAGCTCTTTAGTGACTTCAGCTCTTTAGTGATTTCAGCGCTTAAGTGATTTCAGCTCTTTAGTGACTTCAGCTCTTTAGTGATTTCAGCCCTTAGCTTGCTGGGTGCCGCAGCAGCAGACGCAGGCAGAGAGAGGAGAAGCGCTGTGTGAATTTCCGCAGAGATCTTTATTCGTGTCTTCTGTGAAGGGTTTCAGTGACAGCACTTCTGACAAAATTGGCAAAAGTAGCTCCTTATATAGGCTTTAGGGGGAAATTTTATTGGAAATTGTCCAATAGTAAGGGTCGAAGGGAAAGTAGCCTATAGTCTAACAGAGAGATAAGAGAGGGTCTGAGGGTTGAAGAGGGGTTTCATTTGTCCAGTCAGCATGACTTGGCATTTCCTATCTTAGGCTGCTGACTGCCAGGGCCTTGCAGGCCCTGTGTCTGCTACAGCACACCTCTTTCAATTGTCATGTCATATTTCATGATAATTAAGTGTCTCTCTAATCCAGTTCTGTCTCTTTCTAGTAAGAGGATGCTTACATTTCTACTTATGTCTAGAACTGAATCTAATTGTATCTGAGCTGTTCCTCTTCATTTCTTGCCTCTCACTTCTGTCATTATGCATTTCTGTTGCTTTGTCCTGCAGCACAATCCAATGAGTCACTTATGTCAGCAGTGTGAAAAACCTTTGCAGCTCATACCTTGGTATAGAGAATAATGTGGGCCACATATAAACCTTGGGTATTCTTTCTACTTAGCATATTAAAAATTTTATTTTCTCCCTAGAGTTTAAATACTGATGTTTAGCTGTCATGATTTTACTTCAGATCATTGCTATTCTGTTCTTCATTATCAACAAATGTGTCCAGAAGATAGCAATCTTCTAGATGTACCACTGGATCTGTACAGATCCTAAAGGCAGAGACTGCTGCTTTGGAAAACACTGTTTCTTTGGTCACTGATTTAGCTGTGTTAAGCTCCAGCTGCAGTATTTGCTTCCTGTGAGGCCCCTGTGAACTGTCTAAACCATATTTGCTGCAGTTTTCCTGTTCATGTGTGTTTTAGCATGCAAGAAAGGATGGCCTCAGGTTGCAGCTTGCAATTTTGGTTTAGTTCTTCAATGGTACCATTACTATTAGATTATGTAAGTAGCAGGTTCCAGTTTAAAACTGAGTAGTTCCTGTACTGTTGTCCTGCAATTTATTTACATAAATACACTTTACAAAGAGATGCCATAAAAGGGGTGATAGCACTGATACAAAATTGTCATTTCTATCCAGTGTGGATTTCTTGAAATGATAGAAATAAACTGAAAATTAAAGGAATATATCTGCTTCATAATTTCCAAGAATTTTGCCAAATATTAGATTTTTTTTCTACTGGTTTGTCACTGGATGGTAACACTGCAGTAAGCTTTTGTGCCAGTTAGTGTTTTATGAGAAGTATGCAAGATAATAGATTTTGCACTCACCTGTCATTATATTGTACATTAATTCTAACAGCAAAACTTGTTTCCTAGGTAAAAAGAAATGGAAGAAGACTTGCTGCCTCCCATCCTTTGTGATTTTCCTATTCATCTTGTCTTGCGTTGTTTCTGCGATCGCCCTGTTGGCGATTTTTAATGTGGAGTCAGCCAACATGACAGTGAATGTCATTCTCATAACAGTGACCTGTATTGTTGGTTTGGCCTTTTTCTTGAACTGCCGCACATGGTGGCAGGTGATGGACTCAGTTTTGAATTCTCAGAGAAAACGTCTTCACAGCGCTGCCTCCAAGCTTCACAAGCTGAAAAGCGAGGGGTTCATGAAGGTGAGCGTTTATATAAATTGGCCCTTAAAAGGAATGAAAGGAACACCCAAACATGGAGCATTGTTAAATTGGGGCACCATTAATTTAATCAGACCAAGTCTCACAACAGGAGAATGAGACTTGGTGAGTTTTTACTGAATGGAACGCTTCTGTGCCAGTGGTAATTGTGCTTAGTGTATGAGATCTATCTGCTTAATCGTGAATGTTAACTTTGGGGGTTCATTTTTCTGATTTTATTTTTGCTGGGAAGAAAGTACTGGGAGAACAATTCTCAATTACCATTATTTTGTAAAAGCTTGCTTTAGATCTTAAGATGAGAAAGAATACCTTTGAGAATCTTCTAAAGGTGTAAAAACAAGCCTAACTGTATGCAAGACCTCTTTGCTAAGAAAGGAATTCTAGCACTTTGGAAAGAACATTCCAAAACACTCCACATATTTAATGAAAAATGGTAGAAAACACCATGGCCTCTATCAGTAAACTGATAAATATACTCTCAGGCTGTCATCAGATAATGCTGTATGCTCCTATTTGAAAATAAAATGTAGCATCATGATTGTTAGCTTTGTAGATTACAGCAAATGTATTGTATAAAAATCTGTTGTACAAATATTTTTCATACAGTCATAGAATAGTTTGAGTTGAAAGGGACCTTTTAAAGGTCAGCCAGTGTAACCTGACCTTGAATGTTTCCAAACATGGGCATCCACAACTTCACTGGGCAACCTGTACCAGTGTTTTACCACCTCATTTTAAACATACTTCTTTCTCATATCTAACCTAAATTGACTGTCCTTCAGTTTTTAAAACCATTCCCCCTTGTTCTCTTGCTCAAAAGTTTGTCCTCATGTTACTTTACAGTACCTCTTTGGGTACTGGAAAGCCACAATAAACATCTCCCCAGAATCTTATCTTCTTCAGGCTGAGTAATCCAAATTCTCTCAGCCTTTCATCACAGCAGAGGTGCTCCATCCCTCTAACCATCTTTGTGGCGTCCTCTGGACTTGCTCCAATACATTTGTGTCATTCCTGTGCTGAGGAGTGAAGAGCTGGATGCAGGACTGCAGGTAGGGTCTCACTAGAGTGGAGCAGAGGGACAGAATCCCCTCCCTCACCTGCTGTCCACACTGCCTTTCATGCAGCCCTGGACATGTTTTGGCCTTCTGGGCTCCAAGGGCACATGGCTGGGCCATATCCAGCCTCTCACCCACAGCATCCCCCAAGTCCTTCTTGGAAGAGCTCCTCTGCATCTGTTCATCCCCCAGCCTGGATTGATACCAGGGATTCAGTACACAGGTGCAGAATCTTGCACTTGACCTTGTTGAACCTCATGAACCCCCTTCTTGATCTTGTCCAGGATGGCATCCTGTCCCTCAGGTGTGTCAACTGCACCACTTGATGTTACCTCCAATCTTGCTGAGGATGCGCTTGATCCCTTCATTCATGTCATTAATGCAGATATTAAATAATACTGGTCCCAGTGTGGACCTCTGAGGGACAGCACTTGTCACTAATGTCTGTTGGGACACTGAGCCATTGACCCTTTGTTATTTTTTGCATCTCTTGACAAGTTCAGCTCCAGTTGTGCCTTGGCCTTCCTCACCACATCTCACAACCAGACTGTGTCCCTGTACTCTTCTAGCATACCTGTGCTTGCTTCCACTGCCTGTGCATTTACTTCTTGGTCTTTGGTTTGACCAGCAGGTCTCTACTCAGCGCAGCCAGCTTTTAGTCTTCCTTGCCAATGTTCTTGTACCTGAGGATTACTGGATTTCGTGTTCCATGGAAAACATCCTTAAAAATTCTGCCAGCTGTGTTGTCCCTGTGGGCAGTTTTCCAGGGGATCTGGTCTCTTTGAAGAGCTAAAAGTTCGCTTTCCTAAAATGCAGTGTGCTGACTTTACTCCTTACGTGACCCATGTTCCTCAGGACTGCAAACTCCACCAGTGTGTGATCACTGCAGCCCAGGCTGTCTCCAAGCTTGACATCCCCAATTTGCTCACTTACATGTGTGACCATCAGGTCCAGTGTTGCTCCCCTTCTGGTAGAGCTTCACTTTTACCTAGCTGAATTCCAGCAATCTCCTGGATTGCTGACAGCTCATGGGGCTACATTTCCAGGTGTTGGGGTCTCAGGTCCCCAGGAGGATGCAAACCCACAAGCACAATGCCTCCTGTTGCTGGGGCACGAAGCCTTTGTCAGTGGGCCCCCCTTGATCACGCCTGTTACAGACACAAACCCCAAGGTGTCATTTATTGGTCTGCTCCTTGCAAATTTTTATGCACTGACCCCACCAGTTTGTGGTTGCTTTTCAGAGGCATCTCTTTGTGATCTATCCATCTCTTGTTGTAGAGGGCAACCTCTCCTCCCCTCCTTCCTCTCCTGTCCCATTTGAACAGCCTGCAGCCATCAGTAGTTGCACTCCAGGGACAGGATTCATCCACCAAGTTTCTGGAATGACAGCTAGGTCACAGTTTTCTGGCAGCACAGTGGCTTCCAGCTCCTCCTGTTAGTTGCCCAGTCTGTGTGCACTGAGGTAGAGGCACCTCAGCTGGGCTGTCAGCTGTGTCACCTTCTTAGAGGAACACCCTTTAATTCCTTTGAAGTATTTTGGTGGTGTTTCCCTGTTGGCTTCTGTTACCGCAGGAGCCTCTGCCTCATCTCCATAAGACTTCCAAGTGTGCTCCAGTGTGGCCAGCACATCTCAGATGAAGGCCCTCACTAGCCCTGCATCCCTCTAACCTTGGTGTGTCATACCACAGTTTGTGGGCAAGCCTGATATTATCCCCTTCCCCTGCCATGTCTTGTTTAAAGCTGTGTCAGTTAACCCTGCTGGCTCCTGGTCAGAGGCTCTCTTTACCCTTTGAGAAAGGTGAATCCCTTGTGATGCCAGCATGCCTAGTGCCATGTTTATGCAGCACAGAAGACCTGATTGTGTCTTGGTACTGTGTTTCTTGACAGTTGTTTGTTGAGTGGTATTTATCTGTCATAACTTCAGCCTTTAGGAGTTAGGTTCACCCTTTGCTGTCAAAGGAGAGAAGTATTTCAGGAGAGTTGTTCAACTCATGTTTTATGTCATCTTATTGTGCACATTCTAATGAATCTACTGGTTAAGAGATCAGATTTTAATGTCCACCTGTTAGCTGCTGAAGTTAGGAAAGGCAAATTCCACCTTTGTTTCTATGTTATGGTTGGTTGTTCCATGTGTAACAATGTTGAAAAGCTTAACTAATCTTCAGACTGCATATCTTGAATAGCAATGAGTGAGTATTAGAGTGATAGCATAATGTGCTTGGTGGGCAGGCAGATAGAAAATTTTGCTGTACGTTTTATGTAGAGCAATGTTTGTGGACTAGCTGAAGCTACAAATGCTCTTTTATTTACTTCTTAAATAATGCTTTACTGTGCATAAATATTGTTTTCTTAAATAACATTGTAATGGATTTTAAATAAGGATAGTTTGTTATATCAAAGCGGATTGTATGTTTCTGCTGTACATTTTTGTTCAAATGGGAAATAAATATGTTGGAAGTGACATTTTAGGACCTTTCACTCCAGTATTTTTAAGTTTATTCTTTTTTTCACTTTTATAGGTTTTGAAATGTGAAGTTGAACTGATGGCCAAAATGGCAAAAACCATTGACAGCTTCACTCAGAATCAGACAAGGCTTGTTGTAATTATTGATGGACTGGATGCTTGTGAACAGGATAAGGTTTTACAGATGCTTGATACTGTGAGTTGGATAATTTTATAAAGATAACCTCTCGATGCATGATCTCTTCCACAAATGAGCTCAGATACATACAGTTATTGTGTGTTTTCTGTAGAAAGAAAGCTATGTTGTGGTAATTAGTATTTGTGTACATTGGCGTAACTGTAATGCTAAGAGTGATGGGTTTTAAAAGTTGAAAATTAAATTACATGTTAGTACTTTTGAAAAGGTTTGAAACAATCAGATATAAACTATGGAAAATAATTATTCTGTTGAAACAAACTTAAAATGTTCGGAGAGTTTTTAATTTTTTTACCATTGAAGTACTTTAGATGAAAAATACTTAAATGCTAAATATTTGTGGGGAGCTGGAACATTACGGCATGATACATCCTTGGTGATGACTTCCACTGTAAATTCTGCTGTTAAATTGTTGAGTATGTCTATTTCTAGCTGTGGATAAGTTGCTAATGTTAGATATCTCATATAGAAGAAGCTGACATCTCCGTACATCTCTTGGCCTCTCAGGTTTATTCCTTGAATAAATATAAATAATGAATAAATATAAATAGAAATGAATATAAAATGTTGAGCCCAACGTTCGAATGATCTGCAGCTACAGTTAGTTGTTACTAACAAGGTGTACTATCTACTTTTTTACAGGTGCGAGTCTTGTTTTCAAAAGGCCCGTTCATTGCAATTTTTGCAAGTGACCCACACATTATCATCAAGGCAATTAACCAGAACCTGAACAGTGTTCTACGTGATTCAAACATAAATGGCCATGATTACATGCGAAATATTGTTCATTTGCCCGTTTTTCTGAACAGTCGAGGGCTCAGTAACGCAAAAAAACTGATGGTAGCTTCAACAACCAATGGGGATATTCCTTATGCAGATAATGCAGGTAAGGTTCTGCAGGAGGGTGATATGAGCATTAGAAAACCAATGATCCAAAATCTGCATTTTGGAAGAAATTGTTTAAACAATTGACAGATCATTAGTATGATCTGTCATTGGATTATTTTTATAGGTCAGTCAAATGTATATGACTAGAGAAGATGCCTACCTTTGTTTTCCTTTCCATAGGATTGCATGAAGAGGTTGACAGGAGAGTTTCTCAGAACAGTCTTGGAGACATGACCAAGCTTGGTAGCAAAACTGCTCTCAACAGGCGGGTGAGAAGGATTTTTAGTCTAAATAGAGATACTGGTAAAACCTTTTTTTCATTTCTGTTTTTTTTCTTTGACATTTTCAATAATATCAACTTGGAAGACTTATCAAACCATTCTTATGAAAATTTTATAAATTATTCATGTAAGAAAAGTCCATTCTTAAATCAGTAGACTGATGCTCTGTTGAAGAGGAAGAAGTTTGCTTGCTCACCAAAGTATTCCTTTCCACAAAAAATTAAATACAGGTCTCTGTGAATGCTGAGATGATAAAGCAGATCTGGTAGGAGCTATGGTCTGTGTATGTGTGTTTATTTTGGATTTTTTTTGTGTAAGCCTGGTATCAGGTTATTGCATGATATTGCAACAAGAGACAGTAATTGAGTTAATCAAAGAAATATTAAGTATTAGACTTGTACTGCAACGTCTACGACATTCTTTTCCTGCTTTCTGTTCTTTCACATTTACATAAAATCACAAACTAGTTGAATAAAAGGTATCTAGAAAGTTGTGAAAAGCAACACAGAGTCTGAGCATACTGAGGTTTTTGAGCTGCCTTTGGTAGAGACTTTGGGAGTTTTGTAGCAGAGGAACCTGATGGTCACTTTAATTTTTACGTGTAGTTAGTAAATGGATCATATTAGCTCATTGGAGAGACAGTTGGAAGCGATGAGGGAAATGCTGAAAAGAGTAATCTTTTTAGAAAATATTTTGCTATGTCACTCTATTTTGCCCTCTCAGAATTGATGGGGAAATAAAATGTGTAACTCTTACCACTTCTTGGCTTCTATGGAAATAATGTTCAGCTTTTACAGGTAAATCAGAATTAAAGTCTCGTACATTTGATATTACCTGTCAGCTTCACAGACTTAGTCACAAAGGTTCTAACTTGATTATCAAGTAAAACTGAAGTATTTGAAATACATAAAAGCTTTTGGTACTAATCAGTATTCCTTGGGTTTTTGTTTCATTACCAGGATACTTACCGAAGGCGCCAGATGCAGAGGACCATTACCCGCCAGATGTCATTTGATTTGACCAAGCTGTTGGTTACAGAGGATTGGTTCAGTGATATCAGCCCTCAGACCATGAGGAGGTTGCTAAATATTGTTTCAGTGACAGGTAAGCATGACATGCTGGTGTGCAGTAAACAGGATTGTGTTTTGGCTGCTTGTAGTTACACTCAGACTTTTAAGTGTGTAAACTAAATTGAACAAGTCAGTCTCTGTGTTGCTTTTGAAAGTCCTTCTGAAGCAAGCTCTTCCAGAATGTAAGAAAAAGTTATTGACCGTTCTATGTGGAATTTGAAAGATATGTAATATTTGTTGTCTCATTGACTTCAGTTGGGAGGCAAATTATTCTAGTCTGCATTTTTAGGAAATTTTATATTTTTTGATTTTGAAATGGAATAAGAAAATTACATTTTTCGATTTCATAATACTGTGGTGTGTGCAAAGATTGTAGTGGTGACATGTGAAAAGGTAAGCTGTGAGTGAAAAACCAAGTATATAGCCTGTTTATTTTTGCCATGAGTATTTGCAGTTATTTTTCCCTAATTGATTGTGTGAGGCTGTTGAAAGCATTTTGTCACTTGTTTTTCTTCAACGAAACACAGTCGAGACATTGGTATCTCTGAAGTTTAAAAACTGGAAATTACTGGAAAAGGGCTTACAGAGGTTTAATAAAAATGTGTTTCATGTGTTAAGTGAATGAGGAGTGACTATTTAATGTCTTTTCTGTTGCAGACACTAGAAGGCACTGGGTAGCCCTACAGCTACCCAGAGCAAAGACATTGAGTTAGTTTTCACACTGTGTATAGTTAAGAGCATAAATCTGCAACAGACCTCAAATTCTGGGCTAATGTTTTAAATAAGTGTGCTGTCTCTTACCTTGTTACTGCAATTTGTAGCATGTAACCTGTCTTGTTTTGGCAAATTACAGTGCAGTTATGAAAGTATAACAACTTCACAAAATGTTAGTTGTAAAATGAAACTGAAAAAAAGACCTTGCAAGAACACTTTTAGTGTAGTATAATCTGTGGTTAGACATCATGATTTCATAATCAGCTTTATGAACAGAGCCTTCAGGCTGTAGGTTACATGTAATTACAGATATTAATAAAGGACTTACAGAAAATTTGCTGAAACTTCAAATACCTAAATTGTAGCATTAACTTTTTCTGGTTTTAAAAATAACTTTATTTGTAATTTATACCTTACTTTACTAACTTAAAACAGTATTTTTTATAGCTTTGAATTTTACTGTATTGGCTATTGAAGTTGGCACTTGTATGCTTAACTTGTTTTGACCATTATGACCATTTCATATGCCAGTGCATAGAAAATCTGTCAAAGTATTAGCATGAAATTCTGTGTTTAGATGGAGAAATTAATGCTGTGTGAAATTCTTTATTGAATTTGGTTGAAGTAAGTTAAGACTCACCAGTAGCAGAATGATAGTAATTAGTGTTTAAACTGGGGCTGAAGTTTTGGAGAGTCTCATATTTTGACCAGTATTTGCAAGGATTTTTATTAGACTGTAAAATTATATTTTTAGATGCAACTTGCAATGATTTTTGAATTTACTGAGCTAAAAATATAGTAGCAGGAAGTTCACAGATCAGATAATAACAAAGTAACGGTGCTGTTACTTTGAGGGGAAAAAAGGTATCTTTCAAAAGGAGAAAAAAATGCTCTGTGCACATTTTCTTACTTCTTCCTTGTTCTTTTAGGTCGTTTATTGAGAGCCAATCAAATCACATTCAATTGGGACAGACTGGCAAGTTGGATCAATCTCACAGAGCAGTGGCCATATAGAACATCATGGCTCATCCTGCATCTTGAAGAGACTGAAGGTGTTCCAGATCACCTGACTTTAAAAACCATCTATGAGAGGTAGTCATTATTCTGGTAATGGTGTGCAATTTCAGTGATTAAAATAGCGATCGTTATTAATGATCACTAGAATAACATGGCTTTCAAACATTTATCGTTGTAATCTAAAATTTCCACAATCTCACCCTCTTTTGCTGACTTTGGAAAACTTCTAAGCGAGTTTCATTGCTATTTGATGCACCATGTATGAATGAGTGCTTTGTATTTAAACCACAGAGAACTGTACAGGTATTCTTTCACAGTCAGCTAACTGTACTTTTGTCTCTTGATATCCTTTTCATCTTTATCTTGGCCAAGCTACAAGTTGGGTATTTTTTCCACTTCTTTGTTAATCTGAAATAAGCTCGGAAGAAACTGGCCTTACTGATAAAAATCTCTGAAGGTTTTGTGCTTAGCAGGTGTGCTATGGCAGTGCCGTGTGCTGCAGTTAGGGCTGTGAAAAAGAGGCATGACTTTCTCCATTTCTGCTACTTGTTGCTTTCCAACAGAGCTGTCTAGGTATTCCTACTGAGAACAAATTGCCCTGTGTTGCCAGTGAACATCTCTCTCCAGAATCATCTGCTTGTAAGAAAGGATTTGTGGGTTGGGACCTGATGACAGTGGGAGGAAGAGAGAGATGTGACCAAGAGTGGGGCCTATAGAAGAAAAGCAGAATCTGAGAATCAGAGTCAGGGAGAAGAAAGAATGGTTTGACTTGGATAAAATATAATTGAAATCAGATGAAAAGAGCAGCTGAGTTAAAGAGAGAAGATGGTGACTGGTTGAACAAGTTATCAGAAAATCTAGAGATTTTGCAGGGTCCATGAATGAACTTGGAGAGAAAATACTGGAAGTGTGCTCTGCAGTGAAAGACAAGGAGTAGGAAATTAACTCTGTAAGGGTCTGGGGTGGGCTGAGAACAGTTGAAGTGTTGAGAATGGAATTAGGTTTGTTTGAGAAAGACTGAATGAGTTGTATTAGGAAAGAAAAGTTGAAGTGCAGTTAGGATCTGAACACAGAAATATCAGAAGGTAGGGGGATTAGGGTAGATGGGGCATGATGAGGGTGAGGATTGAAGACAGATGAAGAGAGCAAGTAGTCAACTGGCTTTAAGCTGGAAGATGGTTTTAAATACCAGACTTCACAGGTAAATTAAGTGCATGATTAGAAAACACTCTTCTCTAGAGTATGGACCCAGTTTTTGAGTTTTGCATTTCCTCTGTGAGTATAATATACCTGTGAAATCAAAGGTAAAGCACAGGGAACCTATCTTTCCATTGTGCATTCACACAACTAGTGTCACAAATGTTTGTGTAATCAGCTAAGTACAGTAATTCAGAATCATCAGGAATTCCCTTTCCTGTCATGCTTATCATTCAAATTTCTCTTTATTTGGATTTCTGTATAGCATGTTTAACAATTTTATATTTTCAGTATTTACCCAACAAAATCATCACAGTTTTCTGATTATTGGCATCCAGAGTAATAAATCACTTTGGGATGATTGACATCCAAAGCTGTCTTCCAGACACAACAATGTTTGTCTTCTGATAAACCAGAGGAGGTATTAGAGACCTAATTTATTTTAATAAATGGGTGCTAGTAATTCCAGTATTCATGGATGTTAAATCCTCGTAAACCAACATAAATTAAATAAAAGGACATTCACCAGTGAATGTGAATAACTTACTGGGGTTCTGGATTGTTTGTTGTTAGCACAAACACTTGAGCTGTTGATGCTTAGTGCCAGCTGGAGCGTGTCATGGTTTATTAGTTAAGGTGTGGAGGAGATTCATGACTGCTGCTATGTTGTAGCTCTTGCTGTGCAGGTTGTTTGGAAGTGATACAGCCACTTGAGTAGACTGTTAGTTCATAACTGACAATTACAAGTGTATAGGTAATTTTTTAGTGTTTAAAACCAGAGTGTATATAATGGGAAGAAACAGTGAAGAACCCTATACAATGTATTGGAAAAGGGAAGGTGATCATCATCTTTTAAGGAAAGCTGTTTGTATTCTACCTGCAATACCAGAAAAACAAGGAAAAGGAAAACAAGACCAATATTCAGGATTTTCTCTTGAGAAAAAAAATAGCAATAGGATTATTTGATATGAAAATGATAAAGCTAAAAGACTTAGTTTCTTTAGGTTCTTAACAATTAAAGAAAAAAGTTTTCTGACAATAATGTTGCTGCATGCTCAGGAAGAGAATTGATGTCCTTTGGCCCCTTCTGTTGAACCTGTTTAAGGAACTAAATATATAACTCTCCTGAAGTATTGACAAAGCTGAGTTCTCATCTGTCTGGTGATTTGGGTGATCATCTTTACCATATGGTGAATGTGAAAAGGTCTGTGAACTCTGGGATTATCTAGAGCTCTAAAAATTCTATTTTATCCAAAGTAATCCTTTCTGTGTCATTGATATTCTTTTTATCTGCAACTGTTTAAAATAACTTGACTCAAATAACTGTTTCATTGTAATTTCAAAGTTAGTTCATCTTTTAAAACTTCAGTTTCAGTTTTCTAAGTTTTATTAGTTTATAGAGCAGCTTTCCCATTTGGAGTATCATAAATAGATACCACATCTTGATAATTGTTCCTCTACTGAGTTTGTCACTTTTCTCTTTCAAGGGTTTTGTTTTGTTTTGTTTTTTTAATATTTTGGTATTTTAGATCAGAATCAAGAATATAGTTTTTTCCTAGTATTGAATAGTTTTTGTCAAACTACTTTTTATTGTGACACTGCAGTTTTAGGGTTGCTGCTTGGACCTCTCTCTTCGCTGAAAGGAATCTTGTGGGTTCTATGTTAAATGTAAGAGTTTCACACTAGATCGTGTTCTCTGTGTAAAGAGAATCCTTTGATATTACAGTTACTTTTCCACATTTTAAAATATCATGTGCTAAAAAGCTTTAGAATCACCAGGGTTCCCTTGCAGTGAGAACTCTCCATTGGCTTCCCCTCTGCTGCAGACGGTGCGGAGCAGAGGGTGACCATGCTGGGCTGCCCAGGTACAGCTCCCTTCTGCGGAGGAGGAGTAACTGTGGATGAGCGGGGCACTCAACCCCGTGTTGCCCTACGGCTGTGTCCCCCCGAGGCGGGCTGTCCCAGCTGTGTCCCCGAGGCGGGCTGTCTCCTGCTGTGTCCCCGAGGCGGGCTATCCCCCGATGTCCCAGCTGTGTCCCCGAGGCAGGCTGTCCCCTGCTGTGTCCCCGAGGCGGGCTGTCCCCTGCTGTGTCCCCGAGGCGGGCTGTCCCCAGCTGTGTCCCCGAGGCGGGCTGTCTCCTGCTGTGTCCCCGAGGCGGGCTATCCCCCGATGTCCCAGCTGTGTCCCCGAGGCGGGCTGTCCCCTGCTGTGTCCCCGAGGCGGGCTATCCCCCGATGTCCCAGCTGTGTCCCCGAGGCGGGCTGTCCCCTGCTGTGTCCCCGAGGCGGGCTGTCCCCAGCTGTGTCCCCGAGGCGGGCTGTCTCCTGCTGTGTCCCCGAGGCGGGCTATCCCCCGATGTCCCAGCTGTGTCCCCGAGGCGGGCTGTCCCCTGCTGTGTCCCCGAGGCGGGCTATCCCCCGATGTCCCAGCTGTGTCCCCGAGGCGGGCTGTCCCCTGCTGTGTCCCCGAGGCGGGCTGTCCCCAGCTGTGTCCCCGAGGCGGGCTGTCTCCTGCTGTGTCCCCGAGGCGGGCTATCCCCCGATGTCCCAGCTGTGTCCCCGAGGCGGGCTGTCCCCTGCTGTGTCCCCGAGGCGGGCTGTCCCCAGCTGTGTCCCCGAGGCGGGCTGTCCCCTGCTGGGTCCCCCCGAGGCGGGCTGTATCAGCTGTGTCCCCGAGGCGGGCTGTCCCCAGCTGTCCCAGATGTGTCCCCGAGGCGGGCTGTCCCCTGCTGTGTCCCCCCGAGGCGGGCTGTCCCCCGCTGTCCCCCGCTGTCCCAGCTGCCCCCCGGCAGCGCTGGTGCCGCAGGGACCGTGCAGCGCGGCGCGGTGCCGGCAGGTGGCGCTCCCGGCTCGGCACAGCCGCTGGGAGCGCTGGTGCCACAGCCTTGGCTTTCAGTGTTCCCGGAGGAAGCGATACTTTCACAACATACAAAAACTACAGGAAAACGAAAAGAATCGGGTAGTCAAGCACTAAGAAGCAAAAGTATAAATATAGTCTTTAATTAATTCCCCTCTATGCAGGCACAATGATATATGATTTCCATGATTACATGCTTTTTTGCCTCCATGAGATTCCCCTCTTGGAATGTCCAGAATTTAATTTTGCAAACTGTAGTTAAGAGAGGGCCATTTTCTGTCACATTGCAGTGCTATCTGTTGGAGTTGAATGCAATGACTAAAGTATTACAGTGAAATGCTGTTCCACAGCTATTAGTCAGAGTTTGTGTGATGCTGGAGTAGTCACCTCTATAGTACCTTTCACTTGGATAGTATTTGTGCCTCTGTGGGGAGGTGGTGTACAGCTTATGGTTCTGTACACTGATATTGCTAAGCACTCAGTGTTCAAAGTTATATCTGGACCTACTGGGAGCTCTGCTTTCAGTTGGTGGAGTATTCTGAAAAAAATGGATACCTCAGTTTGGTAGCTAAATAAGTATACCCGTATCTTTGTACTTCAGTTTGTCATTATAAATAAAGCTAACTAATATATTCTTGCTATGAAGGCTTGTTGGAAAAAGTAAATTTGTCTTTCTCTGTAGATACTGTGAAGAATATTAAAGACTAAATTGATGAATATGAAACCAGGTCTATCAGGAGAAGTGTATCTTTCCTGTTTCATGCTATGCAGAGATGAAAAGCCTACTGAATGTCATATTGGGAACTTTCTCCCAGGGACTATAACAAAAAACCTAACAAACAAACAAACAGAAAAACCACTCTCACAAAAAAACCCACCAAAACCAAAAGAATATCGACTTTCCCCCAAAAAAACAACAACAATGACAACAACAAACCAAGAAAAAAACTCAAACCACAAAACCAATTAGAAAACCACAAAAAAAAACCCAACCCAAACCAGAAACCCCCTCCCCCCCCAGCCCTCTAAAGAAAATAGGCTTCAGTTTGTGACACAGGCACACCTCTGTGAAGAACCTTGAAGAGCTGGAGTCACTTAACATCTGTTATAGTAACAAATAGAGACTCTATGCTCTCAGTCTTTTTTAGATGGGAACAAGCCCATGCTTTGTCACTGTGGCAAATTTTGAGAAGAAAATGTTGAATCTGCTTTGTTGGCTTTCAGTTTATATGCTGAAAAAAATGTCTTTACTCTTTTCACTTCCTTAAACTGACCTGCTGCATCATCTCATTTCTATCCTCTCATTTCAGCCTCTCTCTCTCTACTTGTCTAGTTGGTCTTGCTTTCCACCTGGTATATTTATTAGTAGTGTTATTTACTCTTTCAGGTAATGTGTTGCCTTTTCTCATTGTCAGGATTTTCATGTAGTCTCTCTTCTTATCAAGTTAAGCTCTTAATTCTGATTTTGTTGCTCCTTCCCCTTTTGTGTTTAGGTTCTTCGGTGGTCAAGCTCACTGTTGTCATTACCCATCTCTCCATCCTGGTGTAATTTAATTATCTTTACCATTTTATTTATAGCTATGACATAGAGTTAATATTTCTCTACATTTATGTAGTGCTGCATTCTCTTCTATGTCACTGTAAAGAGTCAATTTTGTGTAATTCCAAAGTGGTTTGCAGAAGTTGCAAAAGGCAAATTTTTAAATCTCTGAAGTGAAATAAAATATGTGGGCTTTCTGCAAATAAATTTCTAAGAGAATTAAGTTGTCAGATTAAAGCAAGTTTTTGTTGAATGTTTGCAACTGATACTTCTCAGACTTGTAAATTAGCCAGCTATGGGAATGTGCTCTCTTGTGAAGGCAAGTAAAGCATCCATGACACCAGAATAAATGACAGTGTCAGATCTGAATAAGTGATATCTTGGGAAAAGTCACTGTGGCTTTTCTAGAAAAAAAGATACATTTCAAGAAACTGAATTCTCAAGAGTCAATGAACATAGGAAGAAGACAAGGAAGTATTTTGAAATTTAAGACATTTTAAGCAAGGTCTTAATCTAGAAACATCTAGATGTATTAAAATCTAGGATAATAACAGGCATGATTGCCCCAGGAAAACAAAAGAAGGAAGCAAAAGATAAGAGCATGTGTCTCGTGAGAAACTTGCAGGTGAGGTTTCCAAAGATAATTCTTGTGCTATGTGACATACCTGTGAATGGTCTGACAGACGGAGGAGATGCCATGTGGGCATATAACCAGGATAACTGTTTCACAGAGGGTTGTGGAAGTAGCTGTGAGTAAGTTGCAGATCAAAGTCATTGTGGATATAGGTATCATACCTTACTGGGAAAATGATCTCATCTGTAATCCTGCTAACGCATTAGTGGGCAGTAAATCTGCAGTAAGGAACGGAATTCATAAATTGTTGCTGATTTCTCTGAAAAATGTTTTGTGCCCTGCTTCAGTCAGAAAATGAAACAGTGTCTTTAGGAGTTCCTAACAAATCAATGGAAGGGCAGAAAGTATTGTATTATATAAATCTGTGATTTTTCTAAGTTCTAAAGACTGAGTTTCTAATCATCACATTTCAAAATGGTTGTACCAAAATAGATATATTTAAGAGGCTGAGGAAAGCTGTAGTCTCACATCAAGCAGTGATGTCTCCCAGTTTTCCAGACTATTTTATCTTCTCTTCTCCAGCCCTCCTCATTCTTAAGACATTTGATTCATTTCTTTCTTTTCCCCAAAAGTCCTATTTTTTTCATTTCTGTTTGAGGCTCTGAGTCTTGGTTGTTATTGTTTCTTGATATTTTCTACTTTTTAAGACTAAAGATGTCAGGGATTGATATTACCACCTTGTTGAACAAAAATCATGCTGTTAAAGCTGATTGTATGAGAAGAAATGTCTTCCCAGTCCCTTTTCTCATCAAATTGCCTCACTAAATAAGATAATCCTCTGAACACATTTTATCTCTTTGTATCCTTCTTATCATGGCAGAAATCAAAGTCCGGATTACTTTGTCAATGGAAAATGTTCCTAGAAATCACTGAAGTAATTGCCTGTGCTTCTGGAGGCTTTTGTCCTTCCAGAGACATTAAGGGGAGTGTCTGTATCTATGAGCTAACCACTTCTCTTCTAGATATGGCAGATTTACTAGTTCTAGAGCTGTTAGTAGCTAGACTGTAAGATTTATTCAATTGAAAGTGAAACTTCAGGCATGCATATGCCTCTTGAGTTCAAGAATGTCTTGCATGGCATTTCAGAAAATGATTGGAAATTTCTAGACACTTGAAAATCTATGAACATTCTGAATTTTTACCCCTGAAGGTCCTGTGAAATCAGTGGTTCTGCTGTTGTGAATGCATAGAATTGCTAAAACAAGGCCTACCTCGCACCTAGAACCTATCCAGTCAGTAACTGAAGCCCTTAAAAAGCCAAGTAAAGGACAAAAAAAGTGTGGTTTGAGCATGTTTACAGCAGGAGGATAAAATGAGGTTCAGCACAAAGCACAGCAGCAAAGGCTACTTTAATTCTAAGATAAATATGTCTAAATTAGTCATACCAAGTACTGGGACAGAATGTGTGACAAGTTGCAGGAACCTTCTGGTGCTGGTGGGCAAGATGTCTTGTCCAGGCAAGCAAGGAAGGCCACTGTAGAAAAGTTCCAATTGGCTTTTGGAAAGAAAATGGCAGGATTTTCTTTTGGAAAGAAAATTCACTTCAGGCTACCAGCGCAATTTAATGATCTACCTGTTACAGCGGGCCCTTTGGAAAGAAAAAAGTCATTATGAAGTTGATGACAATCCATGAGAATTTCCTCATGGTCGTGCGTGGATACCAGACATAGGTAGAACATTCACCCAGGCTTTAGGCAGATGTGTGGTAAATATTGTGCTCTCTCTTATGGGGTTAGGATCTAGGGTCTGTATCTTTCTGAATATAATTCTAGCCACTACCTGCTGAAACTGTGAGAAGTGTAAGGCAGGTGTATCTGAGGAGACAGTCCTAAGAGAGACCATGAGATCAGTGCTCAAAGATGCTGGGGAGGGAAGGGTGCTTGTCCCCCATGACTGAATATACAGTTTATTTAACGCTATAGAATTCAGGTATTCACACAACCTTCTATTCAGGTGCTTCCTACTGGCTGCTTAGGGTGTTAATCTGCTTTTTGGGCTTGATGTCACGAGGGACAGTCCTGCCTGTCATTCTTTGCCCAAACTTTGGCCAAACTGGGGTGTTAAGATAGGGGCTTTGAACCGGAATATTGAGACAGAACTTTCTGGTTTTTTTATGGGGATATTTGCAAATAGCTGATGGTCCCTAAATTTCTGTGACTATTTTTATATATTTATTAAAAATATTAGAACAGAAGAGCTTGGCTCAGGATAGAAGAAACTCATGAGCCATCTGTTCAGATTACGATCTCCACCCTTCTTTAATCTCCTTAAAAATATGCTCTTTGGGAAGCTGAGGGAAACTATGGAAATTAAGAACTCTTTGATTTTGAAAAAAAAAGATTTCTCAGGACAAGAAAATGGTTATACTTTCCTCAGAGTTGTAGGTAACCATTATTTAAAACTTAGCAACGTGTAATTCATCCATCACTTGGGCTTAATTTAACCTCTGTGATAAAGTCTTTGTGCACATATGTGTGCATGCCTACCTATGATGGATGGCAAATTGGATGGCAATACGACGTGCCGAGGCAGAACACACCAAATTTAGAAGAATAGCATAACAGCTTTCTTTAACTCAACTTATTTTTCTTTTTCTTTCCCTCTTTCCCTCCTTCCCTCCTTCCCTCTCTTTCTCTCTTCTCTTTCTCTCTTTCTCTTCTTTTCCTTTTTTTTTTCTTTTTCTTTTTCATTTCTTGTTGGGGAAAGGGGAGGGAGGTTGCAGGGGTGACGGGAACCAAAGGATCTAAGCGAGCCATAGCTCATGTATTACTTTCATTTTAATGCTTTTGCAACTCTTATAACATTCCAAGGGACGAATTGTGAATTATGCATGCTTTGTCTAATTTATCAATAGTAGAAGGAATTGTTGTTTCTTAATTCCTGTAGTTCTAGTCCAGTTTCAGCCCTGGTATATGATTTTGCTTGGGGTTTTTTCCAGTCTTTACTGAAGTTACCCCTTCTTGAAATCAACCACAGAACAGTTTTTCTTTTCTTTTTTTTTCTTTTTTTTTCCTTGAAATTAAACTGGTAGAAACTAATTTAGTTATAAGTGAAACAACTGTTCATTACTATAGATTTGGAGTTCTATAACATGGTTTCACTGGTGCCATGTTTTCCTGATAGATTCAGATCTCTTGTGTAATACACCCATGGTAATCAAATTAAGAAATCACTTAGTCAGGTTAAAACATTTTTCTGTTTCATGTACGGTGGAATATTTCTCCTTGATTGTTTACTACTTCAATTTAAGAAAGTATATTTATAGCATACTAAAAATATCACCAAGATATAAATGATATGAAATTATTTTATTAAAGAATTTGATTTCATAAAAAAATAGCATTCTGTAGCACTAGTAGTAAAATTTATTTTTCTCCATATAAAGGCTCATTTATTTTTATAGCAATTTGATGACACATCTGCTTGCTTTATTCAGCTGAAAAGAAAATGTTGGTTCTTGGTGTTTTGTAAAATTGCTTTGTTAAATTATTTTCAAAATCGTTCAACTTTTAACAAATGACATTTGATACTAACATTGGAAAGCAATTTCAGCTAATTAAGTAGATCCTTCTATAAACCATTGGAACATTAAGATGACAAACTGTTCATTCAGGATTATTTTAATTGGTACAATTATTGTAATTTTGTTGCAATTATGTGTTGAGCTAAAAGCTTTTGTTTAAATCATTTGAGGTTTTTTTTGTTAATATACATAAGTAAGAAGAAAAGAAGTAAAATAAAAATGGAAGATAAGCATTATCTGTTTACTTTTTCATTACAGTGCTTTAGACAAATATCTATTGAATTATTCTTTTAGAAAAGTATGTTGCATGCTTTCAGCAATTCTGTAGAAATTTAAAATGTTAAAATTGAGCAAGATCATTGAAATGTAACTTTTCTGGAAGGTTATTATGTTAATTCCAGTTTTGACACTGTTTAAATACCTTTTAAGAAAAAGGGTGAAATGAACTTCTGAGGGATTTGTGAGTTGCTTAATGCCTATTGATGTATTAATTTAAGAAGTGTAGCTATTTAGTGATTATAGAAATTAAAAATGAAAAAGCCATGGAAGGTGCCACATTCATCACTGATGATAATGTTCTCTGCAATCATCTTTGCCCAGGCCAGGTTTAAATAAATCACTTCCTTTAAGTAGACAATTTAGTATTGTAGACCTCACAGTGAGGCATTACTTCTAAAATATTTAACCTGCTTTTTGTTTTTCCGTTTCCTTTTGTTGCCTCTTACTTAAAATGCAGGGCACATAAAGTTATTATGTTTCTTACTGTGCTAATAGTGTGGTCTCAGTGTTAAAAGGCAGTGTACCAGTTGAGTAGTAGGTGGTTGATGCCCACCTTTTTTAAAATTCTTTTGCCTTTTGTAATTCAAATAGCATTGCAAAGCTGTGAATGAATCCGGGCATTTGTAACTGCTTTAACACTTTATTTTAATCATAAAGTATGCCAGAGAGTTGTTTAAAGAACAGAACTTTTTAATATGGCTTAGTGGCAGTGTGTGATACTGAGTGTGGGAGATTAGTTTAATAAATACCAATCTTTTAAGCATCAGAATGTTGTTTTTTTTTTTCTTTCTGAAATGATCACAACCAGGAGCACTTTAGGAGAAGAGGTGGAGGGGTGGTTTATCTGCTGGTGCTTGAATTGAATAGAGTCAGTTTTGCAAATCAAGCCTTCCTGAATACCTATGGTAATAGGAGTTTTTAAATAGCTATTGCATCTGTTCAGTGAAGTCTCTTCTGCTTAATATGTGCTGAGGGGACTTGAATTTTTGTCTACATAGATATATCAAACTATAGCTTTTTCTTTTTTTGGTCTTTATAAAGATAAAGCATTTATTCCCTTATGTTATATTGTTGAGTGTGTGATGACTTTTTATTCCTGTCTTTGTAAGAATGGGCGTATAAGCAAATGTTCTTTTTCAGTGTCCAAGTGACCTGTTGGTAGTTTTCAGTTTGAGAGAATATTTGTAGCACAGTTGCTGATATGTTGATAGTACTGCAAAGTTCCTGGAGTGATTTGTGTGAGGGCTTTTAACACTGTCACTATATTGACCAGATATGAGAAGAGTAGGATAAGTAACTTCAGTGCAAAGCATAGGATTTGATTATTAGGTATTAGAGATCAGATGTCTAATTAGCAGACTGTGAAGCATCAAAATTTCATATTGCATTCCATAGTGGCCAAGATTTTCTACTTTTGTGTTTCTCAGTATCAAACCTGTAGAAATTTTTTTCTCATTTTTAATGACAAATTATTTCATTATTTTAAGGAACATTTTTGACTTGTACAATCTTGAGAGGAAAAAATTTAAATGCCCATGATAGATAAAACATGACATGCCTTCATGCTCATATCTTCTGTTGCTCTATTATTTAATAGCAATTAATTAAGTCATTTGCTTTTTATGGAGTGAGAAAGTTAAATTATTCTTGTCCATGCAGTTGCTTGCCCCTGTAAAATATATGAGGAAAAAAAATTAGGTGTGCAAAGATCAATTTGAAGCATTTCTTTGTTTTTACCTTCAGGGAAAGAGGTTTGGAAAGAGCAGAGTGAACGGCCCTTTGAGGTATGAGGCCTTGTAAAGAAGTCAGCCTTCCACCAGTGTGGAAACAGCAGGGTTCTGCTCCATGAGCGAGGGTGAGCTGGGAACTGAGGAGGGCTGCAAGGCAGGCACGGCACTGGGAGCAAGGGGAGCAATCCCTCAGCAGCCAAACGGAAAAGCAGAGCAGGTTCAGTGACGGTGACCAGGGACAGCAGAAAGCCCTGTGGTGTGTGACGAGGCACAGGTCAAGGCAGGAAGTTAAACCAGTGGTCAAGGTCAAGTCCAAAGGTGCATAGGTGTAGCTCGGAGGAGGACCAAGGGCACAGGTCTGAGCTTAAAAGCTGTTCTTAGCTCAGGCAGGAGAGCCCTGCAGTGAGGCTCCTCACAGCTCTTGTCACCACAGCCTGCTTACTCAGCTACGCTGTGTCAGAGCCAGCCTCGAGCACCTGCCCCAAAAGCCCTGGCTGGGGGAAGAGGTGGATAAATCCTGCTGGCATATTCCAGGGCCTGACATAACTGATGGCATAGGCAATGTGGGTGCCTCCAGTGCAGCCCCCAGTGCGGATGAAGGTGACTGATTCTGGCTGTTGCCATTTTGCCACCACCTAGCAGGGTAGCGAAGGAGATGATCAGTAGGTACAACAGCTTAGCACCTTCCTCTGAGCTATGCTGGCAACATTCAGTGCTGGACACACTGTAAGACCATGGTTGGTTATTTTCTAAGTACAAGGTGAACATAATTAGAACAAATTTGAATATAATTTACAGAATGAAAGATAAGATGATGTGCCTCTGTGTACTTGTACTAAATTGTCCATACTTGAGGAAAGAGCCAGGAATAATTCATCATTGTTGCAATGTAACTTACTCCCAAATGAAAGCAGTTTTTAATTTCAGCTGCTCATGGGAAAGTGATGTGAAGAGTAGTGGAATTAATTTTTAAGGTTCGCTTCAATCAATGAAATGTTTTGTTTTAGATTCATTCCTTCTAAATTCAAGTAGTTTCTCCTGGAAACAGACGGTCTGTAACACTGACACTTTCTGATGTTTCTGATTTGAAAAATAATTCTTTTGCCTCAGGAATCTAGCCCCAAAATGAAAAAAGTGTGTTCACAGTGCTTTATTTTTAGATCTGCATGCTTGTATTTTAAAAAAGTAACTTCTAAAGTTCTTTAAATGCTAACCTTTTATTTTTTTATCTGAGAAGTGCAGGCACGTATGGTTTTTGTGGCTCTTTGCCAAAAGATTATCATTTACATAAATATTTCTTTCAAAGGCGTAGTTTAAGACATTGAGCTCAGGAGGTTAGAATAGAGACTTCAATCTGCACACCAGCAGTGGGCTATTGGCTTCTGAACAGTAGCTTTGTTCATCGCATTCGGAACACTGTTCGCATTCAGACTTAAGTAGAGCTGGCATTAAAAATCAGCTAATTTGTTTCATGTGATTCATCAGCTGTGTGTTTTATTTAAATCTATGTCACATTCTCTTTTGGCTTTTTATTTTGTAGATTGAAGTGTTGAAGTAGGCCACTCTTTAACTCTTCAGTTCCTGACTTGAAAAGTGACTTAATTTTTACTTTTCCAGTGTTGAACTCCTGTCTAAAGTACTAACAGTAAATATATGTAACAAATATATATAACTAAAGTGTGCATTAAGGATCTTGGCTTTTTTTCACAATCGGATGTTTGATTTAAAACATACACATTTACAGTCAGTTTAGTTGTAGTTTTATATAAGGCTAAATAGAATAGCATAAGGTAGAAGCTAAATACTAGTGTAAAATATGCACTTCTCAGATTCAGAGGAGTATGCAAGTTTTGCTTTGATACTGACAGTGTTCTTATTATTTTTTCCTTTTGGCCCTTCATTCCTTGAGGTTAGGACTACTTTTAGCTTCTACTTGATTTCTTTAAACTCTGCCAGAGAATGAACTGTTCCTGTTATTTGAAATTGTAACCTTTTAGTGTCTTCTCACAGAAGCACCACCTTTTATTTTCTTAAGGCTGGAGTCTCTGAAGTCTTACATACATTGAGCTTCCCTAAAGTGGATAATCCAGCTGCCATCTGGACAATGTCTCATAACAATTTGTTCTGCAGAACCTTTGTTAGACTAGGCTACACTTGCTTTTATGCTTAATATTTGTTACATTTTTCCTGTGCTATAAAGTAACCTTTCGCTGTGAATGAAGTTATTCACAGACACTGTTTATGACAATGTGATATGGCAGTATCTTCTGTCTGTTAGGTACATGGTCCATTGTTTTCTGGTAAAATTTATAGGAATTTGCTAATTCTACTCTTAGTATATGGCTATAATGTTGTAAAAGATCAGATTGAAAGATTAACGCAGCTGAAATACATTTTTAATCCAATGGAGTTGCACTTACTTCAAGCATGTAGTGTTGATTCTCAATTCTTTTCTTTTTCTTAACATTAAATGCTAAGTATTCTGTGTAAATCTGCCACTTTTGTCTCTGGAATAATCCCATGGTGCATAAAATTCTACTTTCTGTGGAGAATTAAAAAATAAAGATAAAAAAAAGATTGTTGCTTTTAAAAAGCAGACAAATTGTGAAATAGGGTAAGATTGTTCAGCTAATGGTAGACTTAGTTCATTAGCTCTATGAAAAATACAATTCAATTACAACCAGTTGGAGGTTTCTTTTAAGTGTTTGGTTTTTTTTCCTTTTAGAAGACTCAATGTGGGTGTAAATTACTTAATGTAAGAGATTCCTGGTGTTAGTAATGATTTACTGAGTGTGCATGAGTCTCCTGCCTCCCTTCCCATCCATGCATCAGTGCACTCATTTCCCCCATGACAGCATTGGTAGTTGCCTTAGCTCTTCTAATTGTCCAGTAGTTGGAGAAAACACTTACACTTTCTTTGTTCTATGCTACCTTCTTCTTTTAAGCAAGTTACAGCAGTTAACAGAACAGCCAACACATCTATGCTGTTCCCCTTTATCATGGAGTTGTAGTCTTAACATGTCTTTGAAAAGAGCCATTAAAATCATAATTAATTTTGTATTTATATAAAGTTTTTAGATTTTTTTCTCCTCATAATTTTTTTCTATTTTTACTTCATGTACAGTGTGGTTACTTCACTGGTATCCATATAGAATGGTGTCACAGTCACTTTATAGCCTTTACTGTAACTGTGTTCACCAATCTCGGTGCATTCTTTCACTGTTTACATTTTTATTATGCTGGGTGTGAGTACTTTTTCATTTTAGTAATCTTTAATTTAGATTATAATTTCTCATTTGAAATGACATATCAGTACTATGAGATGAAGCATCAAATAAGATAGGTCCATCTGACCAACAGTGTCAGCCTCCAACACTTGCTTGGTAGAGGAGCTTTTCATAAACTTCCACAAGACTAACATTTAATCCTACTTGTTCCTTTCTGAAATTCCCCTTTATACTAGTGCTCACAGAACCCCCACTGTTGCTTGACAATAGTCATAATGCATGAACAGTCCCTTACATTGATCATGTCTCATGGTTTTGTTGTTTTCGTTTGTTTGTGGCTTTTTCTTAGAAGGTGAATTGCTTGAAAGCAGGTGGTTGTTTTCCCACTTTTTACAATGAATGCACAGTTAGATTTTGATCAACTTCTAAAATGACTGTTCCCATTAAAAAAGTTAGTTTAAGAATGAGATTGTTTTTCCAATGAAATTTCTGAATTGGGTATAGGAATTTGAATAGATGTTTGGGGTTAAAGTTCACAAATGTTAACTTCCCCTTACTTGGGATTTGACATTACTGATGTATGGCTTCTTCGACATTTCTCTGAAGCATACCATTAGATCAGATTGTTCGGCAGTTTGAGGTTTTTTGCGTGTTAGAAAACATTACATTGATCTTTCTGCAGACAGCACAGCTTTTTATGGGTTCTCTTATTTCTCAGAGAGCAGGGAGAATAGGTGCAAGTGTACTAGTATTTCACCCTAGAATATTACTATGTAAACTGAAGTCATACTCTAATAAATATGGTTTATGATTTATCTAATTTTACCCCCCAGAATTTCAAAGAATATTCCTACAACTAAAGATGTTGAACCTCTACTTGAAATTGATGCAGATATACGGAACTTTGAAGTATTTTTGTCCTCACGAACACCTGTCCTTGTTGCACGTGATGTAAGAACCTTTTTGCCTTGTACAGTGAACTTGGATCCCAAGCTACGAGAAATCATTGCAGGTGAGTATGCTCTCAAATAAATGGAAAATGACAAATCTGTTATTTATTTTAAGTGGAGCTACTTGGCATGTCACATAGAACACTCATTTGTTCATCAAGTCATACCTTCAGATTGTCTGATTTGACTTCAGTAAGAGGCCATACAGTTTCACTTAATAGTTTTGCTGTAACAGCCAGACCATCCTGGACTAAAACTTCTCTTTTGGAGGGCGAAGTCCACTGTTGTTGCTTTGCAGAGCACTTTAGGAGGTGGAGGAAACCAATACACACAACGATATTTTAGCAGAAGAGATGCAGATGACTTCAGATCTTTGTTAACGATTTTGAAAGTACGTATAAAACCCTGTAGAAATTAAGTCAGTGAAACAAAGTCTACTCCAGGTTGAAGAACCCCAGCTCTGTCAGCCTTTCCTCCTAGTGGAGTTGTTCCTTAGAGTCTTATAATGGCTTAGGTAGGAAGGGACCTTAAAAGTTATCTAGTTCCAACCCCCTGCAATGTGCAGGGATACCTTTCACTAGACCAGGTTGTTCAGAACTCTATCCAACCTGGTCTTGAACACTTCCAGTGTTGGGGCATCCATAAGTTCTCTGGTCAACCTGCTCCAGTACCTCACCACCTTCATGGTAAAGAATTCTAAACCTAGTATCAGTTTGAAGCCATTCCCCCATGTCCTGTCACTACATATCCCTGTGAAGTCTTTTTCCACCTGTCTTGTAGGCTCTCTCCAGGTGCTGGAAGGCTATAATTAGGTGACCCCAAAGCCTTCTCTCTGAAAAATCCCAATTCTCTCAGCTTTTCCTCATGGTAGAGGTGCTCCATCCCTCATCAGTCATCTTTGTGGCCTCCTCTGGACTTGCTCAAATACATTGACGTCCTTGTTCTGGGGATCCCAGAGCTGGATGCAGCACTGCAGGTGGTGTCTCAGAATCCCTCCCTCACCTGCTGCCCCCACTGCTTTGGATGCAGCCCAGGACATGTTTGGCTTTCTGAGCTACAAGGGCACATGGCTGGGTCATGTCCAGCCTCTCATTCACCAGCACCCCCAAGTCCTTCTCAGCAGGGCTCCTCTGCATCTGTTCATCCCCCAGCCTGGATTGTTACTGAGAGTTGATCCAGCCCAGGTGATCTTGTTAAACCTCGTAAGATTCCCATAGGTCCCCTTCTTGAGCTCATCCAGGTCCCTCTGGATGGCACCCATCCCTCAGGTGTGTCACCTGTGCCACTCAGCATGGTGTCATCTGCAGACTGGCTGAGGATGCACTCATCCCTTCATTCATGTGGTTAATGCAGATACTAAATAACGTTGGTCCCAGTGTGGACCTGATGGACACGCTCTTCACTGATTGATGTCTGTCGGGACTCGGAGCCATTGACCATTACCCTCTGGATGCAGGTGTCCACACCCAGTTTCTTATCTGTGTAACAGTCTATCCATCAAATGTATCTCCAATATAGAGAGAAGGATATTGGGGGGAGCTACATGAAAAGCTTTGTAGAAGTCCAGATAAATGATATCTTTAGCCCTTCCCTTGTCCACTGATGCAGTCCCTCCATCACAGAAGGCCACAGGGCTGGTCAGGCAGGGCTTCCCTGTGGTGAAGTTGTTGCTAGCTGTCTTGAATCACCTCTGTCCTCCATATGCCTTAGCAAAACTTCTTTGAGGATCTGGTCCATGATCTTCAGAGGCACAGAGGTGAGGCTGACATGTCACTAGTTCCTGGGATCCTCCTTTCTACTGTTTTTAAGAACTTGCAATCTATCCGTCTCTTGATGTAGAGGGCAACCTCTCCTCCCCTCCTTCCTCTCCTGTCCCATTTGAACAGCCTGCAGCTATCAATAGTTGCACTCCAGTGACAGGATTCATCCACCAAGTTTCTGGAATGGCAGTTAGGTCACAGCTTTCTGGCAGCACAGTGGCTTCCAGCTCCTCCTGTTAGTTGCCCAGTCTGTGTGCACTGAGGTAGAGGAACCTCAGCTGGGCTGTCAGCTGTGTCACCTTCTTAGAGGAACACCCTTTAATTCCTTTGAAGTATTTTGGTGGTGTTTCCCTGTTGGCTTCTGGAGTTCTTACCTCAGGAGTTCCTGGCTGATCTCCATAAGACTTTCAATGGAGAAATTGTTTCTGATGTTCAGCATGAATGTCCCCTGGCACAGGTGCCTTCTGCCTGTTGTGGGGAGAATACAGGGTCCCCTGGATCTCGGCTTTTTTCTGGTGGCTATTCTGTCTCAGGGAGGCTGGAGCATGATTCCAGCAGTCTCTGTCCTCTGGCTCTCTCATGCATCTTAATCTCTGTGCTTCCTTACTTAATTCTGCCACCAGGCTGGACCAGGGTTGTCTGCCTGGTCATGTCTCACACAGATGTTGTCTCTACTACCATCCAACATTGGTGACAGGCTCTGCCCCCCAGCCTGAGACCTGGATAGGAGCTCTGTCTGTGTTGTCGTGAGTGCAGAGGACTCTGGGTTTGTGCCTTATCTTATGTGGATGCTGTATCTGAGCTCCATCCAAGAGGATGATGACCATCAAGGGGGCTCACCTCTTGGGTGGGGTGACTGCACCCTTCCTGTGCCCTGGCTACCCAAACTACCTTGTCACACTCCCTGGGCTGAGGCTTGTTGTGGACCTTTGTTTCTTTTGCAACTCCCAGGTCTCTGTTGCACCTGCTGTGAGAACATTGACAGCCCCTGGTGGATCAGAAGAGGCCCCTGTGTACTGGGATTTGTCACTCTGCCATGGTACAGACCAGCCTTGGAACAGCTTCTCTTGTAGAGTGACTGTTAGGTTCCTTTATGCCACATTAAAAAAAAAAAATCTAAATGTTTAGAGAGAATCAGTATGCTGTATAAGTTTATGTGATAAACCATCCTAACTTTCCTAAAGACTCCTGTGTAGATGTGATCATCAAGAGAAATCAACCAAATCCAGCTGAAATTTGACCACCTTGATATTTTACTTGATGAGTTCTGATTGGAGTTAAATATACAAAAATGTACTACAGTGAATTGGCAAACAAATAAAAACTTGTCCAAATACTTCAAGTAAAATCATATTCTTGTTACCAATTTATTTTTCAGATGTTCGTGCTGCAAGAGATCAGATGAATATCGGAGGACTTCCTTATCCCACCTTGCCTTTACATGAGGCACCTGCTAGAGCAACATCTCTGTTCAGTCAGCCTTCCTCAGCTTGCTCTTCTACCACCTCTTTTAATGGGCCTTTCAATAGTGGAGTTTTGTCCCCCCAGCCTCACAGCAGTTACTACAGTGGTATGACAGGACCTCAGCATCCCTTTTACAATCGGGTAAATAATCGAGATCCAGTTAACATTCTTTGATTCAGTCTGGTAATACTGCAGATGTCATCTATTAAATATTAAAATACCCATGCAAGTTTTATTTAGGAGTGGAGAAAAGTCCAAAAGCTGGCAAATTTTGCAGTAATATTCAGTCAATGTTGTTTGGGGAAGAAACATGGTAAACAGCATCAGAAAAACAAATTACAAAGGAGAAAAAAATAATTTTGAGACACTGCTTGTTTGTAGGATATTGCAGGGGTTTTTTGTTTGGTGGGTTTTTTTTGTTTGTTTTTGTTTTGTTAGGGTTTTTTTGGGGGGTAAACTGCTTAGTTGTTCACATGCTCACAGACGTTGGAAGGGATCCTCTGTTTTTTTGGTTAGTTTTGTTAAAACATACAGAAACTCAAGTGGGGAGATAGATTATAAGAATGTATGTCTGTCTTCCCTTTTGTCTCTTTTTAAAGTTATTCCGTGATCTTTTCCCTAAGCTGGTGTTGTACTCATTTAAAGGTATTAACATGAATTACATAAAACATACATTTATGAGCTATTTTTGGGACTCAGAAAACATAGTCCTGGGAATGGCTCACATAAAAATTAAATTAAGTGCTTTACTGTATAGTTGAAGAAAGTCTGAACTTTCTGGTTTTGTAGGATATGCTCAGAATTTTTAAACTTTACTTTTCACTTTTTTTTCTGCAGTACTTCTGAAAGAAAGCACAGAGAGATTATATAAGTCACAGTGTACTTCTATATACAGCAAATAGCGGCAACATTAAGTAGATTTGACTGTAGATAAACATATAACCTAGTAAGGTGAAAAGTAAATTGAGTTATTCCTAAATCAGTATTTGTTAACCAAGGCAAAAAAATGTATATGTAGCCCAGAACTTTTTAAGTTATCTATTCTAAAATGATTCTTATATACCTTCAAGACAAGTGACAGTATGCTGTTTTGTTGAAAATAATGTAAAATAACATATATTTTGAAGTAGTCCAACAATGAAAAATGCTTGACACATGAATATTTGTGTTGATACTCACTCAGCTTAGTTCAAGTAGCTGTTTTGTTGGAAGACCTGTTTTTATGTCTGTTTTACTGTGTTTTGTGTTACTGTACATGACAAGGTTTGAAGTCAGGGGTGATAAACTGTTGAAACCTGTATGGGGGTTTTTGGCTCCAATAAGCATTAGAGAAATAATTATTGGTGAGTCATAAGCTGTTCTTACAAGGAGTTTATTTGTTCTTTTGTGTTAAGGCTTATAGATGGGCTTACTTTTTTGCCTGCTGAAGACTAAAATACTTCAATTTTGGCCTTTCTCACTGAAATTTTATACTACCCTTCTAAAGTATAATTGTTTTTAGTGTGTCACTTAATAAATATTGTCAGAGAACTATTCATAAAGGTGTCGTGAACACCACATACTGAGATAAGTGATGAGAAGCTTTTAAAAGTAGAAAATTCATCCTGAAAAACTGTTTCCTTCAGCATTTTCAATCATATTTCATTTCTCAGGTTTTTGTAAAAATGGTGTTTAAAAAAATGAATAGCAACTGAAGAGTAGAGTCTCCCCAGTAGAAGTTTCCGAGAGAGGTCTTGGATACTGGTATGACACAACACAATGGATTCAAATACTTCTGTGGAAATGGCTGGATTTTATTCAAAAACACTCTCAGTTCTGGGACTATGTGCCATACTCTGACCAGTAAATGGTTCCTGTCCTGTTGTCTTTAAGCATTAATTTATACTTAAGAAAAACCCTCTTGAGCTATTGGGGAAAAGACTTTATTTCTTGAAAATATGGGGGGTTTATTATGTATGTTCTTTTTTCTTTAGATTATCCTATGTTATGGACCTGGAACTTCCAGTGATGTAATTATTAATTTTTGGTTTAAAACCTAGTTCTCCCTCTGGTTAGCTGTAAAGGGAAGATTATGGTCCCATTTAGAAGCTCTTCAGTTTAGCACTCTGGCTGTCAGTGTAGGGCTAAGCTGGACATGTATTGTTTACCACTGTCTAATGGCCTGGCTGAAAGCTGAATTCAAGTTCAGCTTCTCAAAATTGCTGCTCTCATGGATCATTGTGGAGATGATGTTTCTTACAGGGAGGAGAAACATCTTCTTACTACAGAGCGGTAGGCAAGTCTAACTGGGATTTCCTGGGTGGGAATGAGAAGTTATGGTATGTGAATACTTTTTTTTTTTAACAAGAGAAAATTATTTGATATCTTGAACAAATGATGTTTTGCGACATCCATTAAGCTTTGTAGGCTATCTGCAGACTTGAAGAGCAACTGTGCACTGGTTTATGCCCAATATATATTTATACTGATCTCATGTTTTCATGATACCTGTATTGTAGTTCAAATGAAGATTGAGTCTGAAGTTCTTGGCCTGTAATGGAGAATTAATCCCACAATTGGGAAACAGTGGAGTAGCTGAAATGAGCCCAGGGGTTGATTAGAAGTTATGAGAGGATTGTGAGATAATTGCCTTAGTGAACAGACTTTTTCCATTGCTTTGTAGTCTGATATCATGCAACCAGCAAGCTCCCTGTGTGTTTCAGAGAAGAGGCTCTGCAGTGAGAGCTGGGCACTTAAATGCAGTTTGCTCATTAAGCATTTCATGCTTGGGGGTTTTCCACATGGTTTAGGTTGTTAGTGGAAAACTGAGGCATTAAATTATTCTGTGGTATTTTCTGGAAATTAATCTCTCTTCAAAAAAAGTTCATATTATTTGTAGAATGTGCCTTATGACAGTGGAATAGTTTTAATTCAGTGAACTTTCCTGCATCATTCCATACTAGCCAAAAAATGTAAGGCAAGGGCTAGGTAACCAAACTTCCCAATTTAGACTAATGGTTACAATGAATATTGTGTAACTTCATATGTTGGAAGAGCATATGAAATTTTTGTGGTAATTGTGTGAAAGTGCTCAGAATCTACCTCTAGCAGCTGAGAATATGGAACCATTTTTATTTTCTGTTAAGTGTTTGAAGTTGTAGCATATGCTGTCTACATAAATTATATACTCAGAAATTGAACTTGAATTTCTCAGTTCATTTACAGCTGCTTCTGAATACAGAAGTTTTTAAGTCCTTATTGGCAAATCTAAATATTTCAACAAATTTTACTCCTTCCTCATAGATTCTCCCTTTAGTCACAGAATTATTTACCTATACTGAATTTAGTGCTGTAGACTAATCAGAATCTTGTCATGTGCAGAAACACAAATCAGATAATATGTTTTCTTGTGAAGTATCTGGATAATACATTTTGAAAATGCTACACATAGAAACATCAGAAATCAGTAATACAGCCATTGATTACTTTTAGGTTTTTATGGTGTTTTGTTGGTTTTTAGGTTTTGGGGTTTTTTTGGGGCGGGGGTGAGTTTTATTAAGAACTGGGCAATGAGTTGAAAGCAATGAGTTCTGTAATTCTAGTCTAAAGTCTAAATGAACACTGTCCCTTAAAATGGTATTTGTATTGAACAGCATGCATTAATGTATTTCCAGGAAAACAGAGCTCCAATACTGTCTGCTATAAGCATTTGTTCATATGTTTCTAAAATCTAGAGTTTGTGGAAGCCCTTGGGATGGGTGCCACAAATATGGGAAGTTCTAGTGATGCTCTTATGTATCACACTTCTTGTTTATTTGGTTCAGTTGTCTTGGCTATTATGAATGACTCAAAGTTTTACTGAGCACCTGATTTTTAGTTTAGAAGGTCAGAGAGTAAAATTGTCAGAATTATTGTTAAATCATCTTTTCCCCATATTGAAAGCAGATGTTAGAGTGTAGCTACCAAAACCATTCTGACTGTGTTCCTTCAGAAAACTATACCAGAGCACCCATTGGCTTGGAGGAAAAAAAAAGGGGTCATTTGCTGAGTGATTTTGAAGAATTCACTCCAGAGCTTTTGATTGAATTCTTGGTTCAATGGTTCAATGCAAAAGTAAAGAAAGCTAATAGTAATTGCTCTTTTTTACTTTATGAAAATCAACTAGGGGATGTGTTTTGTTGTAATGATTTTTATTTTATTATTACATTTTGATTTGTGTAATTGTTTGTCCCTTTTTTGTTACACCTTTTTTTTTTCCATAGCCATTCTTTGCCCCATATCTTTACATGCCAAGGTATTACCCTGGCAGTTCTCATCTCATCTCACGTCCACCACTAAAAACGAGTTTGTCCAGAGATCAGAACAATGGCCTAGTAAGTATTTTGAAGGGTAATTCAAATACTAACCTAGACAATAAATATAGTAAGTAATAAAATTGAAGGTTATTACTGATGATTCTCTGTTAGACAAGTATAAGCTTTATATTATAAATATTTTAAGCAAAGGTATTACTAACATGTGATGTAAATGTATTTTGTTTTAACTTTAGAATTTCCTTACAGAGGAGAAGAATGACCTGTGATACTGGCAAAAAATATATTAATGAAAATGTCAACTGTACTATATTGCCAAAATAGATGTAATAATGCAAGAAAATGAGTGCTACTTGTAAATTTGTGTTCAAATTTTTTTAATAATATGTCACAAATTCTTTGTATCTGGAGAAGATAAAATTACATCCTTTAATGTAAAAAATGCTAGAAACTGGAAGATCAAATTTAAATGTTGAAAAAAATATTTTTAATATTTAAGTAAAACAAAATACATTTTATCTTAAGTGTTTTTGCAAGTACATATAATTTAATTTTACCTATTAGAAGGGCAAAACTAGCAGACTTTTCTAGCTTCTTATAGAATAATAAATTTCCTATTTAACATTATTTATTTTACTGACAGATGGCTGTTCAAATGGAATTATGTACTAAGGAAAGATAAAAAAGTAAAAGCCTCGCTTGTTGGTTGCTTTAATTCTAGGGTATTGATACAATGAGGAAGGCTGTTAAAAGGTGGTAAAAGCTTTTATCACTTAAAGAAAACAAATGTGTTTCTATTGAATTATGTATTGTTATGAGATCATTCTCATTCACTGTTTACTTCATAATTTTTGTTGAGCCCTTGATCATTTTACCCAAACCATAATATTTTGTTGTTGTTAGGATGTTATCAAGGAAGATGCTGATGAGGGGCTTCCTTCACCCACAGACCCCTCAATGGTAAACGAGTAGTCATGTGGTGTGGAAATTTTAGCATCTCATTGCTTTTTCAGCAGTAATGAGTCTGCATTAATCATAACTGCAGTTCACTAACACTGCATCAGTGGCTTTGGTGGGCAAATAGAGTAGTTGAAAACTAATGTAGTTCGTGAATGAATTTAAAAGCTAATATTTCACTTGTAAGACGTACTCTATTTTCCCCTGTAGTTTTCCCCTTGCCTTTCTCAGTAGCTGTGGTAAGCTTTCAGTAAAGTGTCGTGGTAGCTGAGCAGAGTGTAGAATGACAGCTGGTCATTCAGTGCTTCAGTTTTAGAAGTAATTGTGTTTTTCTGCTTCAGTCAACTCTCTCGTCCGAACCCTACTTCTTTAGTTGGTGACATAAAGCTGTTGAAGGTAACATGGTATAAGGCAGCTTTGATAGAAATGGAAAAATAAAACATTGCTGGTCATAAGCTTATTTTTGAGTCAGAATGTTAACAGTTACCTTTCCTATGACTTGTTTTGTTTTATCCTAAGTATTCATACTTAGGATGTCATCTTTATGGTATGTTTTAACTCTAATTGTGGTAAATGTGATTTATACCAAAACAAAGAATTTAATGTGACTGTCATGATTCTCTTAATATTTGCTGCCAATAGTTGTTGGCAAAAGTTATAGTTTGATTGCATTTAATTTTTCTTTTAGTAAATAATTGCAAAAATGTCTTTCTACTGTTGTGCAATGAAAAAACAATCAGACCCCACGCAGATTCCAAACTCTGTTTAACTGTACATAACTTTCACTGAGAAGCCATGTATGTGCAGTGCAATGGAAAAGGTATGCTAAATTTCTCCCAAGTCATTTTTTACCTTCTGTGGAGGGATAGTTTTGGAGTAATTTTTCCTTTGCAAATGCCATCCTTGTGTTTGATTCCTTATCTCAGTATCCCATTATTTTCCAAGACCTTTGAGACTTGTCAGTGCAAGGAAAATTAAGGACTTTCTCAAAAGTATTAGTGTGATGGCTGAGGAGTGTGTATCTTTCTGAGTGTGACAAGGGACACAGGCCTGAAAAAGTGGGATTTAATGTTGGGGCAAAGTAGTGAATGAGTTCCAGCAGCAGAACTTGGATGCCTCTTCTGCTTGCTGCTGTGTATCTTAATGTACATTTAGGTGCAGCTTCAAACAGCAGTTCAAAAGACTCCTATAAGTTAAGTAACCTATTACTTACTTAGCCTCTAAGTAAGAAAATACAGGAATTAAAACATTAAAAAGAAACTTCCTTTGAGATAATGATAATGGAAGAATTTGTTAGATCTGCTTTTTAATTTAATTTATACTATTGTGAGTCTGTAATGCAGCATATCAGATCATATACTTTTCTAAGACTTAGCACTGTTTAACCTATCTAAATAGGTGTAAATCTAAAACTTTGAATTTTTTTCTGAAGTCTCTTGGGAAGTTGACAAGAAGGTTGTTAGTCAGGATATGATATGTGATGTCTTATGAGGGTTTCATCTACTCTAAATCCACTTCTTTTATCAACTTTATTGAATTTTCTCTGAAAGGAAATAATACTATATTTGTGTTATGTGCTACAATTATCTGTAGATGATGGGTACAATAATTTCATCCAGCTATTTAGGTAGCTCTTAATTGATGGGTCATTGCTACTGTATAAGTGATTCAACTTATTAAATGGTTTGGTGCACACAAAGTAATTAAATAAACTAAAAAAAACCTGCACAGAGTAGTTAATGAACACCAAGATGTGTAATTGGTTTGGTGATTGAAAACAAGAGGAGCATGTAGAATCAAAATTGTCTTTCATGCTAAATTGGCAAGGAGCCAGAAATCTTGCAACTCCTGTGTAAAATAGAGGATAATCATTGTTTTGAATGTTTGATTCATAACAGGGTGAAAAAACAGGATTACTCAGGAGTATAATTTTTTCATACAGATCATAATTTCTGCTTATTGCATGAGTTGACTGAGTTGTGTGGAGGCTGTTACGTGATCTAGTTAGGGGTCTGTTGTTGTTGTCAGTCTGATGTTGGAGTGACCAAGTTCTGAAATTCCAGACCATCATCATTAGTCTCATAATATCTGTGTAAGTCTAGGTTAGCTTAGTAAAAATCAGGAATATTTTGAGTATAGTCATCCTGTATAAAGAATTTTACTTTAGCCACCTTCTATACTTAGATTCTGTTGCTGATGATAAAACTTGTCTATCTCAGACCATAGTTTACTGTTCTTTGCTGAATGGATCAAAACATAAATGTCTAACTGGTAAGTTGACCAAATACCATCTATTTAGTTGTATCAGCATGAAGGTGCATTGCAGATTTCATCAGCTTAAATCACTAATGAAAATAGTCTTAAGATGCCAGCTTTTGACATCTGTGATGGATACAAATATGTATTTCTGCTGGTTTTACTGTACAAATGCTTATTTCTGAATAACTTCAAAAACTTCTAGAGTGCTCCTTTGAAGAATTTGTAGGTGGATTGCAGTGTTACCAGTCATGAAATGGTAGCATGGAATGGTTCACAGATTCCCCTTTTATGTTAGAAATCAAACTAGCATTAGCAGTGCTTATCTGTCATAAACCTGATTTTGTGCTTCAGTTCGCATTGTTCATTTTGACTTCTTAGGAAGTAGCTAGTTCCAATATAATTACTTTGTTTAAATACATGTTTTCATACTGCACTAATTACATAATCCCTTAAGATGTAGTATGTGTGCTTTGAATGGGGACTAACATGGCCCAGAGCATGTAGTGTAGATAAACATAGAGTACTTCTTAAGAAACTGGAAGTACTTTTCAAAAGTTTGAGCATGAATGAAAGTGTATGGCATGGGAGTTTTCTTACAGATTTTCCAGTGCTTTTGTGTAGCATTTTTGTGCTTTGAATATTTCTGCTTATAAGAAGTAACTTTTCTATTCTGTGGGTGGTGCTGGTTTGTTTTGGGGGCTTTTTTTGGGGGGTGGGGGCGAGGGGCATTGGCAGATATGGTTAGATAGAAGTTTGAAAAGTTATTTGAGGTACATTGGTAGTATAATGGGATCTTGAGATGGCAAGAGAATGTTTCATTCAAAGGAAGATTTTCTGTCAGAAACATAATCTAAAATCTTTATGCAAAACAGAATATAGCAAGTGTTTTTTTTACAAATGCAAAACAGAGTAGTCTGCTCATAAAAACAGTATTTGTATAGCATATCCTAATTGTATATTTTGAAGACCTATTTTAAAAGTTTCATCACATTATGAAAATATCCTGTGTCTGTCCTAACCCTGATTTCCTATTTAATTCAAAGCATGTTCTCTGTATGTTCAACCTTTGTGATGTCACTTTAAGCTGTTGTTTCTTTTAATTCTGTTTTGTCCTTTTCTCAAAGCTGTGTAAGTGTGAGTTAAACAAAAACAGACAGGTACAGCCACTTTCTGTGAATTCTCATTCACTTGTTTCAGAGTCATTCCAGAAGCTATCATACTGGTGCTTCATGCTGGGCTGTCTGTAAACTAATGCTCATTACTAGCCTTGAGGTTTGTTTTGACAAGCTGCTTTTAGCTTTTGCATGGCAAATACTTTTCAGACTAATGTTCTCTAAGCATCTCTAACAAAACCACTAAGGCTGAAAAATGTGTCAGTTTAAGTACAGTTTTAATTCACTTACATGATGACAATATCCCTAAAGCTATTACATTACTTATTCTTCAGAGAGTGCTTTTCATAAAGAATGATTTGGATTAATGTGCATCTATTTCAAACAGTTCACACTTTAACAAAAATAGTCTAAATATTTCAGCTTTTATGTATCTTTTTTATACACTGAAAGCAAAGTTTCTAAACTAGGTCTTAATGCATGCAGAAAGAATTGCTTGTCCTTGATTGTTAGAAAAATATTTTGATCTGAATGAGAATCTGTTAAATTAGAAGTGTTTAAAACTTTTCTTCATTTATTTCTGGGTATATCATAGATAATGTATTTAATAGATTCTGAGAACAAAGGCAATTGCTAACACATGTTGCTTAGGGACCATTTATGTTTGTGGTGCCACAAAGTAATTTTGGCTGTAACAGTTTCTTTTCTTTTAATTGATAAGCCTTCTTTCAAAAAATAATTAAGATTTGAATTAACTTAGTATCTTGTCTTTGTTGATGTATTATCTAACTCATGCCAATAGTAAATAGTGTGTTTATGAGGAAATAATGGATAAAGCTGGTATTCTGAAGAAAAACCCACAGTGATCTCTTAAAGAGGAAAATTAAAGATGTTCATAAAAGATATGATGAATAGATTATGGGTGAATCTTCATTCTGTCATTTTCATCATTTTGATGATTGGCTTATATTCTTGACATGATACAGATTTTAGATGTGCTAAAAATCAGACTAAATTAGACCTAAAATTTGTCTTTGATATGCCTATGTGATAACTAATTAGGTATTGTAGGCACCTAGTTAGGGAGACATGCAATATCTGGCACATCCTCTAAAGGAATACCAAGCCCTAGTTTAAGTGCCTAGACTGGAGTGGAATGAAAATGTTTAATTTTTCTGCTGTAATTTAGGTAGATTGCCTCCCCAGAAAATGGGATATATCTTTTGTTTATTTATTATCCAGTTGACATGACATTAAAAAAATTAGGAATGGTAAAGAAACAAAGATTGGTGCCCCAGCTATTTCCAGGCAAGTGTGTGAAATGCCAGCTTCAAATTCCCTACAACCCCCAGTAGTGTTCCCAAATGAAGCTGATAGTTACACACTTTAAAGTTCATTTCAAGGACATCTGGTGGAGAACTTTGGGGGAATTACATTAATATTACCTAAACTTTGAAACTCAGAGCAGCTTGGGTGAGGAGTTTTCCTAGCTCCCCAGATCAGAATATCTTTGATAACAGTAAGTCAGAACTCTGAGGTAGTAGATAATCGGGTTTTGGATTGCCGACTTGGAATTATTAGTTGAATAAATTCTTTGTAAATATCCTGGTTTAGATAATTCAAATAAGGTTAATGGCATTCTCTGTGATAACTCTTGGTTTTCATAAGCAATATATTGGGATGTAGTAATTTTGTAATTTATCTAGTAATTTATATTAATTCTGAAAGATTAAACACCTTCAAAGTAATTAAATAAAAATGGAAGACAAGATTACCGCTCCAAAACCAGTCTTCATTGGTGATTTGAGTAATACAATAAAACTTGATTAACAGGATAGTAAAAATACACTTTTACATGCCAGGGTTTGTGCATGTGATGATGACCTCTGAAGCTTAGAAGCTCTTTTGCATCCTCCCAAAATGAGCTGTTAGGTGCACAATCTACAATGCTGTACCCAAACCTTCATGTTACGAAAAAAGGGAGGGTGCAATGTCTGTCACAAGTAGAGAGCATACAAATATTTTCTAACTGATAGAACTGATTCTGATTTTACTTTTAGGAATTTAGAATCACTATTGTAACTGTGTAGATTCCCATCCAGGGGGAACATGTGTTTTTTTAAAGAACATACTGCCTTAATAAACTATCTACCGGCAGATGCATTTGTTTTAGTTTTCCACCCTTTCTTTGAAATTCACAGAAGCTAGCAGCATTAACAGGACAACTTTTGTTACAGAGCTGAATTATAAATAATTTGTACCTGAATCTTGCCCAAGTTTGGGGTACATGAAGCATCCTCATAGTACCTTGTAGGGCATTTGCAGTGCTGCTGTTTCAGTACTGTGGTACAGAGCCCCTTGGCTGATCTTGCATAAATAGAGCTGAAAGAACCTTTGGAAAATGAACAGATATTGTTAAAATTACCCAATTAATCCAAGTAGTAGTTGAGGAGTTATCTTTGTTTTGAGTGTCTCTGAGTTTTAGGTCATCTTTGTCTGATAATAAATCAGGAGTTTTTAAGACAAAAAATCTACGTTGTATCTGCATTATTTGAGAAAAAACCCAAACATCCCAAAACCAAACTAACTGCTAAAGTTAGGGGAAAACTTATGAGTGAAACTGCATTGTAAATTGATTCACCTGTACTTAAAATTTCTGATTTTTGTTTCTTTTCTTAAAATTATGTAAGAGGATTATTATCACAAAGGCAGGACTCCAGTGCTTGGTTTTTTTTCTCCTATAAATACATATAGTGAATGTTTCCCAATATATAGATATTCAGATAGTAATTTTAAATGCCTGTGCATTCTTATTCTCATCTCTTAATTTTAAAATATAGTTGAACACAGCTTGATTTGTGTTAGTGTGTATTGTGAATTTCTGGGTGTACTGAGTACTGGAACAAGTCTTATGTGCATGTTTTCTCACTTACAGGGAGCAGGCACAGGGTCAGCCACAGGAGTATCCCATGTATCTCTGAGCACAATGAGTGTGGAAGCTGTGTGTGAGAAGCTAAAGCAGATAGATGGTTTGGACCAGAGCATGCTACCTCAGTACTCTGCAACTATAAAAAAGGTATCAGCTGAATTTAATTAATGTGTTTAGTTCCTTAACATGGAGATACACAAGGAGAAGAAAATATTTAGTTGCCTCTTTTCTTGAAAATGTTTATGTAAACACATCAGATATGAAAATAACATCCTAAGTTCTGTGCATGACAAGTTTTGAGGACATTTTAATACAGGCATTCATTTTTCAGAGAACATGCTCTCTGTTGGAAAGGACAAACACTCAGAAATATAAATGCTGATAAAACTAGTTATTCTGAGAAAAGAAGCAAGAAAAATGTTTTCAGAATTGCCATGTGTAATGAAAAAATAAAAAGGGTTGCAAATGTGTTCTATATCTACGTAGCAGTATCCCTTACTTTTTTCTTTGTGAAAAATTGGCACATCTCTCCTGTTGTAAATGAGTGGTGAAGATGGTTCCATTTCTTTATCACAGTACACATCTATTTGCTTCAGTAAAAGGTCACTGTATGTTTTTCTGTCTCCTTTTCTGTGATAGATAAATTAACACTGAATTGTTTTTTGCTCTTGAACTTTTTTTTTCACCATTCTGTGTGCTCTTTTTTACAAAGTAAGAAGGGGAAAATATGAAGGTTGTCATTAATGTTTTTGCTGAGCTCACTTTGTCCTGGAACCTATCGTATCTTAAATAATATGGAAGGATTTGATTTAAGGATTAAGAGACAGGTTTATCATAGGAAGCTTCAGCAAAGTTACTCAAAGCAAGAAGTAGGATGTTAGATTGCAGATCATTAGGTGAAGCTGCAAAAAATTGTAGTTGCTTCCTTTGCGCCAGAGTGAAAGAAGAATGTGATCATCAGTTATCCCTAATGAGATTCCTCTTATTTATATTCTTGCATTTCTTACAAGGGATATCATGCAAAAAAGAAGGAAGAAAATGGCTCAGCCTGGTCTTTTTCCTGGTTTGACTAAGACCATCTGCTGGGATATGGGTAGAAAACCATTGAGATCCATCAGTATAAGCAGAGCTCTCAGCTTGGGTCTTCCATTTTCTGGCTGCTCTCTTAAGACATGGTTCCTCTTTTACGTTATGTCCTCTTTTATGTTCTGCTGATATATTGTATAAAGAGAAATACCTCTTGTTGTTGTGTAATGAAAATGGTTCTGTGTTGAATCTGTTGCTTTTGGAAGTTCAGCACTATATAAACATGCCGGATGTAAGGAATATAGATCTTGTTTAAGCACTTCTGTGTTGATCTCTGATTGATGACGAACATTAGAAAGATGTCTAATCTTCTATCCCTGGGAATTTCTGATGATGGGAGGAATGTAAGCCTGTTTTATGCTTAGAGGGGACTTAATGGAGGTAGTACTTGATCTTAGATGCCTCAAGCCAGGGGTCAGATGCTGCCTGGTAATCAGACTTCATTGTCTGATTATCTTCAAATGCTTGTTTGTCTGCCGTCCATTTCTGTTCCGAGTTAGAGAAATGTGGTCAGATCAGTGTGGCTTATTGTCCCTGAAATTTTCCACCACTTATGTGTTGTTTCCTTATGTCTGTATGGAGGACACTATCATATTGCCTTTTATATACACATTTTTTAATGTGCTTAATATTTCCATTTTTTCCCATGACACATAGATGTTTCTTGTCCTTCAACAATCATCACTAAATATACTTCTGTAAAAACATATGGTTTTATATAGAATTGGACTTAATAGTGACTTTGGAAAATTTCACTAGTAGTCTGCATCCAGCTTTATTCTACCTTTTTAGTCTGTTACTGCTGTGCCATAATTCTTGTATCCGTAATTTACATTATTTAGTTTTATTTTTTTAGGCAAATATAAATGGCCGTGTCTTGGCTCAGTGCAACATTGATGAACTGAAAAAAGAAATGAATATGAATTTTGGTGACTGGCACCTGTTCAGGAGCATGGTAAGACTTTCTGTAAAGTGTTCAGGTCATTATAAATTAGTCTTTTTCAATATGAGTCTTTTTTTCTTTCTGATTGCTTCCTTGTTATCATCATCTTAAAGTTTGTAAGTATTGTCTTAAGGCATGAATGCATCTGCTATTTTGTTAGTTTGTCTTTTTGTCTTAAGGACTAATGAGTAACTGCCTATGAATTTGCATCTTAATTGATTGTGAACTCTGAAGTTTTGTCTCCTTTTTTTTGTGGGATCTGTTTTTTCCTGTATGGGTTTCCTTTTTGAAATTTGCTTATTTTAATGAAATGGTCAGAACTCAACTCTTGTTTGAATCTCTGTCTTACTGTTGAAGTTAGTCAGGGAATTCAAAGTATGTGTATTAATAAGTGCAAGGAATTGGGCAGCCAGGCTATTACAATGAGGGGTGTGCATGACAGAGAACTGAGTTTTCTCTTACTTAGTATTTTAGACTATTGCCAGTTTTCTGTGTTGAAATAACAGTATGTCTCTCAACTGTAAGTCAGTCTTGAAAACACCAGGAATTACATGATGAGATTTATTGTTAGATACGAAGTGTTTGGTTTTGCTTTAAAATTTGTAAAGCAAATTTTACTTACTAGTTTTACAAGAATTTAAGTATTTTTGTGGCATATGGGTTCTTTCAAGGGTTTAAACAGTAATAAGAATAATTTGTAAATACAAAAGAATTATCAAGTTATTTTTCTTTGTACTTTTTCATGGCCAAAACTGCCTATACAGGTAGACTTGTACAGCTGTGAATTCCTCATTCCTATTTTTAATGGAATTCTTGTTTATCAATTTTGAGAACTTCTTCTATTTATGTAATTACATTTAAACTGTCTCTCTTTGCGTGTTAAGATACTTGAAATGAGAAATTCAGAAAATCAGGCTGCTCAGGAAGATCCTCGTGGCGCAACGGAGCACGGTACAACTGCGATTCCTCACAGCGACCTTACTCGCCGTGCTGGCCATAGCACCGAGCTGCCTCACACTGAGCTGACAGGTCTTGCTGGTCAAGCTCCCTACACACTGAACTTCAGCTTTGAAGAACTCAACACAATTGGTCTTGATGAAGCTCCTCCACGCCATAGTAACTTGAGTTGGCAGGTATTTAATAGAGAAATGTATTCTGCTTGCTTACGTGTATGGAAAAGAGGTTTTTTTCCAGGCTTGTTATAGACAAGTCAAGAAATAAGTCTCTAGGATAGTTCAGATGCTTTAAGTTCTCAGTCTTGGTAAAGCCTAGTTCTGTAGAGTTGTAAACTCTAACCATACTCTGAGTTGAAGTCTTTAATTTTTGCCATCTGAAAACTTCTCATCCGTTCCAGTAATCACTCTTCATGACAAAAAAACCTAAAGCTATCATGCTTTTCTCATCTAGCCTAGGGTGGCGTCTTCCAAGGCTTCTGTATTTTTGTGTTATTCAAGCTTTGTGTATGAAATATTTTAGCTATGTGCTAACCAGAGTTTAGCCCTTTCAACAAATATATTTGTTAGGTTTTTGAAAATAGACAGTGCTCCATGACATCAGAACCTTGTCCTTACAATGTATAACCTGTTCATGAATTGCAGATCTGACATCCTTCTCCAACTGTCGTTTCTGCCATAGGTTGTGGTCAGTTTCCTTCTGCATCTTGTAAGACCATGTGAAGTGTTGGGTTTTCACTAGTCTGTCCTTAAGAAATAAGACTCATCAGTTGGTGGTTAAGTAGCAGTTAGAATTTAAAAAAACACCAAAAAACAAAAAAAAAAAAACCAGCAAACCCAGTGTGATGAACTCTTTTCATCTCTAAAAGTAAATGATAAAATCTTGAAGGTGCAACAAAATAAAAAGACATCCCAAATTCCTAACTATAGGTGATACTTTCAATAATCAACATTGTGAAAGTGGGTTTGGGATATATATCCCAGAGATAGATTCCTATCCCAGATACTTCTGAGTATGTGTGCATGTGTGCATGCATGCCTGTGTATGTTTGTAGGATATTAATTACCCTTACTGTCCATTTCCATGGAGTATCAATGTATGTTTTTTCTAGACCAAAGTGGCATTACACACATTTGATGTATTTGAATAAACAGTGCTTCTGATGCCTATATAGTTATCTAAAGTTGAATCAAAGGAATGAGAAAACATTGTTGTCCTTAAGAAAACATTAGAATTCACCTGTTAGAATTTTTTAAGTCAATACTGACTTGTATTTCAGCTTCTCTGTTGTGGTGAGTTGACCCTGGCTGGATGCCAGGTGCCCACCAAAGTTTCTTTATCATGACCCTTTTCAGCTAGGTAGAGGAAATATAATGGAAGGCTTGTGGGACAAGATAAGGACAGGGAGAGATCACTCACCAGGGACCATCATTGGCAAAATAGACTGCACTTGGGGAAATTACTTTAATTTGTTACTAATGATATCAGAGTAGGGTAGTGTGAAATAAAACCAAATTCTAAAATAAGACATGGGGGCAAAAATGGAATTTTGCCAGGGTATATTGAAGTATGTATGGTGGAGGTCTTTTAAAGATGTTTTTGAGAGCTGTTCAACATTTAGATGAATTCTTGCTGTCTTTCTAATATAAAATGCAAATTTTGTAAATGTATGAAATGTATTAGAAAAGCCCATCTTGACATACAAATCCAGTTTTTATAATTATATGCTCAAAAGAGTTAGTATCAAATGCACTGGATAAAATGCTTGGTTTATGGAAATTCTCCGTAATGGGAACCAACAATCAGAATATGTTCTAAGTTTATTTTGTGTGTGTGTGATTCCATATATATGTTTATAGTAAGCATATTTTAATTATAGTGTTTACAATTTCACTTACATAAGTGTCTTATTTGCAGCAATGAAAATAATAATTTAAGTACATATTTAATGCTCTGAGTTATTTCATGCAAGAAGATTGATAAAAGTAAAAATAAATAGTTCATTTAACTGTTACCTTTTTCTCTTCTTTTTTTTTTCCAGTCACAAACTCGTAGAACTCCAAGTCTTTCAAGTCTTAACTCTCAAGATTCTAGTATTGAAATATCAAAGCTTACAGACAAGGTGCAGGCAGAGTACAGAGATGCATATAGAGAGTATATTGCTCAAATGTCACAGTTAGAAGGAGGTGCCAATTCTACCACAGTAAGTGGGAGGTCCTCCCCTCATAGCTCAAGTGCTTTCTATATGGGCCAGAGCACGTCAGGGGGCTCCCTGCACTCCAATGCAGAACAGGAAAAAGGAAAAGATGGTGAACAGAAACAAGATGATGGAAGAAAGTCCTTTTTGCTGAAGAGGAATGATGTTGATTACAGTACTTCAGGTGTTTCTACTAATGATGCATCTCCTTTGGATCCTATTACTGAAGAAGATGAAAAATCTGATCAGTCTGGTTCCAAGCTTCTGCCAGGAAAGAAGTCTTTGGAAAGAACAAGTATTTTCCAGGCTGCAGATTTAAAGCTTAAGGGAGTTACTCTCCGGTATCAGAAACTTCCCAGTGATGAAGATGAGTCAGGAACTGAAGAATCAGATAATACTCCACTTCTTAAGGAAGGTAAAGATAAGAAAACAGATATCAAAATAGAGAAGCAGCCCAAATCTCCAGAACATGGTTCTGAACCTATTAGAACCTTCATCAAAGCAAAGGAGTATTTGACAGATGCCCTTTTGGATAAGAAAGATTCGTCTGACTCTGGTGTAAGATCTAACGAAAGTTCTCCAAATCATTCCCTCCACAATGAAGGAGCAGATGATTCACAGCTTGAAAAGGCAAATCTCATTGAGCTTGAAGATGACAGTCACAGTGCAAAAAGAGGAATTCCACACAGCCTTAGTGGCCTTCAAGATCCGGCTGTGGTTCGCATGTCTATTTGCTCAGAAGATAAGAAAAGCCCTTCTGAAAGCAGCCTGATAGCAAGTAGCCCTGAAGAGAGCTGGCCAGCCTGCCAAAAAGTCTATAATTTAAACAGAACCCCTAGTACAGTCACCTTAAATAACAACAGTGCTCCAAGCAATCGAGCTAATCAAAATTTTGAAGAAATACAAGGTATCAGAGATCCATCTCAAATTATCCTGCACCCTGGCTCAGGTTCCAATTCAACTGCAGTTCAGAATGAGAACCTGAAGACGGTTGCTCACAAACGAGGCCAGCGTTCAAGTTATACCAGGCTTTCCAAAGATTCATCAGAGCTCCACACCGTTGCAGCCTCAGAGGGGGCTGGTTTTGGAGAAGAGAGAGAGAGTATCCTGTGAAAAGCAGCCAGGTTGAAAAGAGTATGCTCATGAATTGTAGCTTGGAATTCTTTGTCAGTCTGTGGTTACATTAATCTCTGTAGTTCAAGCTTTCAATATTGTAAAAGAAGGCCTAGATTATTTTCAGTCATTTTCTCTGAAAGGAGGAGTAATTTTTACCAGAAGCAAGCTACTTCAGACCTTCCCCACATGTAAAAGCAGTAGTTGTCAGCCTGAAAAATCAGTTCTTTGTTAAAACACTGTGCAAAGGTTTGGTCAGGGGCAGATTTTACAGAAGTATGGGTTAATTATGAAAAGTACAATGTGATTTTGCTTTTCTCTTGGGATATGTATTACTTATCCCATCTAAACATTCCGTTAATTCTCCATATTTGCAAGTAAAGTTAATGCTGTCCATCCTTGCCGTTTGATGTTCAAGATGCCAAAACGTTGAATAGCACAACCTTACCAAACTTGGCATTAATTTATGAATTATTGTGTGCGACATAAATACATATGTTGAAATTTGAGTGTTAAGGTACTTGTTTGGCTATATGTACGCTTTTGCTCTCTGTATGTTCAGTAGTTACTGTTGAATTTTTGAACTTTGGGTAGAAGGGTGATAAGGTTTGTAAGGAATGTTGTCTTGATGTGTCACTGGAATTGGCAGTTATTTATAAGGTAACACCTTATCATTGACTTAGTGGATCCATTATTTATTATAGGTACACAGTTTTGCAGTCACTGAATAGATGGTCTCCGTAGATGCAACCACCAGATTAAAATATTGTAAGGATAAAGTATGAATATGATGTTTGAATTTATGAAACATTTGTGGCTGTGTGTGGTTTTTCCTTGGTGCAGTGTTTATCATTTGGTTATGGAAAGAAAAATAAGCAGTGTTTGCCATTTTAAAACTAACGCATACCTTTTGGAATCTTGTCAAAGCTGTTCTCCAGCTTCTTTATTTCTGAAGTACAGTGTTTGAAATTTTTTTTTATCATCTAAGTAATGTACCTGAATGATGTTATAGCAAATACTTGTACTGTCCAGTGAAATCTGCATGGTTTTGAGGAAGAATTGTTCAAGCTAGAGTCTGCTAATAGAGAGAAAATAAAAAATAAATTGGCATGTTGGGCTTGTGTCCAAATTTCTTTTTATTTGCAGTACTTTGTTTCTTTACTTGATAAAATGTTAAATCCATGTTGTTATGGGCTAAAGTACTTCACAGATTCAATTCTTTAACATGCATTAAAACAACATACTTTTTAATATAATACTAAATAAGTATAAAAATACATTTGATAAATGAAATTGACAAAGCAAACATTTCTAAGTTAAGTGCTGTGAGCTGCAGAGAAGCGGACACCTCTCACTAGTCCAGAGCAGTATTCCTGCTGTTTTGGCAGTCACATGTGCTGGTAACTGCACAGCTTTGCTTGTATCCCAGTGCATCTCCAACCAGATGCTTCCCAAGGGACCTTGTGGTCTTGGCCTTTGTTTTCCAAATCAAGAGGCTGCATTTCTATGCCAGAGTCAACAGAAGTGTTTCTGCCTTTATCTAGGCTCTCTATTTTTTCAGTCCATGGATGTCTTATACTTAGAGGACGGGAGATGTGATCTGTACATTTCTGGATTTGGTTGGTATGTTATTTGGTTGAATTAAAATTTACTCATCAGAGCGTTACAGAAGTACTGGGAACTTGTGTGCACTATTAGATTAATAGTTCAGCCAAAAAGCCTCCTAAAACAAAATATGAAGCCCCCAAAGCCTGTGTAGCTTCATAATACTTTGCCAAATCTTTGGGAACATTTTTTTGGGTTGGGTTCTTCGTCTTAAAAATAAGAGTACGTTACTCTGCTCTCAGACATTTTTGGGATGTAAAAGCTTTTGACAGAAAGATACTTATAATCATTGTTTTGTAAGAGAAGATAAGTATAGCCTTCTTCATTTAGACATACAGTGTTGACAAAATATACAAATCATTTGTAATCATTTTATCTTAAGGCCTCTAAATAGATGAATGACAAATTGTCATATGGTTTTGAGCTATTTTTCTTCCTGGAAGTTTTATCCGTGAAGTCTTCATAAAATACCAACATTGGGATGACAGAGGTGGTTAAATGAAAAACTTTTCAGTGTTTCTGTCTTGTGTTCACTAATACCAGTGGATTGTTTACCATCACTAGGAAGCAATAGTTTTAAAAAGTGTCTGTGTAAGGTAGCACAGGACTTGAAGGAACTCTCCCTTTGGGTATGTTGATCCATGCCACACATGGGATGTGGGTACCTAAAGTCATTTCAAACAGTTGTTCCATCCAGTTTCATGGACTGCTTTAACTGCATTATATAGTAATGCAAGTTGTAGTTTATATCATCAAATGTGTTCATGGACTTTTTATTTAATGCCTTCCTAGCAAAGTTCCTAGAATTGGGAAATATGAATACTTCATAGCCAGTTTAAGAACAGCATGCCATAAAATCTGGCTTTTTACAGGACTGTAAATATAACTGACTCTAAGAATCTACTTGCATAAAAATAACTCGACAGAGTGAATCTTTCTTCTAAGTTTTTTTATATAGGTGTTCATAAGCTAACAGAAGAAACTGGTAGTATGATAAAGGGAGAGAAGAGAAAACAAAGAAGTGGAATACTTAATACAACAGAGTAGTAAGTGTCCTTTAGTGCATAACAGAAATACATGTTAGTTACTGTAAATGTTTAATGTTTTTTTCACGTGTAGAATATTATGGAATAACATTTGCAAGAATTAAAAATACTCTGCAGTTTCCTAGCTGAAACTTGTTTTTTTTTTTCTCTACCACAGTTTCTATGGCTACTTGCTTGCATAGTTGCACAATTTTTCGAGTTAAGAAACCATAAACAATTTCCAGTGTTGAAATATTTAATGTTAGCTCTGTGACTTGTGGGAATCATGGAACCCAAGAGTTCCATGGAAAATGGAAATGAATGAAAACTATAAAACAATAAGACAACTGCAAACTTATTTCGGGTGCTCACTGCTTTCCAGAATTCTTGTAATGATAGTTTATGTATCCACTCTAATTTTGGATGGCTGAACATACAGGAACTTGAAACCATGACTACTTTGTCTAACTGAATCTTAAGAGCACAGTTTGGCTTGTCCTCATGTTATGATGCATGGATAGGATTGCATGGTAGGGTGAAAATAAACCGCTTTTTGAAGAAAAAATGGGATGCAAGTAACATTCCAGGTTTTATATGAGGCTCTTGTGGCTATTTGCCAGCCTTTTCCAGGATTGCAGTTTCTGAGGAAGTGAGAGAGGGAAGTTCTTACATTTCACTTGTAAAACTTGTGACAAAATGATGGTGTGGTAAAATTCTTGGAGATCTGGAAAAAAAGTTTCCAGTTTGTGCCTGTCCTGGTCACTCTGGGATATCTGATCACCCTGTGTGACTTTTCTCACACAGCAGAATAGGTATGGGATGTTGGTAAGTTTTCAGACCCTAGCTTTCTTAACTTTTATTTTCAAATACTGTTAGATTTTTTGGTTTCTTCCCCTTTTTTTTTTGTGTAATCTTAGAGAAATTTTCCTGAGACACACTTAGCATGGGTTTATACAAAATGCTGAAAATAGGTAGTTTCTCTTGTGGTCAGGGGCTCAACTGTTCACTTCTGTCAAAAGAATCCACAAAGCCTCTTTTTTACATGTGCAGCTCTTATGGGAAGCTTTCTGGACCTCACTGTAAGAAACGGGAAGTTCTGTGTACAGCTACAGGATAACACAAGCAGAGAGGGGCCACAGTTCAGCAGGTTGCACCCTGTGGCCTTGATCATTTTTATCAGCTTTATCATCTGTTACAGGTTTAAGTTTCTAAACACATTACTAATAAATTGCCAAATAAAAATAATACCTGAATATTTGAGGTCTGATAAATGAAAACTACAATAGTGGTGAAATAGAAGTGTTCATTTCATTCCAGTTACTGAATTTCAGCCACACGAGAGAAAAACATTGTAGTAATTGGTGTGAGATAAAGACTACTTTTGGGATTTTGGTCTTTTCTGTGCTGTAGAGGAGTTGTAGTGAGGAGGACTTAGAGCAAAATTCCAATTCCAGTTAAGGAGAGAAGACTGGAAAGACTGTGCTAAACTTAAATGCTGTTTTCTGGCAGCTCTTGTGCATCGTATTTTCTAGATTTGAGTTATCTTTCTTAAGGCCCGTTTCATTAGATTGAGGGCAGGGTGGGCAAAAATTTTACTTAGAATATTTCTCCTTGGGAATACAAAACAGTTTCATAAGTTTGACATATTCTCACAGGTTTCTGAATTCTAAGAAACAGAAAAAAAAAAAAAAAGGGAAAATGGGTGCTCAAAAAAAATTCATAGTATAAATAATGTCACACCATGTTTCCAAGCTTTGAATCTAACATTTATATTTTCATGTGTGGGTCTGACTCCTGTGATATGTTTAATATTTTGGTTAAGTTTTGGTTTAGAAGTTTATGCCTTGTTTTCCATGAAGTAAGACTCAGAGCTACAGGGTTCTTAGTGATGGTTTTTGCAGTCACAAGTGGTTGTAGTTCTTGAAGAAGACTGATACTGCCAACACCAAAAGTTTGGGCCTTTAAAAACATTAACAGGTGGTGTTCTTGCCCCCAAATTGTTGTGATGGTGACAGTGGATAAACTTCTAAAGGAAATGCTGTTGGCCAATTTCCTTCTCTTAGTTTATCTTTATCTTCTAAGGGGAAGGAAAAAAAATTCCCTGGGATATTTTAGAAGATAAAAGTCTTTTGGAGGAAAGACAGGTGAGAGATTATGTGATATTTTATGTAGCATAAGGTTACAACTCAGAGTGCTACAACCCCTCCAGAAAGTCAAGGGTAAGGAAGACTCTTGTTAATGGATGCCTTGGGGCAGCTTAGAGTAAAAGACACTGAATGGCTGGTGTTTCTAAACATATGCAGGGTTTATTGCAGAACAGTTTGGTTGCAATGAAAAGCAGGTATGTAGCCATTTTGGTTATTGTTGTCTCCATTATATGACAATATAAGCTTTAAAAATTTATAAGGAAGGGACAAGTGTAGAAAATTCTCACCATCAAAAGGCATCCTTATAACAGTTGGTAGTTGCAATTATGATGTCTGTTGGTCAAAGTGGTGATTGCAGACCATCAGGTGGTGGGAGAAGTCACACAGCACCCCCTGAAACACTACATCTGTTGAGTTTTCATCAACTCCGGTTCAGGTGAGAATGGGAACACGCCCAGGTACCTGGGGCGGGGAGTTTCACACTGGATGATGATTGTGGATTAAGGTTGTGGTTCATGGGACACTTTGGAAGCCTTTGACACCCTCTAAAACCTTGAGGCTGTCTGTGTCAGCCCAGTAGAGTCCATTATGGCACATCAGCGGAGATGAAAACCTTCAGGCTGAGTGTGAATGTCCCAGTGCTTCCCCGGCAGGGGAGCTACCACAGCTGAGTTCACTTCAGTAAGGACACGAAGGCATTGCCCGAGCCTCGGGGTTTGCCTCTTTTGTTATCTTGTTCAACACCAGCTGTCGCCTGTAGAGGCGTGCTCCCCCTCGGCACCTGGGTGGGTACTTTGCACATCGCAGGTTTGCCCCTGAATGTTTGAGCTATCAGCATCACTTGTGGATACATTCATCTCCCAGATCTGGGATGATTGGACAATAGCACCCCTTTATCTTGTCTCAAGTGCCTGTCACTTCCCAAACTCCAGTCAGTAGGCATAATCGGGGTGGGGTGAGCTGCGCCGGTCGCAGATGAACTGCTTCTTTGCAGTTTGCCAGAGTGGGCAGAAGTCCTCTGATGATTTTTACAGTGTTTAAGCCATTAACCATTTCAGTCTCTCACAAAGAGTTGGTGTATCTTTTAAAGATGAGATTCCATCAACGGAGCATACTTCTTGTTATGTGAATTCTCAGAGCTGCCATTACACAGCAGAGTTCAGGGTTCTTTCGTGTTTCAAGTCTGAGAACTGAAATTGCATATCCTTGTTTCTTCTTACAGAAGTAACCTGGATTGCAGAATTATCTTTGTGAGTAAACTGGAGTGTCTGTATATCATTACTGGAGTACAATAAGTTTATTGTTTATGAAAGAGAAGGGGAGGAACGGAATGTTAGTGGTCCATTATAAGATTTTTCTTCGTGTCCAGGATTTTTCACGGTAGAAAACAAAAGGAAGAGTTTGCATAGTTTGTACATGTCCCTGGAACCTAGAAATAAAAACAAAGGCATAAAATATTGACTGTGGGGAACAGTTAAACTAAAATGGAAATTTTGTGAAGCCTTACTGCCTTGCCTCACTAATTAAACCACAGGGAAGCAATCAGCAGAGATTTAACTTTTTTGGTTTTGAATATTTCTTCTGAAATAATGTGATGGTTTGTGCTTGGCTAAAAACAATACATATTCTTGAATATGTTTACATATTGCAGTAGTGTCAAATCTTCCTCATTTGTTATAGTACTTTTGAGAGGCAGCAAAACTTTCCTAGGTTCATTTTGGACACCAAAAATCCTTTCCCACCTCAGCAGAGGTAGAATACAGGATTATATGTATTATTTAGAAGAGTCCGGAGCTTTCATCTGCCAATCAAAATGGACTTTTGTTGAGAGACCACCTTTATTTTATGTTCACTGAAACAGTAAGAAGTCCTGAAATCGAAACTATTCCTATTAAATTGACTTTTAGAATTGAAGATTCCTATTAAGTTGACTTTTAATCATTACCCAGCTTTTTTTTTTTTTTCCCCATCCTCCTTATGCTCCCTGACTGTAAACCTTGCAGCCTGTTAATGGTCCTCTCCTTTTGGCAAAACCTAAGATTCTAGCTTTGAATGATTCTAGCTCTAGGCATGCCAGTCATTTGGGACTGGGTGTATATTTGCTTTCCCCTGTTGCTGGACACGCTCCTGTCCTGTCTTGCCCCCACTCCCTGTGTTTGGTGCATGAGCACATTGTGTACTTGGAACTGTTTCAGTTCTGCCTCAACACCTGACTGGTGGCTGGGGCTTTATTTGCTGACACTGTGACTTACCTTCCCAAACTTGTTCATGATAACCTCATAACTGCTGTACTCTGCGATTTTTTCCACTTCAGCAATGGCAGAAAATGCTGTTGTACTGCAGTGGTGGTGGTGGTGTTTTTTGCTTGGATGAAGATATTTAATTGGTGGGGCTTTTTATCCCAGGAAGGTTTTACAGCCTAGGTAGGCGCTAAGTTCTACGTCAGTTTTTCTGTCAGTTCTCTCTATCCTCTTCCTCAAGTCCTGGAAAATTCACAGGATATATCCACAGTCCACAAAGCTGGTTTTAAAATACATTTTATCTGATATCTTTATTGTGGATGGTATTGTGGACACAACTAAGAAAAATGCACTAATTTATATCTGCCAATGGAAAAAAACTTCAAACTTTATTTTGTGGAGGGGGAAATCTGCTTCTTTGTTTCCTTGCATCTGTTCCTGGTAAATAATCAGGTAATGATTGCTCATAGGATAAGGACAGTTGTCAGCTCATCTACATTCTAAGTAGTCTGTTAAGAGTCTAGAAGAACTTTATAGTTGCACTCAGGAAGGGTTAATTTTCCTCTTGGTTCTCTAAATTGTGCTTGATGATGCAGGTCTGAGTAGTACTGCAAATAGTGTTATGTGCAGGACATTTTAGCACTTGCCTTCAAGTAATCTGAAAGGTTCTACATTTGTTTCAAGACTCAAGAGTCAACCTTTGGTGTTCAGATATTTTTACTCTGAAAGATAAAAAGAAATCTTGGGTTTTTTTTCATTTTCTATAAAAGACAAACCATCAAACCATAAGCCTATTTAACCTCAGGACATATTTACACCTTTGGAATATAAAGGAGGGTTTAGAGGTTTTGTTGTTCCAGGATGCCTTCTGGTCTTAATTTTCAACATCATCTTTTCAGTAGCTTCTTTCAAGGTGTGACGAGGAACCATGAATAATTTCCTCTGTTTTCACCATCTGTGCTACCTTCTGCCTCTCTTGCATCTGATGACAGACTAACTCAGCTTCATCAGATCTTTTTATATGCTAATATGAACCAGAGTCCTTAATTTTGTTGTCCATGGCTACAGTGTTCAGTAATTTTTATTTTTTATTTTTTGTCTTCGAATCAAATTTCAGGTCTCTTTTTACAGTAATTTCTTTAAGCACCTGCTGCTACTTTGCAAAACTGAGATCCATAGAACTAAATTATCTGCATAGACCCATTACTCTAAAGCAAAAAATACAATGGTGATTCATCCTAGATTTGGAAGAGAAGGTATTTATGCTTAAAATTCAAATTCAGGAAAGTAGTCCCACTTCTGTAATTTTCCAGTATAGGAGGGGGACAGTTATTTTATTCTCATTCTTGAAATTATTTGGACTTCTAGAAAAAATTCAGATTACTTTTGCTGGGACTAGTTGTCTTTTATCAGAGACCTGCCTCTGCTCATCTGAGATGGACCATGACTCATTTGCTTGAGTAATTGGCTTCTAAAACATAAGATCATTTGGCTCAGGTTCTGTCAACTACTTTATGGTTCTTCAATTTTTTTTT
>VZRH01008197.1:2490639-2505648 GCA_013397555.1 Urocynchramus pylzowi
GTTTTGGGTTTTTTTGGTTGGTTGGTTGGTTTTGGTTTTTTGGGTTTGTTTGTTTGTTTGAGGGACAGTAGATGAAAAGAAAGAAAAAATCACCTATATTTAAATAGCCCCTGGTGTTCAGGGGAGGGTAGAAACCTATCAGAGTTTTTTCTCTTCAGGAATCTTTTCAGGCTGTGGAAAGTTGGACAGAGTACTTAGATAGTCATCCTCCTACTGTGAGGAGCTCCTTTATAGACTTTCTGGAAAAATAACCTTCATTCGGTTGTTTGTTATTTTTCTTTTTTTTTTTTTTTTTTTTTTTTTGGGGGGGGGGGGGTTTTTTTTTTGTTTTTGGTTTNTGGACTCCTTGAATTCAGTAGAAAATTTAGCTGTGTGGGGTTTTTGTTTTGTTTTGGGTTTTTTTGTTAGTTTATTTATATCTGTCTGTCAGTAACAAATCTTGAAATAACATCTCTACCTGATCTCTGATCTGTTGAAGAATTCTTTACCTGTTCTAGTCCACTCACCCTTCCTATTTCAGTGTGAATTCTGGGTGTCTGTCAGGGTTAGGGTACTGATGTTCCTATGCTATGGGAGAGATCCTTATCAAAAGCATAAAGGGCTCTGTGAGAGAATGCACTATAAAGCCTTCTGTTTCTTCTCTCTTGGCTCAGTGTCCAGGCTTTGGACTTTCTGTTGGAGCTAAAGAAGCTCAGCCATCCCATTGTCTGCTCCACATTCACTTGGCAGCGTTACCTGAGTGCACCAGCCACACCTGTTCAATTCAGTGCTCTCAAAGGTTCTCCAGGTTGAATTAAATTGTTTCCAGAGTGGAAGACCAACAGAAACAAACCAGATAATGATCAGGGCTAGGACTTCAGGACAGAACCTCAGTGGGGTTGACAGCATTGCCATTCCTGATCACGTCTCTTCAGATTTAACATCGTTTGGAGAGAGGTGAAATTCACACTTAGGATTATCACTGCCACTGTCACTTCTTTGGGTAAAGTGAAGTCATATAGCTTTCCTCCTTTCCAAGCAATTCTGTTTTAACTAGGGAATGTAGTTTTATGTAGCCTCCATTCCTTATCATTTTTTCATGACCAGGATGATAAGAGAGGGTGATTTTTTCTTCACAGGATCAAGTTGGGACCATGTTAGTAGCAAAGCAATGCTGTCTATAAAGGCTGCTAAACAGGATGATGATTTATGACATGTCTATAGTGGAACTTGCCCAGAGTGGTGCAGTTCAGCAGAACTCTGGCAACCCTTGAGAGCCTCCACTGCAGATAGTTGTGAAGCTCTTCTCTGCTGACAGCAGAGCCAACAGGCTTTGAGCTGATATTCAGCAAGAGTTATGGCATCACACAGGAATCTGGGGGTTGCTGCTGAGCTTCTAAGATTGATCTGTGAGTCAGTTGATTGATTTGAGTCTTAAAATGAGGACTGTGACACCTCTTTCCAGGTCACTGAGAGTAATGCACAGAGATGTTTAAATATACATTTAAAAATGGAGAAAGAAAATATTCATAGGTTGCACCCAAGGGCAAGTCTTTGTGAGAACTCTGAGTTCTGTAGCGGAGCCAGGGCTGAGCTGACACAGCACCTGTGTCTGAAGTATGTGTGAGGATGTGGTGTGAACACACGCCGTGGGTAGTGCAAAGGTTGAAAATTCTTAACTGCCTGGGAACATGTGCAACTACAATATAAATATGTAAATGAACAACACTTCTAAGAAAGTAAATCACGGCTAAAGAAGAGAGATTTCAGGAAAAAAATTACTTTAGATAGTCATTAAAATCTTCCACATTGATGCTATGTAGCACTGAAATGTATTCAATTCAGATATCTTAGAATTATCCAGATTTGAAAATTCTGAAGAAAATAACTTCAAAATTCATTCATGTTTAGCTGTTGAAAGACCTTCTTTTTAATTCTTTCTGAAAAGAAACAAGTAGAAACAGAAAAAAGACCAAGATAAATTGACTCCACATAACTGTTTGGCTTGTATATTTTTCTTCTCTCCAATTATCTTATGAACCTAGATTATTAGGGGGATTTCTGCCATACTAAGAAATCAATAATTATTAAAAAAGAACCCAAAAACTTTTGAGATCAGAAGTGGGGGGTTCTGAACACTTAGACCTTTCTAGCATATCAAATTTTTTGTCCAGATAGTAACTTAAGCATACTTATTTTTCTTACAGTGTGCTTTCTTTTGAAATTATGGATCCAGTCAAAATAATCTATAAACTATGATCAATTTTCTTGGAGAAATGGAGAGACAGCTGTATCATGGAGATACAGCTACTAGAAGATAGGAGAGGAGTATCTGGAATCTTATTCAAGGCAAAAAGGGAGGGCCTGGGGAACTATCTTTACTTTGACATCTGGAAAAAACTTTATTTATCAAGCTTTTATTATTCATCAGGTGTTTAGACTGCAAATTTGAAAGTTAATATTAAGTTTTCAGGAGTGACCCTTATCATATTGCTCCAATTTCCTCCTGTGTCTAAGGAACCAACCTGCAGAAGATGGATATAGCAGATGTGATATGTTTGACTGCAGTAAGACTTTCATCATTGAAGCTTAAGCAAGTCATGCAATGGAGTGAAAGCAGACTGCTGGAAAAGGTAAACCTGGAGTGATCATCAGTTATCTCATGTCAAAGTAGGGTCATGTGGGCATCTGTTTGGTCCATTCTTGTTCAGTACCTCAATTAATTAGCAACATTATTGGTGGAATCTCAGAGTTTGCTATAGTCTGAACCTGCCTTATCTCAAAGGACAGAATTATTGATATGCAGAAGACTGTAAATTAACATGATGCCATTCAGTAAAGGCAAGTATAAAGTGTTGCACTTACAAAAGTGAAATCAAATCCAAAATTGATTATAAGCCACTGAAATACTGTAGAGAGCAATGGGGTTTTAGTGTGGCTACTAAACCAGTAGTAAGCTAAGAAGATAAATAATACTGTGGAAGTGAGAGGGAAGAAGGGAAATGTCTGATGGGTGAATTAATAGCAGTATTATCCAATCCAGGAGAGGTATGTCCTACTGCTGAAGGTGTACTGTGTCCAGACCTGAGCAACTTTTATAAGCAATGGAGGAGAATGGCAAAAACATATAGAAAATACAACTTTACAGGTATGTAATATTGGAAGAGTTGGATTTAGAGGAAGGTTGAATGGACGTGATTTCTTCAGATGCAAAGTATTGTTACAAAAAGATTATAAGCTCCATCAGTGAAGCACAAAGTAATCAGCTTCTAATTTGTGGTGGAAACCCCTCCCCAGTACTCTGAAAATAAAAGCTTTCTACTAAAGCAGTATCAGTGATGCTAAATTGTGGAATTTCATTCACTGGGAGTGTTTGAGAGTAATGTAAATGAACGGATGATAAGATGACCTCTTGCCACTCTGGTTTGCACTTCTTGGTTTTACATTGCCAAATGCACAGAAATTTGTCTCAAACATCAGCTGTCACTGTGTTCAGCACCGAAGGGACTCTCAGAGGAAAAACAGCATGTTCCAAACTATATGTGTTCCTGAGAAATTCACTGATGAAGCAGGCCTCAATGTAAATACCCACGAAAGAGAAAAAGTTGCCAAATTTCCCCTTGGAGGAGGTCCATGAATAGAAGTTCAAATGCAGAAGGTCCCGCTTTGAAATAGAAAGAGCCAGGCAACACAAAGATAGCACTAGCCCAGACTGCTCCAGTTGGGTGGGGTACAGTGGCTGCCAGTTCAAGTGGAGGAGCAAACCAGTATATTTTGCATATCAGATTAATAGCTCTTTGTTCATGCACTTGATGGTCAGACTTCCAGTCACAAGTATGACTCTTGTGTTTTGCACAGTGACCTCGTGTCCAGCCCGTTGGGTGTTTGCATTCATGTTACAGTGTTACTAACATTGATAATTAAATTTATAGATCTTGGAATATTTGAAGTAGTTGACATAAAATCCTATTACCTGATTTGCATTCAGGCCAAAGAAACTGGTTTTACTTTACCCAGAGATCTGTGGCTGCCCAGTGTTTATGCTTTCTCCCTGGCTCTTTTTTCTTAGTGATTTAAACAAACCCAGGGCTCAAACCTACCTTAATCCTTCCAATGGGATAAGGACCGTTCTTTGGCCTATTGCAGTGGAATCTCTCCTGTTGATATTGATACTGATACTCTGTAAAACATTATGTCATTCTGGGAGGGCTTCTGGGCCATGTGACTCCCAAGTCGTGACTGGCAATGTTTGAGTGTGTGGCAGGTGCAATTTCACACGATGAATGACCAATTTTAGTGCCCGAGATGCTCCCATTGGTAGTATTACAAAGGTAGCCCAGCATGAGACATGCTAGTTCATAAGAATTCCTGAGGGGGAGAATGATATTTTCCATTTTTACAGATGGATAGAAACATGAAGGAGTGAAATGACTTGCAGAGGTCACATACAAAGCCTGTGGGAGATTTGGGCTAAGAGCTATGTCTTGTAGCTCCCAGTTCAAAGTCTTAACCACAAGATTGTATTTCCCCCCACATCAGTGAAGCCCTGTTTCATCACCTTCAACAGCTGATAAATTACTGGTTTGAGCTGCTTAAATGCCAGAACTTTGAAAGGAAAGGTAAGAAGTTTTTGTGGCTTATAAGTATTTTCATGGACACCTTAAATCATTCACCACCTCTGTAAGAATCTAATGAAATTAACATTCTTTCCTGAATTGTAATTAAGTGCTTAAGAAAGCTGTGGAAGCCATCAGTTGATAAAAAAAAAAAAAATTAAAAGTACATCAGCAACAGTTCAGAGACTAAGAGATAGTGAACTAATACTTCTAAAACTTGAAATTGATTGCATTTATAAAGCTCTTTTTTTTTTTTTTTTTTCTCTCCAGAAAACAGAAGAATGTCTATAAATATCTCTTCAGCAAAACATTCAGTTGCTTAGAGGCATCTATCTCTGAAGATCTTTTTGGAAGTGCACTTCTTTTGAGTCCTTCTTCTGTGATGATTACATTAAATTGCCACGCAGTTGCCTTACATTTACCTTTAGGTCCCATGTGACACTGTCTCAAAGATAAGGACAGATATCCAGTAATTGATTATGTCACCTAACAATTCCAAGTATACCTCCCCTGAAGCCCTTAGGCAGTTGTTTTTAGGTATATCTGTGTTTCAGTCTGAAGACTTTAGGTCAGCTCATGCAGATGATGAGGATGACTGAAAAAGCTGTTTGAAGCACCAGGAGCAGTCAGGTTGCAAAGATTTAGGTGCCAGTACAGCCTTGTGTATTCTCCATGGCTGTCTTCTACACTGAAGTCTGTACTGGACAATCTTCTTTGGTGTTGGCACCCAAATTAAGAGAATGAAAGGCTTGTTTAGGTCTTGCTCACATACTGCAGTCATGCTTCCCACTTGTACTACAGAGGTAGCATTTTCCAGGATTGGAAAAATGCTGGATCACCCCAGGACAACATCCACTCCCTCTCTAACCTTTGAGTTACTGAATGAATTGATGCCCTCAAAGATAGCACTTACAGAGCTGTTTTTCCTTTATAAGCCTGAAACTTGTATATCAAGAGGACCTGCTGTTTTTGTTTCTTAGTGAATGACTTTCATTGGAAAATCTGATTGATGGAGAAATTTAGATCACAGAACTCTTGGTTTTAGTGTCAGTCCTCCTTTCTTCTGTCATTTACTAATCTCTGTTCACCGTGTCTATTATTTTGGCCATAATCATAGTCCTTTTTATCCTTTGCTGCATATAGTTCTGAAGGAGAAACCCCCACTTTTTATTCCTCATGTAAACAATATTAAAGAAATGCTCCTCATTACTTATTTACATATTTATTGGTAACCCCCTGAAATCACATGTAAGGTTATAAATGTTATAAATAGACAGGATTTAATATGAAATAACACTAACAAACATGGAATTTAAAAAAAAAAAAAAGTTCTCAAAGCTGACCTATTTTTTTGTTCTCCCTGCTTTTAGTGAATTACACGCTTCCTATGATAATATTTTATTGTTACTTTATGCTTGGCAGGAATTGTGTTACTGAAGGTGATTCATTCATAATTTTTCTAGCATTTGAACCTGTAAAAGGAAGTTTTAAAGAAATACTTTTACAGCTAATTATCTTATTTTTTCCCTAGAAAAGGTTAAATTTAGTCTGTTATGGGAGGTATAGTTATCAAGGACTAAAATCCTTTATTTTCCATAGGTTATGCAGTGTGAATAATATCTAAAATAAAATAAAATAAATTATATTCTGATTAAGGCACAAGGCCGGGTGGAACTAGCATTTTATATTTGTAAATACTGTGGAATTAGGAGAAAGGTTTTTAGCTCTTTCTTAAAGCTCTTAAGAGAGGCTAAAGAATAAATCTGTCCACCCCCTTCCTGAGTTCACGAGACAAGTAAATTCTACATACTTTTGTTCTAATAAGTCTGCTTTTTTTATTGTAGAATTTGTGACTGCATTCACTTTCTACACTGCAAATACACTTCCTTCTGTTCTGCCTCTTTCTTACATGGACACTACTTTTTTACCTCATTCTTTGTGTATTCCACATTTTCATTACCTGTGATTCCTTGCATAAAACCCACTTTTCTTCCCTTCCTCTGGCACAATAATTTTCTTGAGAATTTTCTTGTGTGTGTGTGTGTACATGATATCACTTATGCTTTTTGTTCTGCATATCCTTCTTGTCTCATTCTTCCACTTGTAGTCACGTTTCCATTGTTTTGTGGCAGGGTGTTGTCACATCATATTTTTCAGTGGGAGACCGATAAATCCTGAAGTACCTGCTTTGTTTTCTCGCTTTGATGCCTGGCTTCTGAGTTTCTGTTTCTATTTGAAAAATTTTGGTTATTTTTAGGCTCATAACTAACAAGTCTGCTTCCTTCCAGGACTGCCACAGTCCAGGAAGTTTCTGCCTTTGGATGTCTCTCCAGAAGTGCTCCCTTTCCCCTTACAAGTACTGTTCAGTCACTTTACTTTTATCTTTTCTGAAAGTACTGCTTACCTCAAAGCCCTATAAAATAAAAATAAAAATAGTAGTGAGTATTCAAAACTGCCAAAAAACAACATACCATTAAATATTAGTGGCACTCTGTGTCAGATATTCTGATTAGGAGAATTGTTTTCATGCTATCAATAAACTGCTAATTGCATGTTGGATGTGGTGTGTACATAACACACAGTTTTTAGGTATATGTTTACTACAAGGGTCCAGACTTCTACCCTTTTTTAACTCTAAGCATAGCTTTTTCTTCTAAATTAAACTTTTAAACTTAGACAGGTGCATGAATTAAAGTAATTCAGTAAAAAAAATAAATCTCCAAGGAACTCTTAGCATTTGAATGACTGAGGAATCAGATTTACAGTGGAATTTAGAAATTAGTTTTATAGGTATTGTGATGTCTTGATACTTACAGGATGAGGTCCAACGAACACTTGCAGCTTTTTCTGAGAGAGTGGTAAGTGCAACGTTGTGATAATGAGAGCAAAATGGGAATTAGTAAAGATGAGTAAAAAATGTGTCCACATGTGTAGCACCTTCATATCTGCTGGGTGAAAATATCTGTGTGCTGTAAGCCAGCTTTCTAACAAGAGCTGGACTGAGTTTATAGATTTGGCATGTGATTTACTCAGCCTTCGAACTGTTACATCTTTTGAAAAGTACTAATGGGAGATTTACTTAATGCATTTTACACAGGCTTTTTAAACTCAAAGAAGGCAAATCCCTGGCAGCGGCACTGTGTTCTCATATACTTTTGGGGAGAAATACAAATTTCAAATACAAAAGCATTGGGAAGATACTTTTCCAAGAAGTTGTGAAACGTAGCTATGTAGCTTGACCAGTCTTCCTGAAACAGCCTGCCCATCACTTTATTCCTGTATATATTAACTCATTAATTATGAGTTAACGCATGTAGACACTGAATCTGAACTTAAAAAAATACTTAGGTGTTCATATTCTTAGTCTGGTTTTTGGGGTTTTTTTTTAGGCTTTGGATGTTTGTTTGTTTTTGTTTTGTTTGGGTTTTTGTTCTGTTTTGTTTTGGGGATTTTTTGTGGATTTTTTTTTGTTTTGTTTTGTTTTGTTTACTCTTGTTCTTGAAGCAAACCTCTTCTACCCTAATGAATGGAAAAGAAGAATCTCTAGTAGTTAACCTTCTGCATAACAATGAGAAACATTTCCTCCCAGTTCCACTGAGGTATGTCTGTGTGTCTTTCTGATGCTGTGTGAGACTGTCTTTTCTAGAGGCATTAATATGTTACGGCTGGGTGTGAAGCTGCTGGTCTGAACAAGGCAGAAATCTCAGCAGCAGCAACAGCAGCAGCATCTGGTGTTGAGCACCAGTTCTTCTCTATTCTCTGCTCTCTACCGTGGTTTACAGTAGACTGTCATCACATTCCTTCTCTTCAAGTACTGCACAGATTTCTAAAATGTCACAAAGAGCTTGTGGATGGGCAATGAGGTTGACAGAAAACATGGCTGAAGGACACTCTTAGAGGTTTTCTAAGGCACTGAATTTCCCTGGGGTGCTGGTATCCAATAGTAGCCAACCCAGCTCAGTTCTGTGGGGTGCCTGAGTGAGAGGGTCCATCTGGGATGGAGGTTGGGCTCTCTACTCCAGGTGAAAGAAACTTGCACAAGACTGAAAACACAACGCCAACCTCATTGTTTTTTAAAGTACAGATACATTACTTTGATCTTTTACAGTCTAATGAGCAGGAAATATTTATGTTACATCTGTCCTCCCTTTTTCTTCTTGCCTCTCTCTCCCCCTTCAGAGCACTACATCTCTTCTCAGGACAAGAGAAAAATAAGGTGACAGGTGTAACTCCAATAGGATATGCAAGTTCTGTATTGAGAAACAGTGCATCAAAGTGAACCTCCATGCCAAAAAATATGAGGAAAGCTGTTCTAGGTGCATGTGAGATGCTGAGATTACATGGAGGAAGTACCACCCAAAGCTGATCTTGCACTCATCCATCAGCATCAGATACTGCAGCTGTTAGCAAGAGGTGAGCTTCAATGAGGTAATACTGCTGGACCTGTGTCTGCTCAGATGCAAGATGGTAAGTAGAAAAATAATTTGTTCTCTTCCAAATGAAAGAGAAATTCAGCAGGTTTACAGTCCAGTTCTTATGAAGAGAAGAAAAAAAAGAAACCCACAAACAACTGTGTGTGAGCTTTTGAAGTTCTGCCATCAGTAGTAAAACTTAAGAGTGTTTCAGACTGTTAGTTTTAAGGAGAAATACCTGATCTATTCATAAAACTGTTAGTCACAGACAGGGTGTAATTTGTGGTGATAGTTACTAGAAATTATAGAAACATACTCTTTTTGGCAAGTAATGCAGTTAGTTTATTGTTTCAAATCTGTACAGGCCTTGTTGCTTCACATAGTGTCATTTTATCTATCCATTCATCGTGTTCTTGTGAAATAGAAAGTAAAGTGCTGTCTTCTAGGGCAGCTAACAGCAGTAAGTCCACTGCAGCGCTTCCTGTGCAATTAATTTTTCTCAGTTTAGTCCTATTTATAGTTCTTGCCCAGTGCAGTGACCGCCCTTTTAAAATATTTTTTTTTCAAGACAAGCAATCAACTGAAATAAAAATTCCTCTCAGTTACCATGAGTGACTCCAAAAGTAATTGCATTTGTTTGTTTCATCCTTTGCTTTCTCCTTCAATTTACCTTAGCTAGCAGCTCACACAATCGGTGGCTGTTGCAATATGAGCTTGTTTTATTGAAATACTGTTTGCATTTGACTCCTACACTTTAGAATTATGATAACTTAATGGCTGTTCTAGAGAGGAATATAGCAATGTGGGTAAAACAAACTTGATTTCAAAGATCCAACATTTTCATTTATCTGTAGAACCAGAAAATACTGATCCTTTTGGAAAACAGTAGTTTTAAAGAGTACATTTGTGAAAACCTTTTTCTGTACAAAATTCAATGCCAGTGTTTTCTTTTGCCATGCAACAGTTGCGTTCTGCTATCCCTCTTCTTTACAGCTTCCAGTAAAAGCTGTGTAAATCATTTTTTGTAAGTAAGCAAGGGCAGTGGTAAACACAGGAAGAGATTCTTACCCATAGCTAATTCTCATTAGCAAATCATAATTTTATCTCTTTCCCATATTGCATTAATCGATCCAGACTGCAAAGTGTTCTATGGAAGAATACTTAACACACACTAGACTGTTTAGAGAACGTGTTTTACTTTCCAGAGTCAAACACAAATTCGTTCTATCAAATGCCGCTTTTCTCGGTGCGTTACGAGCGAAGTATTAAGGTGTTTCAAAGCAGTGCTCTCTGTAGGTTTTTACAAACGTGTCACCTGTCGGGAACGAAGCCCGCAGCTCTCGGAGCTGCTGCGCTCGCTGGAGCACGAGGTTCCCGGAGCGCGGAGAGGCGCTGCTGTGCGGCGGGGGCGCGGTGCCGGTGCCGGTGCCGGTGCCGTGCGCGGCCGGCCCGGAGGGTGGCACTGGCCCTCCACGCACCGCCCGCCGCCGGACGCGGCCCGAAGGCGCGTCCTGCCCGCGCTCCGAGGCAGCGCCCTCGGTCACGTTTTTGTCAAAATATTGGCACCGGTTCTGCAAGTGGCTCCCGTGTGGTTTCGGTGCGATAGACACAGTGCTGTTTGCCCGGGGGTGAGTAAACAAACCCCGGCCTGCTCCCTGCCTTTCCCTTACCTGGAGACGGGCTGGAGGGACTCCTACCGCCCGTGGGTGTCAGCCTGCCGATTTCTGACTGGGATAACATTGGGAGCTGGGCCATGTGTTATTAAGGGCGATACACAAGAAAAGCCAGGTTTGGAAACCTCTCTTCTGGATGAGAGAGTCATTTTGTATGTCTGTTTTCCCCCCGTCCCCCGTGTGGAGTTGTCTATAGGTGCGATTACAACTTTCGTGCATAGCCTACTCAAAAACAAATTGCAGAGTTTACCTATAATTGTCACTAAAACTATTTTGCTATCACATACTTGACCGCAGGTCGTCTTGAGCTGTTGTGTTGAACTACTCAGTTAACAGGACTATGGACAACAGCTGTGTGCAGAGACAGTAAATGGCCCGGGAAAGGTGGTGAGAATGTCACAGATATTTCTGATGCGTTCTGGAGGGACAATGACAATGGTATAAAGAAATCCCACATCTTCAAGGAAACTTAAAGAATTAATGATAAGAATTAATAATGTTGGCCACTCAGCTTTGACCTTGCTGTTTATCTTTGAATGACAAAATCTTAAGAACAGAAACAAAGAATGAATCTCTAAGAGAGAACCTAGTTTAAGCCCCCAGTTCTCATTGTAGGATTGCATTGTCAAGTCGAGGAATTAGTTAATTCTGAGAGAGGAAAAATGTTTTCCTTTCTTAATTTACATTTTTAAAAACATGTTTGTTTGTTTTCCTGCTCAGCTCCCCACGCCTTGTAAATTGTGAATTTCTATTTTGGCTGTGCATGATAAGGAAATCGGTTTCATTCTACAAGTGTGTTAATCATCTTATAGATTAAAAATATCAAAGTGTAAACACCGTAGTTTCTAAAGGGGTTGATCCTAAAATAATTACAGTGATCTGACCGTTGCAGCTCTTTTGATTTTATAAAATGAACTGTGAAAGTGTTTAAAGGGACTTACTGTTGTTGCACCCCAAAATGAGCAGCAGGGTGAAAAAGTAGTTTTGACGGTGAAATTTGGTGGCAGTTGCATTGGATTGTTACTGGTTTGGAAGATCTCAATATTCTGATTACAACCCCGAATGTGCTGCTGTTAAAAGTTAGGTAAAATACACACAGGAAAAAGAGTATTTTAGGGACTGAGGCGTGCTGATCTGCGGTAATGAAGTATTTCGCTGCTGGGCTGTCAGGGTTAAACGATGACTGCACGAAGCTGGAACAAGCTCCGGGCGCCGGGACAGTAGCGGGGCTCGGCCACAGGAGGCACAGCCGGTGCGCGCTGCACGGAGCCTTCCCTAATCCCTCGGGGCTGGCCACGGGGAGATGCAGATGAGCTCGGGCCGTGTCCTTCTCTACCCACCCCCCGGCCCGTCCCAGCTTTTGCTAACCCTTCTTGGCTTCTGATTGCATTGATCCGCTGCGAGGGCGCGCTTCTGCTTGGGCAGGGCAGCGTCAGTATTAAGAGATCAGAGCTGGCTTTCTCCCAGCCTACGTGAATGGATTTGGTGTCAAGGGCAAGGAAAGGCAGCTGCGGCTGCCCCAGAGCACCACCCACCCACCTGTTCGCTAGGGAAAGTGTTACTGGCCCCAGGTGAGGCTCCTGCCTTTCACACTAAGAGTCCCCAGAGCACAGAAAGCCTCAGCTCGCTCCCTCAGGCCCAAAGCGCAGCGCCTGCCTGAGCTGTCCTTGCCCTAAGCACCAGGGAAGTTTCTTTCTTTCAGATTACAAGTGACTCTTTCAAATTCCCAAGTAGGACCCACAATTGGCTTCTCATTTCAGGGAAGTTTATGCCTGCGCTTAAATTAGAATGTCATCTGATAAGGCACAGTTCCCACAACCACTGTCTTATGACAACTACACATATTTAATGAACAGTGGCTCCAGAGGGTACAGTAAGTGTCCCTGGAATAATAAGGGATATTGCATCGCTTCTGAGGGCAAAAGAGAAAGAAGAAATAAACCGTTTCTGGCTTTCAGGCATTTAGATTCCTATTTCAAACTTGATTTAATTCTTACGAAGAGAGTCCCTGTAGGAGCAGCCAAAGTTTAATCAGTAACACAACAGCGATTTAAGTCAATTCTCAGTATCTTAGTCATATGGAGAAGCTGCTGCAACTGATTAGAAAGCCCATTTCATTGAAATATTGCATGGAAGCATAGAAATTCCAGTGAGGAAAGGCAACAGTCACTTCATCACTTTAGATCCCATGTTAACGCATCACCAACTCTCACATTCAAAGCCTTTATAGAGAAATTTAATAGTTGGGGCACTAATAACCACCCACAACCCTTAATTCTGAGTGATTATTCCAAGCACAAATTAACAGATCTGGGCCATTACTACCCCAACTGAATCATTCAGAGGGGTGGGAGGGAAGAAAAAGGCAATACTCCATGGGAATGCCTTAGGATTAACCGCTTTTGTACATTTCCAAGCACTTTTGTCAATAGCATCCCTTGTGTATTAAGTTTCTTTTCTCGTTCCTTTCACACTGCTTGCAGGCAAGTGACTTAAATTGCAATATTCACTCAAATAAGATTTTCCAAGTTACAAGAATTATTTACTTCAGGTAATTTTATTCTTTATAGTCTCTACATATTTGAATTTTTACTTGATAAATTCATAACAATGTATAAGTATTAAAAAAACCAACAAACAACACAAATCAAAGCCAACAGTTGGTCCCCAAAGAATAAAGCAAGCAATCAGTTCAATAAACACACTTGATTTATTTTGTATAAAAAGGGTTAAGTTTACAACTAAACTTTTATAAAAAGTTTAGCATGATTAAGTACATCATTACACTTTTTGCAGAAATGTATATTTCTGCCACTATACAAGAAAACTCTAATTAAAGAGTTCACAAGGTTTCACTCATATATATATATTTATATATAAATATATACACAGCATTCAGTCCTAGGTTTGTGTCAAAAAGGTAATTTCTGACCACAGACTTTCCTAAAAAACTGAACACTGGATCCTTCCGGTACTCACGCTCCACCTTTGGAAAAAAAGGCAAAGTCTGCTTTAAAATGGGCAACTCCTTGTGAGATTTTTGTTTCGCTCCCCACGTTGGGAATAGTATATAAAGGAAGCCTTCCAACTAGGGAAAGGGTATTTAAGAGTCTCTTCATAAATAACTAGGTTCAGTCCAAGTTGAAAAGTGGGGTGGGGATAAAGATCAATCTTGATTTTTTCTTCTTTATTCATTTTAAAAGTTCCTTTTACTTGAACGTGGATTTTCCCCTCCAGATACAGCTGAAAAATAAATTCAGCACCTCAAAAAAGAAAAAAAATCCTGTAGACATTTCGTTGTGCAAAAGAAAAAAAAAATCTCATCAGTGGAACACCTGCAAGAGATTGAAAAGAGGCATATTTAGGAGAATGCTAACAGGGCAGAGATCCGGACAGACTGGCGCCAGAGAGGAAGCCACAGTTTGAACATTTAACCAAACACTCAGAGATTGGGCAAACCCTGGCGTCCAGATGCAACACATACAAGCTCACACACTCGCTCTCAAGAGCACAAATTGAACATAAAAATAACACACACTCCAGGGAAAGGCTAGAAAGAGGATTCTCAGTCCAATCTTTATTTAGATCTCTGTAAACGCAATGTTCAGAGGCGCCAGTCTGCCTCTTAAAGCAATTATTTGATTAAAAGCAGTCACTTATTTAACTGATAGCGCAGACAATCCCACATCACAGAATTCAAGGAATTGAGCCAAGATTCCCAACTTAATCAGTCACTTTGGCCCAGGAAGTTAAGGCTCCAAGACCAGATAAGAATTTGCATTAAGCAGCGAGCAGGATCAGAGGAGCCTGTGCTGCTGGGTGAACCTCAGCGACACACACACACTTAGGATCTCCACACTCAGGTATTACTCTCCTTTCTTACTGATTACAAAGACATCTCCTGATCAACTTTTAGGACCTATTTTTAGCACTCGCCATCGCGCCTCCCATTCCCCGGAGAAGCCTTTTTTTTTACCCGAAGTTTAGGAAAAAGGCGGACCGCACTCACCGTTTGATTCAGCCACAAAGTGCTTTGCTGTCGCTTGACATGAGCTCTGAGGGGAACTCGGACGCCTGCGAGAGAGCAAGAGCAGGGTAAGGGCGAGGTGGCCGAGCACCCACAGGGCGGCCGGAGGGGACTGTCCCGGCTCCCGCAGCGCTTCCCCGCGGCGCGCCCGGCTCCGGCCCGGCCGCGGGAGAGGGAGCGCCCCGCGGGCGCTGCCAGCCCACAGCCCACAGCCCACAGCCGCGCCGGGGACACGGCCAGCGCCGCCCGAGCTCCCCGGGGCGGGCTCGCGGCGAGCCACTTACCTCTAGCGAGAGGATGCT
>VZRH01008197.1:2512811-2549361 GCA_013397555.1 Urocynchramus pylzowi
GTACTTTTCCCTGTTTCCCACTCCTGGCCATGCCGGCAGCAGCCCTCCCCGTGCCCCCGTCCCTAGCGCTGCAGACCCGGCTGGCAGTGGCTGCGGCCACTGTCCCACGCCTCGCGCGTGTCGTGCGTGTGCTCCGTGCGCGACCGCAGTCGGTGTCACCCGGGCCCGGCCCGGCCCGGGCGGCGGAGCGCGGCTGCCGTGCGTGGGCAGCGCTGCTGTGCCCCGGCCCCCGGNCTCCGAACCCCTCCGGGTGCCGCTTCAAGGAACGTATGGATATACCTTCTCTGAGACCCGTTTGCAAACTCCATTCTCTTCTGGGCCATATTTGCAAATGCCACAGATCTGCCAGCTTCTGAGATCTCTTTTCCTCCTTCCTCATTGTCCTTTTGAATAATGTTGCTTTTCCACAGTATCATTCTCTTCATTCCCTTCTAAGCATCCCTCCCTCGTCTGCTACTGGTAATCCAAGGCTGTGTGTTGTTGGGATGGTTTGGAAGTATTTTGGCAAAACAAAAATAAAATAATTTTTTGCTTTTTCATTCTTTTGAGACATCTCAATTTTGGCTAGAAGTGATGGACTATAGGAAGGGCAGGCCTTTGTTTGGATTCTGTTTTGACATGTGTATCATTTTATGATCATATTCCTAAACTGCTGCTGTGCAGTAAAATGACTTTTACTCAAACTGTATTTTCCAACACCACTCTGGAAAGAGGGGTGTTTCCATGTGAATTGCATAGTTTTGCTGTAACATGTATATCAAATCCAAATTCGCATGCTTTAGTTCTAATGTCCTACATGTTTTGTAGGATTTCTCTTTTTTGTAAGTAGGACCAATGAAGGCTTTGCTATATAAAATGCTATCTGCAAAGGGCTATTGCTTACCTGATTCTACTTGAAGAAAATTGCTGTGAAATCTTTCTGAGAGCAGCATCTCTCTGCAATAGTGAGTTCTACTGGTATAAGGTATATTAGATCCATATATTAACTCTTACATTTTTACTCAGAGCCAAATACATTTCTGTTTAAAAATCTTTAACTGTTTTATCAATGCAACATCTATGTTTTAGTTAAGTTACATGTGGTCCTCTAGAAGTCCTTATAGTGAACCACCATTTAGGTGGCTCTCTTAACTTAGCATGGTTGTTCTAAAATCTGGGATCAAGCAAGTACACTTATTACTGCATGGCTTATGCAGCAGATGGTTTTCATCTAGTGTAACTTTTCTAGTGATACCTTTAAATTAATGTAGGTCTAAAATGTTGCAGATTTTGCACTCTCCACCAATTCTCTGGAAAATCTATTCAGGATAGAAAAGGGAGAAGGGGCCAGGCAGGAGATTACTGACAGTACCTCACATGCAATAAGAAATAAAGCAAGGAGTAAAAAATGGGCTTATTCTTTTGTTAATTTTCTGGCTGGCTGGTCCAGCTCCCCTCAGTCTCCCACTTTGCCCCAATTTTGATCTTCAGGTACAGGCCTGTGGGAATAAGATCACAAAATGCTTGGCTTAATTTCACCAAAAAAAAAGGAGGGATTGGGAATTGGCTTGGTGGGAGAAGATTTTGCAAATCTGTTCCAGGTATGGTTTTAAGCACACACACCCCACTCCACCCCCCAAATTGTAAAATTATGATAATTTCAATATCTTTACATAGTATGCTCTGTGTGTTTTATTTTTCCTCAATAATGTTTCATGAACATAGAGGAGAAATTGAGTCTGTACTGCAACTGGCATCTAATTGTTGGTCAATCTGGTCTTTCTGTTGTCTTCAGGAAGAATACCTCAGTTCCATGGTGGAAAGCTTTGTAATATTAAGCAGGCAATACTAACTTAACTTTTCCAAAGCTATTGTTATAGGTTATGTCAACACAGGACCCACAGCATTCTCAGTCCTTTTAAACTAATGTGCAGAAAAAAAATTATATGGTCAGGAAAGCCTAATTCCACTCAGGGTTTGGGTACTGGAAGTGCAGTTTAACAAAATATGTGCACCACATCCCAAATGCATGTGCACCCTCATGAGTCCTGTTGAACCACGTGAGTTCTAGTGAAGTTTCCTGGGCTGTTAAAACTTTGCTTCTTTATTGGCCCAGATTGAGCATTATCTAGGTTAAGCTGACTTTCTCAGTGACTGTCGCCTGCATAAACCCACCTGGGACACACAAAATAGGTATGTGCCTAAATCTCTGGAGAGGCCTGGTCCAGGAGGTGTGTGCAAGATCATGGTTAAATGCACACTGACAGCATGGAGCTTAGCACAAGGCACAGCAGCTGGAGCTGCTGGAAAGTTCAGGGGCAAAGAAGGAAAGGAACTGCTGCTTTCTCATAAGCAATTTTTCTCATGAGAGCACTTGTCCTGGAAGTGAGTGATGCAGATTCAATGTTCTCCTCATCAGAGGTGCTATAAAATCCCTCCTGCTTGCAAAGCAGCCCTAACGACCAGAGATAAGGCTAAGGTGGAGGACACCCGCCCATCCTGTTCAAGCTTGCCACAGTAAAGAAACAGATGCAAATTTCAGAGGGCCAGAGGCATTATAAACAAGAGGGAGCCTAACACTATAGCTCAGGGCCAAAGGCATCTCCTGGATGGCAAGAAGCCTGAAGTCTGGGCCTGCTGGCCTGGCAGACTCACCCATTCTTGAGGGTGAGGTTCATCTCACCTTATCTTAGCTATTTAGAGGTTTTCTGTCTCATCTCTCTATAGTCAGTGGGAAGAGAGAACAAGAGACACCTGCAGAGAGTGATTCATTCTGTGCCCATCTGACACCTCTCTCAGGATGGAGTGAATCTCCTCGCTGGGGCCATCAGTTCTCAGCAGGAGCCAGACAACCAATTTCAGTCAGAAGCCTGACTTACAGATGCCAAGTGAGGTGGATTCCACTGTGGATGACTAATTTTTCTGATTCATCATACCCGAATTTAGCCTTTAAAATTTGGGTTTGTAGTCAAAGTTAGTTGAGTTGTCTCTGTATCGTGGTCATTCCTTCCATTGGAAGGCTGGACATGGGTAGCTGGGGTGAAGTGTCTTGGGATAAAGTATTGCTGAGCCTGTAGAGCCTAAAGGCCATGTGGCCATGTGTGTTCCTAGTCTGGGCTTGTGGATCCTGGTGCCAGGTGTCTGAAATGTAAGTATGGAACTATTACATGTCATTTTGCACTCTTCTTTTGTGGACAGCCTAACTGACTCGAGGCACTATGTACTGCTTCTAAGAGAGGAGCTAGATGTGTAAAATAGGCATAACAATTGTTTGAAGATATTGCAGGGCTACAGTTGGGATTTTCAGAAAGCTGAAAGGCTCTGTATTTAAATCAAAGAAAGTGAAGTACAGTGGAAAATGGACTAAGTGTATACTGCATTTTATGCACTTGGATACCCAGAAAAATCTGTCCCTAACTTCTAAAACTGGAGGTTGGATTCCTTTAAAAATATCACCTTTAATACTAGCTCTGAAGAGATGAGCCTGTAATTCTCAGTTTCAAAAAGCTATCGTTTTTTCATTTTTGATAATGTGGAGTAGTGCTGTGGTGTACTGCAGCATAAATCCCAACTATGTACTTAATTGTTTCATCAGAGATCAGCAAAAGGTCACCCAGCTTTCTTATAAAATTACTGGAGTGCAAGTGTTTTCTGTGCTGGTCTGGGTTTGGTGCACACATATTCTTTGCAAATGGATGATTCCAGGGAAAGACAATTTTAGTTAAAGGTCACCAAAGGCTTATTGTCCAGTCATTTTGCAGATTTTAGATTGTGGAAACAATTGTGGAAAATATAAGTGTCCAGTTTGGCAAAATTACAGTAATATGTTCTCCTGATGGGTTTTTAGCTATGAATACAATTAGGGATGATGCCACCACGTTGTTCATGTCAATCATTCCATAAAGCTGAATGCCTTCAACTATTCCAAAACACATGGTTCAGAAACCCTTCTACTTCTTCTATCAAAATATGGAGGATGTATGCCTAAATTTGGCAACATAAAAATAATTTGGAATGGACTAAAATTAAATTATTTAAGGCCTCAAGGAGAGACAAGAGATCCTGTTGAAATACTTTGAGCCAGAACAAAACAGCTCATTTATACCTAGCTGAGCATCTCAGCTGTTCTCCATTGAACAATCAGAATTTGGACTTTTAGCAGTTTCTTTTTTTCCTGCTTTATCACTCTGCTTGTTTTCACTTCATTAGCAATAGGCTTGTATTCCTTATTCCCTTTCACAGGTCTCTTGGTTCTGGAGATGGGATTCACCTCACCTAATTTATGGCATGTGTCTGGTTGATGTCTGCATCTAAGCCTGTCTTTAAAGACTCAGTTTACAGACAATTGAGAAAATCGTTGCTTCTTTATCTCTACCTACTGCAGAAGTCTAAAAGCCTAACTCTGTCCTTGATACTCTCTTGATTTCTGAGTCCATCTGTCCTTAGTCCAGACAGCATATGGTTTAACTAGACACCCTGGCCTTGATGTGGATGTCCCATGTCAGGTTGATTCTCAGACTTTCTTGACAGTTCTCTACAGTTTTGTTTTGATTTTTTTTTTTTTTTGGTGTGTGTGTGTGACTTCACATGTTTGACAACGTTGACAAGGATGAGCAGTGGCTAAGAGACTTAGACCAAGAAGCTTTTCTGACTGTGGTTTGGTGGAGTGCTGGGGTTTTACAGTCCACAGTGTGTAACCTCTAGGCTAGATGCTCATAGTTGTAAGTTTTGTGCATTTCTGCCAGTTGTTAGCTGTGCAATCTGCACCAGCAGGGCTGTGTATCCCTTTGTGGCATAGATGGGACTTCCATGGTGAGGGAGATTGCTTTTTGGGAAGCCTTACCTCAACGGTTGTAGAAGGTACACAAGGAAGGAAGATGCTCCTTAAAACAGCTGAATTATGTTCTGGAGGACTTAATCCATGTCTCTGCCACAAAGTTTTTTAATGTGAGATGATGGACAAGTCACTTAGAGCTGACCTGTGTCAGGAGACTGTTTATTACATGGGAAGTCCTTAATCCAATAGGAATTGTCCTTAAAGATCTAAATTATGATGAAAACACCGCTTGAAGTAACAGGTCCCATCGATCACAAGTTTGGCAGCCAGAACTAGAGTTAGTAGCCAGTACATTTTCTGACCAGCTGCTTCACATTTTACCATTGGTTTACATATAACAGTTTATTTTTTCTTTTTTTTTCCCTTTTTTTTCCTTTTTCTTCTTTTTTTTTTGTTTTTTTTATTTTATTCTTGTTCTTGAAAAGGGAACATCCCTTTTGAGGGTAGTACAGAACATATTCTAATAAATGTGGGAAAAGATTCTGGGGTGGCCAAAGTAATAATTGTAATAAGGTAATTGTAATTAATTGTAATAAGGGGCATTCTGGTGTCCTTTCCAGTGCCATAGAGAAATCCCACCTCCTGCTCTCCAGCTGGGAAATCACAAGGTGATGCAGTGACAGTGGGGTGACTGCCAGAGACCAGAGAAAGTACCAGTCACAGCTGGATGAGGACTTGGAGCAGGAACAAGGAAGTCTAAGGATTAAAGGGGAAGGGGAGAGGGAGAATTCAAGTTTCAGATTTCTTCATCAATTTAGATTTCTTTCATTTGAAATGTCAAGCTAAAATAAGCAACACTATCCAGAAAGTGAATGCTTCTGAAGAAGTTTCTTGTATTTCTGTCTCCTGTTAGGACAACTTGTGAGTTGTAATGTGGTGATTTTAGCCCTAGTTAAATCAGTTTCCTAGGTTATGGGAGACATAGGTTCTAGGTTGATCCAGTGAGGTTCTTATCATCATCAGATAAGAAACACTCCAGAAGTGATCATTTGGGACATTCACCTGGTGCAATGGAAACTCTAAATTGCAGTCTGAACTGGGAAGAATGGGATATGAAGCCTTGGTTTTTGACAGGCTTTGTAAGATCAAACCACTTCGAATTTCCTGAGAAAATGTTCAGGAGAATAATCTTGGTTTTCTTCTGAAGTGTGATTTTATTTCTCTTTATGTGAGCTTCTGCTTTGTTTTCAGAAGTGCTTTTATAGATTCTATTAAGGAAAACATGTTATGGAAAAGTTTTTGGTAATTTTTTTATTGACTGGGTGGGTTTTTTTGTGTAATGCAGATGCTCCTTTTCTAAACCTGATAAAGGCATAGCTATTTGGGGACATGATACTCTCTGCTCTGTACTGAGAGCAGCAACACACCTTGCAGAATTGTTTTAAGGAGCAGTCTGGAGTGTGCCAACTTCTCTCTTTTCTGCTATTTTGGTAGTGTTTTGTGGCATGAAGCACATGTATATAAGCTGCAAATGTACATTCCTGTATAGAATAAGCAGGCTGTCTGTGTGAATCAGCTGTTATGGGGGTGGCTGTGGGTAAGACATAAAACAGGCAGTGGAAACTCCTTTGATGGAGACTCAGTAGTCTTCATGCTTTACACCTATGGGGCCTGATGCAAACCCAGTGAGACCTTCCAGAGAGGAAGACTCTCCCTGCCAGATCACAGCTTTGGATTCAGCTTCAGGTGTGTTTGTGAATGTGTATGTGGGATGTGGCTGGTTTTTGGCTAGTGTAACAGGTGCCTGTGAGAGCAGAGAGGGAATTTGTTTCACTGCTCTGGGTTGACAAGTGAATTTTATCTAAAGCTTGTCACTTGCACATAGCCAGCCTGCTCACGTTCTAAATAGATTCTGCCCTCAGATTGTAAAGAACAAGATAATAACATTATGTTATGTACTTGAGAGCTAAATTATTTTAAAAGTCTGAAATTAGCAGATGAGGAGGAATTTATTTGCCAAATACATTTCAGAAGCAGCTTGGGAAACCTGTCAGAGCCCATCTTTAAGTGCTTAACTAGTGGCTGTTCAACTTAATAGCTCTGAAGAGTGCTTGCAGTATGAGGGAGACCAAAACAAAATCCTAGAATGCGGGAAATTTTCTTTCAAACAACAAAAAATGATATCAATTCACAAACCAGATGGTTAAAGAGGAAAACCTGCATCTACAAGCACTAACTTCACCTAACATCCTCTGTGCTCCAGGCAAAAAACCCCCTTGCTCTTTTTTTGGACTCTTTATCCACTCTTTCCAGCTCTGTTAACTGATGCATAGTTGAACTTGACCTTTGCTCAGGTAGCAATGCCAGCTGTACCACACACTTGTCCTTTTACTGCACAGATATCTTCACATTTTCCTGTGTCCTATCCTCCATGTGTGGGACAAAAGTCTGGAAAATTCTTTCCAGCCACTCGCCTTCAAATCACTCCTTAAGATGCACTCCACTCCTCATGTCTGTGGGGCTTTGCTGACAGTAGCTGGGCAGAGTGGAAGTTAAATTGTTTTCTAGGCAGCCTGTATGAAAACATTCTCAAGTTATTCCCACTGCAGATCTGCTGTCAACCCCTTTCCTGTGGGGGACAACAAGGCCATGATGTCATTTTAGTAACCATCAGCTGTCATTGGAAGCTGCCATGGACAGGAGCAGCTCTTGGCTTTGCTGGTTGTTACCTTCCCTCTCCTTTACTCCCAACTTTTGTTGGGAGTAAGTCCCAAGTTTGCTTTTGGCCACCCTGCTGCTTCCATCCTTCCTGGCTCTTGCACATCTGTAAATTCAGTTCCTGTGCCTGGCTGAGGGACTGAGGCAGAGTCCACCCTTTCAGGATTTATTAGCACATCTTGGGTGTAAGCATCAAAGATGTCTTCTGGGGAGGTGACTTTCTTGCATGTGAAGCCACAGATCTTAATCCTTCAGAGTGGGAGAAAGGCTTCCCTCCTAGCTGATATTACTTGCCCAACTCCATATGGAAGGGGATGGCATCCTAGCTAATCAGAGCTTCAGACAAGCAATTCTTCAAATTGTTTTAGGGTTTTAAATTTATATTGTAGGCCCCAGCATCGTGTGGCAGAGAGCCAGTATCAGTCATCTGACAATAGCCTTCACCATCTCTCAATAATGAGGGAATTCCTCTCTTAAGCTCCAGAAGCTTCTGTAACGGGTGAGATTGCTGTTTGCAAAGCATCCTGCAACATTCAGCCTTGCAGGTCTGCTGATTTTTAAATTATATAAACAAAACCCTGTAAAATTCACATAGCCCAAAGACAGTGACTTCTGTTTATACTGTCCAGATCACAGATGCTGAGCGTGAATGCATGAGCAGTCCTTTTGTATGGTGTTTGACACTTTCTGCGCTGTCTGCACTGTTTTTTAATATACAGAATCCCTGATTCTCCACTGCCTTGCACCCTGTCTATTCATTCTCACCCCTGTGAAGTGAGGGTAAAACACTATCAAAACAAAATGGTACCGTTTTGCATGTTTTCCACTCAGTTTGTTCAGGTGTAAATAACGACAGAAAGAACGGGGCAGAGCAGAACCTGACCCGCAGTCTGTCTCTCAGTGCGTCAGGGGTCTTGAAGTGGGGGGATGACAGAACAAACACAAGCTGTTACCTTGCCATTTTTGCTAATGTTTTAAAACCAGGCAGCTTGTGAGGATGACAGATGCAAAAGTCAGGCAGTACTTGGTTCCCTAGTCCTCACGTGATGTATTCCCATGAGCAATGGAAGTGTTACCTGTGGTGTGGATGGGTGCTAATCACAGCTGGTATAGGAGCAGGGTTGGCAGTGAGAGTCATCTTTCTGAGTTGTTCATCTGCTCCACTTAGTACTGGAGAAAGAAAAATCCTTTGTCCTTTTTGCTCTTTGCTGCATTACCTTGGCTTTAATAAACGTTTGTGAATGGAGAGTGAGTTCTTCAAGCTGTGGTAAGCCTGCTACTTTGTCTCCTGGGCCCTGGACATGAATAGCACTCACATCTTTTTGACTTTTTAAAATCTTTTTGTCATTGTAGTGACAGAAATCTGTACTCATCCTAAATGACTTTCCATCATCCTCTAATACTGCCTTTACACAGCTCTGCAAGTAAAAACCCATGCCTTCTTCCAAAAAAGGGTATCTCTTTTCCCTTCCCATCTTTCTCTTTGCACAAATCCCAGCTCTGACACCTTCCTTGCTTTCCTGAACAACACATTAGACCATCCTAGACCATTCTGTTTTTACCAGGGCACAGAATTTAAGTATATTTATGATTTATTCATAAGATATCACTATTACCCCTTGTGATATAATGTACTTCACCATTAATGCAGGAAAAATAATGTGGTATTGCAAAAAAAAAAAAAAAAAAAAAAATCCACCCTCCCTTAAAAAAAGACCCAAATAATCAAAAAATATATGTAGATAAATACTGGCAAGATCTGAATTGAACTAATGTTGCATGGGCTGTTGTAGTAGGTAGGAATAATGAACAGAAGTTAGAGTCTCTTTGAAACCAGAACAGTAAATATTTTTGCTTATCATCAATTGAAATCTCAGCCTTACCATTGCATTAGCATTTCCACTCATTTTTAGAAACAGAGTGAATTTTCATGACTCATTTGAGTGCTCTTTAACTATTTGTATGCAAATGTGACTCAAAGTTTCTCACAGTCACATGCTTCACCCTTCTGTTGGAGTTCATGCACAAATGAGAGTGGTGGTGCTCCTTTTCCTTATAAACCTTACCTTTCCTAGACAGTCTTGTGCCTTTCTCACATTTGTGATAGCATTTGAAGAAACACTTGTTCCTATATCTTCAGAGCTGCTTTAAAATTGAAAGACTCAAAAAGAGAAATAAAAAACCGCTCTGTATCAAAAGCATTTTTTTGCTTTGTGTTGTGTTGTGTTCTCATATTTAAATATGGGAGGTTAGGAAAGGAGTGCGTGTATACTTCTAACTTTCAGAAAAAATATGCAAGTTCTGGCTTGAGAACAGGCATGAGAAACTTCAGCTGAAAGGTAATGTATCTATTGATGTGATATGCAGAGACTTAGATTGAAATTACCATCTCAACCACAGCTAGAATGAACACAGCTGATGAATAAATGTACATTGTCCAGATGTGACATTGTCAAATGTACATTGACAGATGTGTCTGACAATGCAGAATGCAGAAAAGCAGTAAACTGAGTAAACATCAGATTAAGAATTAGCCTTAATTGTGAGGAGTCAATTCCAATGAGAAACAGAACTGGGGAGCTTTTTTGCCTAAAACCAGTTGAGGTATGCTTCTAACTAGAAGAGAACCTGCCTAATCTGTCACTGCTTTTCCATTTGAGGCTCATCAGCAAAAGCCTGCTGCATATAACATACAGTTCAAAGGCTGCCTTTATTTATGAGTATCTGTGACAAGGTTGTAGGCTTTTGCTGTAGCCCAGCAAATTTGGTTTGCAGTTTTTGTCTGCTTTTCCAGAATGCACCTTTCTGTTCTCCATAAACATCCATAAGACCTTCTGCAGCAGCATCCCTTGCACTGCAATCCCACGGGTGTCTCTTGTCAGTGGTAGGAAGGATGTTTTTATATTTCTGTCTCTTGCAAAGTCCAGATGACTAAAATGGAGTCTTGCAGAGTTGCTCATTCAGGAGCAGGATTTTTGGAATTCAGATGAGACACACCACAGAATCACAGAATGGGTCAGGTTGGAAGGGACCACAGTGGGTCATCTGTTCCAACCTCCCTGCTCCTGCAGGGTCATCCCAGAGCACATTGGACAGATTTGTGTCCAGATGGTTCTTGAATATCTCCGGTAAGGGAGACTCCACAGCCTCTCTGGGCAGCCTGTTCCAGTCACTTGCACAGAAAGGTTGTTCTTCCTCACGTTCAGGTGGAACTTCCTGTACATCTGTTTCTGCCCATTGCCTTCTTGTTGGCACCACTGAGGAGAGCCTGCTTTCATCTTCTTGGCACCTCAAATGACACCAGTTATAGTCAGTGAACATCTAATCAATAAGCTCAGTCTCTAGGGAGTGTCGAACCAGAGTCCCAAACCAGAGTCCCAAAGTGTCTGCCTCTGAGTCAGTTCCATGGCTCAGCAGTCACTGACCATTGACTTAAAAACACTGACACTGACAGATAAACACTGAAATGGTTTCTCTTATTCCAGCTGCTAATTTCCAGACTATATAATTGTGATTTTTTTCCCTATACTATGCCTTTCCAGAGTGGCCTGCTCGCCCAGCACAGGGATGGAGGCCAATGCACCTGTACACCTGCTCCAGTGCTGTGTAACACGCTGAAGGTTCTCAGATGCTTTGTTTATTGAAATTTTTTGTCTGTTTTTCTGTTTGTGATGTTTGTGCCATTAGTAAGCAGCCCTCCACAGGTACCTGGGCTCTGCTATGGCTGCAGTTAACTGCAGTGGCTAAATAAACTAAATGCAAATGAACTCAAATGTCTCGTTGACACACCTCTGACTGAACTCAATTATCAGCTGGTGATCACCTGAAGTTTCTAAACTGACATGAAATTAAGCAAGTTGCAAAAGCTGTAAACAAACTGTAAAGAAAAGAGAGTAGAAACTTGGTACTTGCTCCGGCTGCAAGTTCCAGACTGATCCATAACCTGCCCACGTGAAGTTCACTGCAGGATCAGGTCTTGTGAAGGATGCACTCCCTCCTTTCTTAATGCCAGCATCATTAGTAGTGCAGGTATATAGATCTCTTAAATTAATAGTGCAACAGATTGTTCCTGCTGCACTTAACAAGCAGTTCAATATGACAGCCCTGAGCTAAAAGATTCACAAGTTTGTGAACTTCAAAGCAAACTTTGCTTCTTTTTAATTTAAAGAGTCTTACAAACAACGAAGCACATTTTTTTCCCACCTCATCTTAAAAGAAATTACAGAAGAATATATACAGCAGGCCTGAAATTCCTGCCAGTCCTTCATCTTGATTTTCTTGGCATATCGGCAAGGAATCTGGATGCTGAAATTTACTGTTAATGAGTACCTTATTTTATGGATGTGTTCTTTTTCTGTGCCCTAACGCTTATCTGAACTGTTTGTGCTCTTATGGAGGGCCAAAAAAGACACCTAGAAGATAAATGCAGAAGTAACCAGTGAAATATCTTACTACTTTGGTGTTTAATCTTTAGTTTGGGAAGTATGAGTGGTCGTTAGTTGAACTAAATTTCTTTACTGATTTCTGTACCTGTGGATTATAATCCTACAAATTATCTGCAGTCTTAATTTCGAGGGTTTTCTGTGGCTTGTGATGGATTAAATGTAGAGGCAGCAATTATTAGGGAGCTGTTGGTCAATGCAAACAAAAGTGGCAGGTAGTGGTTTGATTTTAAACAGTGTGGATGAAGTATATACCTAAACACAAACATCAAGTGAAAAGCAAAAATGTAAAGAAGTGGCAAGGATAGCAGCCTTTCCAGAAGGGAACAGATGAGGGGGAAGCTGAAAATACTTGCCCAGAAATGAAAAAAAGCCCCAAGCCCCACCCCTATTGAAAATAGTGAGATAAAAATTAGAAATGTACACTTACCTTTGATTTCCAAGAATCCCTAAGTGCCTGTTGTTGGAAGCTGAACTAAAACCAAGGAAGGTGAAACGTCAAAGGACCCTTTGATGGGAAAGTAAAAGAATGTGTTTGCCCTTTGAAAGAAAAAGGCAAAGATATCTGCTGGTTTTATCAGAACAGAGTGGAATGCTGTGAGCTATGGAGGAAAAAAAAAATCAATGTTTTTATCATGTTGTGGTCCTAAACTTACACATGTGATTAATATGATGTTTTACATTCTGTAAATTGGGTGTTTATACTTAGGAAAATTTTGAGGACTGAAGACTCTGAAATGTCTTTCCTCATTCCTCCACTGGAAACATCAGCATAGTCTCCTTCGTATTCTGGGCTTTTGTGCCTCAGAACCCAGCTACTTCTAGCTGGGAAAATCTGTAGTCTCCCCAGGTGACCTGTCCCTGCATTCACTGGCTGTGCATTTCTTTCTTACTCCTCAGTGTGGGAAGCTGATTCTTGCTCAGCTGTGCTAGTTTCTGTCCTGCCTTGCTTGATTTCCTGCACACTGGGATTGAGAGCCCTTGTATTATGAGAAAAATGGCTTTAAAGAGCTGTCAGTTCTGTTTAGCCCCTGTGTCCTTAAGGCCAGTTACCCAGGGGATCTCATTCACCAACTCCTTAAACAGCTGGAAGTTCACTTTTGCAAACTTCAGGGTCTTGACTTTGCTTCTCACCAGGCTAGAGCATGGTCACCACAACTCAGGCTGCATCCAATCTTAATTGCTTATGTGAGCTCATCCACATTGGTGAGCACCAGGTCCAGTAATGCCTCACCTCTGGTTGCCTTGTCTAACACCTGGACCAGGAAGTTGTCCTCTGCACACTCCAGGAGTCTCCTGCACTGCTTGCACCAGCTGTATTGCTTTCCCAGAAGATGTCCAGGTGGTTGAATTCACCCATCAAGATGAGAACTTGCGAGTGGGACAGTTCCTGTATGTGAAGCAAAAAAGCCTCATCAACAGGCTCCTGATCAGGTGCTCTAGAGTAGACACCCATCACCAGGTGTCCTTTGTTGATCCTGTCCTAGATTTTTACCCACAAGCTCTCAACCTGTTCATGGCCATTCCTCAGAGGCAGCTGTTCACTATCTATCCCCTCTTTAACATAGGGTGCAAACGCCCTGGCCCCCCTTCCCAGCCTGTCTCATTTGAAAGGCTTGTGGGCCTCAGTTGCCATGCTTTAGTCAATCATGAAAGCTCATCCCACCATGTTTCTGTGAGAGCAATTAGGCTGTAATTCTCTAATTGCACCATGGTTTCCAGCTCATCCTGTTTGTTACCCATGCTGTGTGCATTGGTGTAACTGGGGTGTTGATCTCATCATCTTTTGGGAGGAGCCCTCTCCAATTCCTTTGGGATGATTTTTGGTGTTTCCTTGCTTTAGGGCTGTTTTTTCCTGGTTCCTCACTGACACCTGGTAGAGCATCCCCTTCCTCACTGAATCTAGTTTAAATCCCTGGCTAATAAGTCCCACCAAGTTGCTCCCCAAAACACTTGTACCCCACTTGAGCAAGTGTGCCCCATCTACTGTTGACATGCTTGGTCTCTCGAAGGCATGTTCCAGATCAAAGAACCCAAAGCTCTGAGCATGGCACCATTCTTATGGCCAATCTTTCACCCTATGCTCTCATTTCACTCTGCCTGAGTCCCAGTGCCCTACTGGGAGGATAAAAGAGAACACTTCTGGTGCCTCAGATCCTTTCAATATCTTTCAGAGGGACATGAAGTCACTTCTGATAATTTGGAATCTGTCGCAGCTTCACCTGATCCTACATGGATCCTCAGCTTTACCCAGCCTTGGAGGCCTGTTTTGTGACATCCCAAATGCAGGCCCTTGGTTTGGCAGCAAACCTCTGTGTTAAGGCAGCCTCTCTTCTGAATGGCTACCAAAGCTGTTCTTCATGTTGGAGACTTTTCCCCAGCTCATTAGTGTAACTGGAATTAACTGATTATCTTGCTGCATCAAATCCCTGAGTAGATGTGAAGTAGATGCTGTTTTGTCCAGGGTGGGATGCACTGTACAAGGCTGCAAAGGATTCTGTTTTCCTTTACAGACTCCTGTGGTTCTTATTCCAACAAAATTATGTCTTCATTTGCTTTTATTTATTGCAAATCTAATAAATGTAATTGAGGAGCAAAGGGATTTTTTTTTTTTGTCTCGTGTAGTGTCACTGAATCAAACAGCCTGCCTACCCATACAGAAGTTGCAGTGGCAAACACTGTTACAAGCATGCAAGAAGGAGCTAGAATACAGGTTTTCACCTGCAAGTCTCGGCTGAGGAGACAGATTTACCTCTTTAGTTTCTCCTTATCTTCCGGCAGATAGAGCAGTCGAGAGCAGGGCTGAGCAGCTCTGACCAAGCAATGAACACCATTCTGACCATGTGTGAGTGTCCCATTTCAAACCAGCAGTCTTTTCCCTCCATCATCATTACCTCTGGCATACATCTCCACAGGTTTATAGGTCAGTGGCAGACAAGGAAATACTACATCAAAACCTCAGAATATTGGGTGTAGTCATTTGCTAAATACATTGTGTGAGCTGTTCAGCGAGATGGTTGTTTGTATATTGTGTTAAAGACTTTCAAGCGATTGTATTGTTCTTCATAGTAGCCTCCAGGAAGAAGCAAATGGGGGAGATGCATAATACCTAATAGATAAACAATCCTTTTGCAAATATTGTGGAGGCAATTGCAACACAATGCCATACATCCATGCCCCAGGCTACTTTGAAACAGCTATTTGTGAATAAAGACGTCTAAAGTGGACTGAATAGTTAAAAAGGTCTTTCCAAGAAAGGATGAGATCAGTTGTCAGTAGGTGTCCAAACACAGAGAATGGCCAACTTCTTTAGCATTTGTCCTCAGAGACAGAGCAAGTGCATCTTCCTCACTAGCACTGGGGATTTGTGTCCCCTCCCCCTGCCCTCCACTGCTCTCCAAGGGGCCAGACAACCTCAGCTCTCTGCTATGCAGGACAGCTTGGCTTTAACCAGCTTGGAAACTCTGCTGCCTGGAAAGGAGGAGACATACTATGCTGTGGAGACAGCATGTGTGATTTCTTGAGGATAGTGATTACATTTCCTCTTCATAACTGGCTGGTGCCAAAGGGAAACAGAAAATCTTGGTAGAAACCATCCTTTTGGTAAGGCTGCTACAGCAGGATTTACTAACCAGGACTTGAAACTCGCCTGTGCGTTGCTCTCAGTTCCACATTTTTCCTGCAGCAGTTGTTGCATCAAGGCCCAGTATCACTTCACAAGATGGAGTCCTGTCTGAACTCAGAGGGTCCAGAGAGGGCTGTGGGTAGAGTGGTATTTGTCTTTGCTCTGTGTGCCCTGTGTCAGCAGTCAGCATTGTGTTAGGTGCTAGAAGCTTTAGTTAACTTGAAAGGCAAAGCATGAACAAATGGAGTGGGCTGACTGACTCAGCAGCTGGTTTTCATGGATAGGTAAAACAAATTTATTGTGTAAGGGGTATTCTTTTGCATAATCTACTATAGAAGTTCCATATGTTTTTCTTGTGCAGTGTTTCTTTGCAGATGTTATTTAATCTTAATTTCTTTCTATTTTTATACAAGCAGCACATTTTTTTCCCCCAATTGCCAGAGGTATTTTAAGGATGTTGTTCATGTTCATCAAGTGCTTCTTTACTCTTCTTGGGGCTATTGGCATTTATCCCAGGACAGGCTTGGGTGCACCTTGGGTAATGTTTCTGAGTAACTGTGCTGGTGGAGCTGTCACTCTGGCCCTCTGGAATTACAAGTATAGAAGAAATATCTTCAGACTTGGACCTTTGTATTCTTGAACATCACAGACTTAAAGATGTCAGGATTAAAGACATTTATTTGGCTAATCTCACTAATAATGAGTTAATTCACCCATAAGGAGCATATGTGTTCTACCAGTATTTTTTGTTGCTCCTTTTTGACTTAGTAACATACATCTCAAGAATCATGATGGTGCACCTCACTGCAGTAAGCACAGACAAGGATACTTTTTCCCAGCACAGATACTGTCAGTGACTATATGTGGTCTCTGATATCCAGTTGGAGCCCCCCCATAAAACAACCATTAATTGTCACTCACTGATAAAGTGTGTCTTCTGATACTTTGAATAGCAGATCTCTGGTTGATGCCAGTTTTGGCAGAGTGTGGCAGTCATTGCTTCAGTAGAATGACCACTAAGCTCTAGAGTGGTGGCTGAATGACATTCACATGATGTAAAAAAGAACTTTGCAATGACACTAGTTGGGTCAGACCAGTGTCCAGCTGCCCAGGTGTTGTGTCTCTGAAAGCAGAAACAGGAACTGTTATTTAGGGAGACCATACTAGCCTGGTCACTTTCTGCAATTCATTCTTGTTCACTTGCCTCCCACACCTGGAGTGGTTGTGTTAGGGATGTTAGACTGTAGCCCTGCTTAACTCTTTCAGCATCTGCTTATGGACTCATGGTCCATCAAGTTAGATCATTTTTTAATGATCCTACACTTGCAGTTTCCCTCCTCATCCTTCTGCATCAGCAGGCTCCAGAAGTTCAGTAGATGCTTTATAAAGAAGCACTTTTACCTCTTTTAAATCAATCACTTACTGATTTCATCAAGTGACCCCTAGTTATAGAATTGCAAAAGTTGCTGAAGACTTCTGCTTTGTGATTCTAGAAACCTTACTTATATTCCCTCTCTCAGCTAGCTCCTCATCAAATTGGAGCTCTAATCTTTTTAGTCATTTATTTCTTCTTAGAGCAGCTGTTCTATCCCTTTGCTAGTTTTAGTTGTCCTTGTCTGTACATGCAGTAACTCTGCCGTGTCTGCCTTGAGGTGCTGGGACCAGCACTGTCAAGAGTGGTCAGGAGGGATACCATGGACAGTTTCTCTAAGAAGAGTCTTTAGTCACTTGTCCCATGCACCCACTGTCTGTTTGTAAGCCATACTGCTTCTCCCTGGCTGAGGCACTTGGATGGATGTTATGCTGGGGTGCAGAAGGGGAAATGTGTGTGCTTTATCTTTCTGCATCTTTCTTCTTTCCAATCCAAAATGCCAGAATTTACCAGGACACAGTGTTAACTCATACAGAAAAATAATGTCAGCGTACATGCAGACCAGAAGTGAAACATCTCTCACAACCATCTCAAAAACCTACACTAACTGTAGGTAACAGACTAATCTCTTCAGTCAGCTCATGGCTAACCTTGGGCACACATACACATCTGTAATGATACCCATTTTATAGATCATATTTGTTCAAGTACACTATTGCTACATGAAATACGTAGTTTTCCAATACAGCTACCTTGTGTTTTCATATCAAGGCAGTATCTACATATTTATTGCAAATGAAATATTGCAGAAATAAACTTTCTCATATTTATTCATTAAAATTTTTAAACCATTGCTGTTAAAGCAAAGCTCATACGCATGATGAACTGAAGGAAACTTTTAGAACATAGTTGCCATTAATGCAAACTATCTTTAGCAATTTTTTGTATTGATGGATTTACCAATTTGTGGTTAACCAATTTTTTCATTCTGGAATATTTCTGAAGCTGCTTTCTGATAGAAATAAAAAAAAAATTAGATTTCATATTGTATATCAATAGTTTGGACAGCTCTATCCACAGAAAAATAAATATAGTAGATATAAATTAAAAGGGGATGAAACAATCTGAGCTGGGAAGAGTGCAAGTTTATTTCCTTGGTTGTGTAGGAGTCTTGTTAACCAGTATGTAATGCACAGTCATGTAATAAAACATGCTAGACATTAAAAGGCAAAAAACCCAGTTCACAGATGTTGTAATGTTATGAGATAATTTTAGGGAGTGAATGGGGTGAAAAGGCTGGATTTGTTAGAGAGGAAAATACCTATGGAGGCCTTTTCTGTGAGCAATACCATGACTTCATTACCATGTCAATTCTGGGAAAAGGCTCTGATTTAACACAGCAGTTGGCTGGATCCATATGGAGCTGATGAACCTCTGAATGAATAGTGAATGGAAAAACTGCTGGAATCTGCCTTCAGCTTTGTTCCCAGGATGACCAATGTAAAAGGCCTAAGAGCAATACTGCACAGATGGTGTAAAGAGGTAAGAAATCTGCAGGGTTTAGTTTACGTTTTCTTATTCTACACTGTTCGGGGTTTTATTTTTTTAACCATGTTTCAGTAACTCCAACTCCATTTGCTTAAATGTCTTCACTCACAAAAATGTAAGAAAAAGAAAAGCTTTTGGGAAATGAAATTAATTAAAAAAACATATGTAGCAATAAACATTTACATAAAAATACAATTTAAAATGTTGAATTTTGTATGGTGTAGAAGTAATTGAAAGTATAATTATGAAATCTTGAAAAAAAAAGAAGATAGTTAAAAGTTTAACAAAGAACTTTGGAATTACTTGTTCAATTCACCCTATGTTGTGGGAATATGCAGATGTTCACATTTACACAGTCATGTATGTCCACTAGGGTTACATGCTTTTATAGTCTGAAGCATCATCACAAGTGCCAATACAGTAAATCAAAAGACTCTCTGGCATTATCTAGTTTCCTTTCTGGCTTTAAAAGTTAGAACAGATGTCACAAGAGAGGACAAAATGGATTTTACCCACCGAGAGAAGCTTTTCTTGCCATCATTAATAGGAGGCTCCTTGAAATGCTAATGTACACAGTTTGTGTTGCCGGGTTTGCATAGAGATGGTGGGAAACAGCTCTGATCCCAACAAAACCTTTTGTTATTAATCAAGAAAATCTGCTCTTCTGAAACAGCAAAGCACTAAAATGGTGTGGCTACTTGCAATGCAGAGATCTCTATAGCAATCACCAATGAACAAAAATGTAATAAAAACTGTTCAGCAGTTCTACGAGATACAGCACATGTAGCAATTTATTTGCAGTGATTCTGCACACACCTTCTACTTTCCTTTGTCATTTCAGCATGGGCATTTACAGTGGAAAGATTACATTGTTTCTGTATTTTTTTCCAAATATCCATTCTTTAAAAATCTTGTTTTATTTTATAGCAAATCTAAAAAAGCAAGCTTGAGGCAGGAAGAACTTGGAAAAGCAAGCTTTTCTTCTTGGAAATAATCTATCATGGAGCATGAGTTTCTGTTCAATTTGATGTTAATATTATGTAAGATATTTTTACTTCCTTAGAATACAGGATTATGAGAACTTGTGAACATGTTTTGAGTACAAACATACTCTGCAATATTAGGACTAGTATGTTCTTCCTATTGCAAATGGGATTTAACATTTTTTAGTAATCTTTAAGAGAAAAGGTTCAGACCCTGACATTGCTTTGTGACATATGACCTCTTACTTTTAAGAAATACCCATGCAGTTAAATCACAACTGACTGCTGTCAAACATTCAGTGCCTTGTATAGGATGCCACAGCAGAAGCCTTCTTTCCCAAAAGTATTTGGGGTATAAATAAAAGCAAAAAAACTAAGGAAAGCCTGAATTAAAATATAAATTATTTGCCTGGCATTATTCATCACTGAAATCTCTGACCCAGTCTCTGATCAGAGTTATATTAAATTCCCCATCAATTTATTGTACACCAGTTCCACAACACATTAATGTGTCTTTTAACAGATTCATTGTGCTGAGTGTTCCATATATGGGTACAAGAGAATGAATTAGGGATGAAGCATTAGCTCAGAGTTTAAGTCTCTTTTAATTTCTTTGCCTCTGTGTATCTAAAGCAGATACTTATGTTTTGCATTCCCATAGATTATTGCACTTTATTTCTATTGAGGGGTTGCTTTTTTTTTGTTTTTTGTTTTTGCGGGTTTTTGGAAATGGTAATAAGCAGATAGTAAAAGTAAATAAAAATACCATGTTATAATTCATGCAAGGTGTTTGAGATGATTGTTGTGTAGGTATGGGATAAAGCAGTATACATAGGAAATTTTAAAATGGAAATGTCTATTTGTTCACAGCTTTGTCTGGTACAAATTGGTACAGCCAACAGGAAATAAAGGAGTGGGGTAAGAGGAGATAACTTGTGTGAAAAAACCTGAGTGAAACATCACCCAATTCCGTCACTGAGCAGCTGTTTCAGGAGTAGGAAATACTGTAATGGGCAAGCAGACAAAAACAAAGCTGTGAGAACAGCTTGGATGTCACAAGTGCCTTTGGCATTGCAAGAGGTCTAAATAAAATGACCAGGGCTATCTCTGGGTGCTTCCTACAAAAGGATTATCTGTTCTCTAAGTTTTGATGTATAGAGTTTTTCCCAGTCTCCATTTTCCTTTCAGCTGTACAGTTAAACTTCTGATTTCATGAAAGTTGCATTTCAAAGGGGCCCCAAGGGCAGGGTGCAGCCCTGTGCCAAGGGGTCTCCACCACCTGTGCTGCTGTGAACACAGGACCTCTCTGCTCCTGTGAATGTGCCCAGATTCAGTCAGATGAGACTGCACTGAAAATCCCAGTTTTCAAGAAGGGGATACTTTTAATCCAAAATTACAAGCATCAACAAATCCTACTGAGCATGCTTAGTGGGACCTGCTAAGGCTTTTGTCAGGGACTAATGCCTTTGACCTCACTGTCCCATCCCTCAGTGTAGAGCTCAGGATGAAGACTGTTTTTCCGAAAAATTTTGATTAGGAGGGCTGAGCTATCTTGTGGCAAGAAAATACCCTACAGCCTTCTTGTCTTAAGAGTACTGACAAAGTAAAGTCATTTGAGCAGAAAAATACTGAAGGGATATTGTCCTATGTAAAACTTTTATCTACCTGTAAAGTTTCAGTGATTCATAAAAGGAGGTGGGGTTTTTTTGGTTTTGTTGTTGTTTTTTTTTTTTTTCCTTCCCCAGAAGTGTTATACTTAAAATGGCATCAAAACTTTGTAGAATTTCAAATGTATAGATTTCAACCAGGCTGGAAATGTAAAGTCTAGATTCTGTTGCTAAATTATGAGATGCTGTATGGTAGCTTGAAATATATCCATGAAAGGGTTTTCAGATAAACTGGTTTTTAAACCAGTGACACTCAACCGTGAAGATTTTCATCAGGGATTAAATGTTAACTGACTACTTCCCTGTACAGTCTCTACCAAATTTTGTTCTCACTTCCTCTGATCCTGAGTATCTTCACTGCATTTGAAGTGGTTATTCTAAATTTGTCCCAGTGTAACAGACCAAAATTTAACTTTAAGAGCCTCTTGGAGGAGCATTGCCTTCTGTTGGTGTGTTTATAGATTTTTGGCTGAGAATCTGGAATAGGTGAGCAGTCCAATTCAGGTGTGAATGCTTTCTCTGCACTACCTTGTAGTGAAATCTCCTTTTCTTGGTTTTTATATACTGAAAAATTGGTGTGAATGGATATAAAATCAGATCTCTTCAGTTGTGCCTTTGGTAACATTTTATGGCCAACTTAAATAGACAAAGTGCAAGAAATCAAGTCCCACTTTCCACATGGGAATTGTTGCTCCTGGCAGTAAGCATTTATAAGATCAAATTCGTTTTTGTGCGGTAAAAAGCAGACTTTTAAAAGTCAGGCTGTATAGGTATCCTTATCTGTTTAGGGATAGATCTTCAGTGAGGTTTCTAAAACTAAGCAAGTATTTACGATATGAAGGCCTTCAGGCTTTAGAGTACTGTATATGGGCAAACAGCAAAAAAAGGTCAATCTTTTTGTATATTTAAATTGGTCCCCAAGTTAGAGTCTTATATAATTTCTGCTTTCTCTGTGTCTTTTTCTTTAAACTTCCATAGTCAGGTAGCACCCTGCAAACTGCGTTGATTCCAACACCTAAGATAGCCTTAGAAACCCTGCGGACATTAAACTACTGGAAAACAGATTGGGTTGGTAAAAATAAGTGTGCATGTTCTCACAGAACCTGAGAAAATCACACCTTTACTTTGTTAAAAAAATCTGTTTGTGCCACTCCAGTAATCACTTCATAACTGGTGGGAGAGCAGAACATATGTCTCAGAAGTGGTGGTATATAAAAGCCTCTACCTCTAATCCTATTTTCTTTAACAGAAAAAAAAAAAAGCAACAAAAACCCCCAACCTTTTCAGTATGTCATCTGTAAAATCGATGCCAAGGGTTTTCTGCTTTAAAATGCTAAGACATTTTGTGGCGATTTCTGTGAAACTCCTTGGTTAATCCTTTTGCAGTTTTATTAGCAAGCAGAGTCCTGAAGAAGTAAAGCAGTGTCAAGAAGGGTGTTGTGAATGGCTTTTGTAGCCCTGCTACAGCTAACGAATCCTACGTGCCTGCTGTTCCCAGAGCATTTCTTGGTCAGTTGTTTATGAGGGCTGAACTCACGTCTTTTCAAGTTTACCTTTGGGACTCTGTGCCAGTGCAGTAAACATTAGGTAACAGGGTATTTACAGAGGGGTCATTTCCATAGAGAATAGATGGGACCTGAACATTGATCTGCTGGACAGGGGAGGGAAAAAGCAAGAGGCTTCTTTTCTTTCAGAGTGTTGGTTGTTAAATGGTCAGCGGCACAATTGCTGTAATGTGTGTGGCAAGGCTGCTGCTTGAAATGAATGTCGAGAAGCAATCTCAGTTTAGTGCTACAAGCATAAAGAGGAGATGATGGCAGTTTAATATGTAGACTACAGGACAAATGTATCCCACTTTAACACCGTTGAAACCAGCCCGGTGACAGGTTGTGCCTGGGAGGCTTTGGTCCAGCAGTGTCCAAATTAAATGTGAAAATGCAAATTAACTGCTGACATTAGACACAGGGGTCTCAGGAAGGTTGTTTTTGTCAAAATTCAATTGCTCTTTCATCTTCCTTACAAACTCCTTCCCTCTCCTCCCTTCTCCCATCTTGCTAATCAGCGAGGTCAGAGGATTGGAGATCCTGCCAAGCCTGTGCTAAGCCCCAGGGCTGTTCACTGATCAGCAGGTTCCCCAAATTGCTTCTTTTGTTCCCAGCCATGACCTCATACTTCTGCTGGTTTCATGTAGGCTAAGGCTGGGCTGCACATCTCCTCTGAAAGGCAGCACCTGCAGTGGTGTCTTGTCCTTGGCACTGTGTGGCTTCAGGTGTGACAGGGATGGATAAATGAGGGAGTGACTTACACCATAAAGCTCGTACTTTTTATCTTCCTTCCAGCTCCTGACCTGGGTTCTTTGGTATAGGCCAACAAACAGTCCAAAGATTCAAAACTCACCTTTAAAATTATGCTCTGTTAAATAAATCTCTTTGACTTGATACAGGGCACATAACTCTAATGCACAGTGTGAGTTAATGGATGTATATTATGTGGAAATGAAAGCATGCACATTGCTGTGTGTATTCATCATTTCTAGGCAGTTATTTATTCACATAAATAAGATTTTGCTAAGCAGCACTCAGCTATGCTTAACCTTTATTAATTAAAGTTAATACTTGGTGTGGTACAATTTCTTAGAGTCAAGCCAAAATAGCATCAAAAAGAGTAGGTAGAATAGATGTCAGAAGGATTATAGCATTTACATTCTGGTGATGATTATATATTCTAGATGCCAAATCATATTGCATTAGAAAATTCTAAATTAAGAATATATTGTATCTAGTTCTATGAGCCATTATTTTAAAGCAGATCTGGTTGAAAAATAGTGGCTGTTTCGCTTTGGAATAGCTATTATACAGCCTTGCACTCTGATCTTTTCTGCTTCTTTCACTTTGCCTTTGTTCTTACTCAGAGCACAAGAAATAAGTCACCAATTTCTGTACACATTGTGTACAAAGAGTACTTATTCATATTTATCAGAGTATCATACAGCTCTTCTTCTACCTCTCCCTTCTTTTCAGGTAAATTCTTCTTAGCAGTTCATTGTTGTTTACTCTTGGTGATTTGCAGTGCCTTGGAAATTCTCATTAAATGCTAGTGAATAACATTTTAAAAAAAAGAGTAAAGCAGAGCTGTTTGTCTTTCTGTGTCTTTAAATCTGACCTTTATTGTTTAAGTTGCATTTGAAAAAAAAGGTGCCAAGTTGTTGAAAGATGAGTTCACTCCATTATACTGTGCTCAAAGCACTGGGAAAATCCCATTGAGGCAGCAACACCAGCCAGTGTTGCAATGCTACATTTTAAATGCATATTGGAAAAACAATGATAACAAGATGAATTTCCTGCATCTAAGATTTCTACAGTTAAGAAAGCATAATTACACCAAATGCCAGTATTTCTTCTCAAGAGCAACCTACTTCTCGGGTGGTTGCAATGAATCATGTTGTGGCTTGAGAAGGGGAATCTCCTCTGGCTTTCCACTGTGCTCTTGGATCACCCCAGGCAGGTGTGTCCAAGCATGGACATGGCTGGAAGAGAGGCTTTGAAGGAATGCAGCTACCAACTCTTGTCTCTCTTCTGTGTTTCCTCTGACTCCTGCCCTTGTTTTGAGGTGGATTTCTTCTCTGCTCCCCACCTAGTAGATATATTCAGAAATTCAAACATATATAAATACATATAGATGCATGCTCATTTTTCTTTACTTCTTGGCTTCTTAGTGAAGGGAAAGATCACTTAATAAGAGTTGGATATTGGGCTTGCAGTCAAAGCCAGTCAGGCCTACATACAATAGCAGTGATGGTACTGAAAAAAGATGCTATTTTGCTGGGGGAAAGGGAAAAATAGAAACAAGAGACTCTCAAATAATGAGAGCAAGCTTAGTGTGCAGGAAAACTTGGAACTTTTCTAAAAGGCATACTGAGTCAACTGGAAACCAAGTTACTATAGTCTAGAGCTTATTTGAATGACATTTGTGAATAGTGTTTTTTTTCCATTAATTGTTGAATAAATGACTCAGAAATATATTTGCCCCTCTTTGATGAGCTTCATGTATGGTTAAATACTCTTTTCCAAATAAATTATTCATAAATTTTGAGCAATCATTGAGTAATTTATTCAAAGTATTTTTTTCATTATACACTCCTCTATCCCATGGACTGTGAGTGAGACTGTGACTGTGCTAAAGTTAGCGAAAACATTCTAAATGATTTGACCAATGCCAAGACTTCACCCAATTCAAAGTCTTTTGAGAACTAAGTGTTACATTTACTTATGGAACCTTGGTTTAAATATTAGTGGTAAACTTACCTGTGACTTTTCCAATGTGTAGAAAAAAATAAGCAGGAATGACTTCAGCGTCAGCTTTTATTAATCTAATTAATTTAAATTCAAATTTCACTCTGGATATGTGAATGCACAGTCAAACTGGTATTTTTTTGATTTCCACATCATGATGTTTCCTGTCATCTGAAGTCCCAGTTTATGATGAGTGAAATCACTACAACAATTATTGAAGAAGTCTCAGGTCTTGGCTAGCTTCCAGTTTTTAATAAAGTTATTCAGGAGTACACCAGTTTCTGGGTTTTGGTTTTGTTTGTTTGTTTGTGTTTCTATTTTGGTTTTTGATTTTTTTTTTTAAATTGCAGCAATCTTTGGAAATGTTCAGACTTTGGGTTGGAATTAACTGTTCTTGTTATTGATCAGATAAAAATTGTTAGGATGTTTCCATAATTCTGGAAATAAGTGTAGTTTATTTTGTTGTGAATTTATTTGCATTTTACTACTAGTTTTGGTAATTATAACACTCCAGCCTTAATTCTCCCTGAAAATATGACGTGAGTCTTCACTTCCTGTCTTAAATTTGTATTGTGTAACTTCATGCAATTAAGGCATGGCTGGCATTATGCCATTGTTCGTGGGTGAAATTATTCCTATGTAAATACTTCATTTTGTACTGTTAATTGGCAAATGGTATAGAGTGCTCTGGGATCCATCTGGAGAAAAGTTACTGCATATGCTTATGATCATTATTACTGTGTTATCTGGTTCCTTTAAGATACACAACTGCTTTATTATTTGCCGAGCTCCAGGAGAGTACTTGGTACTGTACAGATATACAAGGGGAAAATGCTGCTGCCCATGGGGCCTCCAATAGACTTGGCTGAGTGAGACAATAGGTATTGAGCTGTGTGAAATACATGGGTTCAATATCCACATTTCTTATTAATGGAGATTTAAAAACCTCTCTGTAGTATTATGATTAAGACACTTTGTGTGAGAAATGCACTGCAAGTGAATGACAAGAGAAAAGTAACTTGGCGAATAAAAGAGAGAGCAAAGCCTAAAAGAGAGGGGCAGAAAGATGAGAACAGGAGTAGGATTCACATGGGGCAATTCAGAGACAGCTTGGAAGGAGGAAAGAAAAGTTGGGAAACTTGTGCTGTTTGACAGATATGATAGGGGAGGGAAGGGAGTAGTAGAGGGAGATAAACTGGTAGAGAACAAAGCAGGGCAGTAATTTTAGTGGTGTGATTTGTACTGGGGAATGTGGGTTGCATAACGGGAGAATGAGGACTGCTGATGTCTGGGGATGGAGAAAAGGAGAGGTGAAGATGAGTTGGTGAAGAATAAAACTGAGTTAGTTGTAGTTTTCAGAGTCTGTGTAATAAAGAAGACTGGATAACTTCTTTGAGAAAAGAGATTATGTTTGAGATAAAGAAAATTCAGAGGTTGATGGTGTGATATTGTAGGAACAGATTTCACTGAAATTTCACTGAAAGAGGAAGAATTGAGATAAAAGGCTGGATTTAGATGTGAATAACTTAAAATGTGGTAACCATTTCAGAAGCTGCCAATTTATTAATTATCTAATTTAGTAATTGGCTTTAAACTTAGACCTTTCTCTAAAGCTGGAAGATTCAGGCAGGCCTTTTCCTCAGAGGTAAAGTAGGAAAAATCTACTGAAATTTTACTGTTTAAATATTTTGATGGAAAATAATTTTGTTTTCCTCCACTGCTCAAAGATGTTGCTATAATTGAAGGCCCTGATCAATAAAGCATTGAGGAATCTGTGTCTTTGGAAGCACATATGGTAAGAAGGCATCATACAAGTAAGATACCAAACCAGAGCTTGATAGAACTGATAATAATTTCTACCTTTCTTTAGGTGTTTGCTGGGGTTTTGGACAAGTCAGCATTTCAGCATTTCTAAGTAATTTCTTTGTACTTAATGGACATAACAGTTTATTTCTGTTCATCATTCTGTTAATTCATCTGTTTATTGTGTTGAGGTGTCGTCCTATCCATATTGGCAAGACATGGATCAAAAGGGGACTGTATTCCAACTGGATACCTCACAAAGATGCCTATGTAGTATAGGATTAGTTCATATTTTAATATGTCTGTGCAATGCAAAGCATAAACAGAAATACAGAGTATTTCACAACTCTAATTTAACTTCTCTTCGTTGACTACCTACGGAGTTGGGTCTGAAAGCTCTGGATTATGAGTGATCTGAAGGAATGCTGTTCTCTTGGACTTTGAGACTGCACTGGTTGTGATCCCTAAGTTAGCCATATACAGGCTGAATATGATCCCACATCAAGACAAAAACAATGCTGATATAGTATGGTGATCTGAAGATTCAAAATTAAAAAGACAGGCTATTGAAATTATTCTCAGATGTCGTGTCTGAAATACCTCCACTTTTCTCTAGGGGAAAAGAGGGTTGGCAGTGAAGTTGCATGGTATCAGTTGTCAAACAACCTTTTAGGAGAAACTGCTGTATAAAGTCTTTTTCTGATGTGAAGGCCCACACGTGAGACACTTTTGTAAATACAGAAGAAAACATTAATCTTAGCAATAAACTGTATCTTGTGTAAGTAGGTTGTGTAGATTGATGTGGAAGGCTCAAACAAATGATAAAAACAGCTTAAAGTTTGCAGTTAAGTTCACTTAGTATTGCCTTGATTAATGGTAGTTTTTTCATGTATCAGATAATTTTGTGCTAATTCAGTACAACAGTGTCTGCCTAATAACAATCAGTATCAATTTAAAATCAGTGATTTCCTGCTTCCAACTGCACTTAGTGTCAATATTGCACAAGGCACCACTCCACACAAGTGATTTGTTTGTTAAGCACTTAGGATGCATAGATAGATAGATAGATAGATAGATAGATAGATAGATAGATCGATATTTAAGTCTGGTTTCATCAGAGTAGACTCTGAGAATTGAATTGTACATGACTTGGTTCAGTGCAACAGTCTCAGTCCAAATGAAGATGCTATTCTGCTAGACTGAGCATCCCCAGACCTGGCCCATGACTCACTGCATCAATTATTAGAACAATCCTGAAAGGTTGTTTTACTCCTTAGCAAATGAATTAAATATATGAAGCTCAAATCTAATGATTTCATCCTATGCTTGAGGAATATCAAGTTTCTTACTGGAAATCTGATTGTCAAAAATGAGACAAAGAGATGCTGGTGAAAGGAAGGCTCGGAAGTATTTTTCATTACTATTTTTTCTTGTGATACTTTGCTATTTTACTTCCAGTCCATTTCTTTTTGTGGAACATGAACCAAAATGGCTGACAAAATCAAGATACACATGAGGTGGCATTCTGGGCTGGAAAACCATCTTGCAGTGCTGCAGAGTACATCATCCTTCTTTCCATATGTCTTTGCTTACTAGTGAGGGTGAGTAGGTGTTGCAGTAGGAGGCACTACCTGAATCATCGGAGGGAGTAATAAATTGCCTGGGGAGGTGGTCGCCCATCATCCCCGTGTCTGCAGGTAGACAGGTTCCCTGCCTTGGAAGTGCTCAGGTGGCTGTGTACTGAGAAATGTATTTCTTTTGTCTGGCTTTGTTTTCAGTTTCCAAACTCCCCCTCCTAGGTGATTATACTGCCTTTAGGAGATCTCTTTGTTAGTCTCAAGTGAGACAGATGCTCTGGCTTGAGCTGGTAATAGTGCTGTTTGGAGGCTGACAAGCTGGGTGAATTTGCAGTGTGGTTGTGTACATCCTCTTCAGTCACCAGTGCTGTGTGTTTAACTTTTCAATATGTTCCATCTGTGGTAGCTAACAGGGGTATGGAATTTATGACTGCAAAGACATAACATACCACAATACAGAAGTGCCTCTTGAGCTGAAATGATGTTTTTAATCAGTACATTAAATGTTGCAGTTGATTGACAGATGGCTTTTTCTTTTTTTCTGGAATGAATGTACTTAATTGTAACAAGGGTATCACATGTTTTATAACACCTTTTACACTAACAGGTACAGAATTTTAAAATCCACGTGCAAAGAACACTTCATGCACCATGGAAATGCAACCACCTTAGGTGAAATGTGGGGAATTTAGGTAGAGAGAATGTAATTACCCTTGCTGGAATTTGGCCAGCACCCTGAGATTAAAACCCCTAATCTTACAAAGAGTACCATGGGATCTCTAATAACCACAAATGGTCAGATCACAATTTTGTGTCTCTGCCTATAATGCTTTACTACAACAAGGGTATTTTCAACCGTATAGTACGTTCATTATGATTATGCAGCTAATTTTATTCTCATTGTAGTTTCTAATAATAAAGTTACAATACTGCCACTAAAATGTACAAACAAAATGGTATGACACAATCTTATGTTACACATCTTTTGGGGGCATATTGTGCTCTCACTTATAGTGGTATCTTTCTTTGAAGCCAGTGGAATTCCTCCAGGTTTGTGCTGGAATAACTGACAACAGAAGCTGTCTTTCCAGGAGAGCATTTTTTATGCACATATATTGTAGATATGTTTGAAAAGTTAAATATTTATATTCTGTCCAAATATGGGAGAGTCTTTCTTCTTTTACTTTTAAAACCATAAAATTGTTAACAGACCCATGAAAAAAGAATATTATGGCTCTATGTCTGTTGGTTAACCTTCACCACAAAAATTGATCTGTGGGAATTTCTCACAGTGTAACATACTGTATCCAATTCCATAGTTATTACTGTAAACCTATTAGTGCCACCTGGGTTTGCATATCCGCAACGCTGTCCAAGTGAAGACAGATTAGCTCTATCACATGTTATGCCAGAGGGACAGCCTCACGAGGAGCCTGCCCTCAGGGAGAAAAAAAAAGGGCTCAGACCTTTAATGAGAATACAGTGCTTTATAATAGCATTTGGTGGCCTAGAGATTTTCTGTCAAGTCATTTCAAATTAAATTGGCAGCCTTGCAATGTTCAGCCCATATGAGTTTTTGTGTGCCGCGTATCGTTAGTGTTAAACCAATTCGCACACAAGATCAGCGCAACATACAGAGGCACTGTTTGCATGGTCCCTCTTTTAAAGTCTGGGCCTTCATAGGCTACTGAAAAATGCTTTTTCCAGAGCAAAGCCTAACTTTGGCCTGATTTATTCATGTGTAAATTCAGGCAATTTATTTGTGAAATTATTTGTAAATAATTATACATTTCTATATAATGTAATAATGAAATTAGTACCAGTCTAGGAGTGAACTGAATGACTCTGTTACCAATTAGTGTGATTCTACTCCCACTTCCTCAGGCTAACTCCCACAGAAAGGGTGCAGAATTTGCCACTGAGAACTCCATTTATTTCTGTTACTTCCAGGACTTTCCTTTTTTAAAATGTAACATTTATGTGATATTTTAGTCCTTCTAGTGTCTGAAAATTTAAAAAGCAGATGATACTTAAAGCTAAACTGCTATCATTACGCAGGAAGTTTTTTCCTTAAGTCTTTCTCACATTTTTCATTCAGGGCTCAGCCTGAAAAGCTCACATTGGTATCCTCTTTCTGTGATGGATTGATGGATTATTTTTGTGGGAAACTGGGGTTTGCATCCTCAGTAGTAGGTAAGTACCTTGTTCAATGGAATTCAAGAACTGGGCAGATGAATAGATGTGAGGATCCCAGTTTGCATCTCCGGTTATGCAAAGTCCTGCAGGATTCTGAAAGTCCATAAGCTATGTTACATTTAATGATAAAGAAAGTAGTTTTACAATTTCTAAGCACAGAGCATTAGCTGTAATTAGTGCATGATAATGTTAGATGAAAGTTTGATTTCTAGCTGCTTTGGTAGAAAGGGAACTCACTGAATTAAGTGAAAAAAGGGGCTATTTGTGTGATTGGAGCTACAGGTTATCTTAGTCCATTATTGCACCAATATTAGGTGAATAAGATAAGTCATATAATAATAAAAACAGGTTTTTCTTTTACTAGGGAGCATGCATTTTTCACATTTTTTCGAGAAAAGCTCCTAAGATCTTCCATCCCATATTTGGTATGCGCACATTTGTAAATCAGACATAAGTATTAGTTTTGTTAGAATTATCTAAGTAAAACTGAAGCACCACAGTCATGAAACAAGTTTGAATTCCCCTTTTTATTTAACATAATCCTTGTTTTGGGATTCAGTCCAATACTGTGATTTCATAACATCCCCTACCCTCTGTATTCTGTTTTGTAATTGAAGGAAAAGTGATGACAGAAAATCTTCCTAATGTGATCACATTCTTACATGTAACTGTAAAAAGAAAAATCCAAATCTCGCTGCTTCAAATTAGAGGAGTAAGTCCACTGCATTTGGTAAGAGATTTACACTGCCAGAGCAAGCATGACTTGATCCTGTGTGTGGTGTAAGCTCATTTTTTTTCCTGTCTGTTAAATGTGTAGTCTTACTTCAGTGCATGTTCCTTGGGCAGAATTTAGCTCAATTTTCTTAACTTGCATTGCTGGACCAAATTCAGCTGTGCTGCAATTCCATTGACCTCTTTGGAGTTACTAAATAATTGGATTTGACCTAATACACTCTTCACTGAGAGCCATCTTGCTTTCAGGAAGCTTACAATAAAATTTTCTATTTCTACAGTCAAACATGAGCATCTTCTTGTTTTTTGTTTTTTTTTTTTTTTTTAAATTCCTGCTAGAGGGAGTAGACAAACTGCTGCTGCAAATAGTGTAAATAACTAAAGGATATCCACAATTGCCTTGAAACCTCACTTTGTTAGTTGAAATTGATAGTAAAATTCCTAGTGACATTAAGATGGCAGGAATTTTCCACTATTGCACCTGGTTATTTTTAAAGTCAGCTGCCCTGCCATGAACGTGGGGTTCAGATCAGAACAGGGCAATACCCTAAAGGGTCCAGTTTGTTTCCATCGACAGTAACCCTTGGTGATTAACTCCAAAACAGCTACAAATAAAGAAAAAAAAGCACAAATATTAAAGTTCCTTGCCACTATCTCTAGTGGTGCCTTTGAAATTCAAAAGCTAGGAGTCCAGATCTTCAGTGTGCCTTGAACAAGCAGCATCTGATATGGGAAGGTGGATGAAGCTGGGCTGTGTGAACTGCCTTAAGCTGAGTATTTTGGCCCGAGCTCATCTGTCACAATTTCACATGGTGAATCTTGGCAACAGGATACAAGGATGCACAAGCCTTTCTCTGTAAAGTTCTTGGTCTTGATGATGTAACTTGGTCTTGATATGGTAACAAGAATGTATGTGATAAGGTTTACTGTGTGTAGGCAACACTGGGGTTACATAAAATACTCACATACAAAGTTTTTGTTTGTGTGTATTTGCAGATCTGGAGTTTTAAGCAACAAATTCACACTTTCAAGTGAGTAAACTTGAGTCTGTGGTTTCTGAGAAGTAATTGACCTAGGAAGACATTATATTGAATAGGATTTTAAGGGTCTAATTTGAATTTTTTTCCTATATGCCAAAATCAAATATGTATTTAATATATCATATGAGTTGTAGTTAATTGATCTGATCAGTTATTATAAAGATTTGAGATACTGGGCCTAATTCTGTACTTTCCTGAAGCTTGGGTCTGACTTAAACTATATAAGATGCATGAAAGGCATTATTTCCATTTCACAAGCATCAGTGTTCATACCTGGAGAAGAACCTGGAGATTAAGGCCCTAACAGTAATGTGCCTTCCAGGTGGCACAGTACAGACCGTGTGCCCACACTAGCCAGCAGTGCAGATGGAGAGCAGCACTCGGGCAGGAAGGAGTGTCAGTCCCCTGGACCTGGTAGCCATGCTGAGTACATTTCAGGAGGGTGCTTCAGGCTGATGCTAGTCTAGTCCCATGGAGTGAATGTCAGCAATCTCAGTGAGCAAATAGGGGCTCTCAGGAACATTTCTTTCTCCTTTAGCTCTGAGGCCACTCTGCAGTGTGAGCCCAAGTGCAGTAAATGGGGATTATTGGTAGGTTTGACTCAAAAGAGTCCCTGTGATCCCAGCTAAAGCAATAGTACAGATGCACCCACATGGAGAGATTTCTGTCTCTCTCTGTTAAGTGACTGCTTTTAAATCGTAATTTGCTTTTCTTGAGACTTTGTATTTAATTCTTGTGCCATCACTAACCTGTTCAGGAAGAGACAGTGCAGGTGTGTGGTTCCTGAGAGCATCGATCAAAGATTTCTACCTCTCTGGCCTTGTTGTAGAAATGTATCAGCACAAGCAGATTAACAGTGATGATATGAAATGCAGCTGTGTGATCTGAATGTCCTTATTGAGTAGGCTTTGATTAGCCAGTCAGCAAAGTAGTGTATTTTAAATCATTTTTTTCTCCTTGTGATGTGTATTGGTATGTCTTGGTTCACTGAACACATGCCTGAACACATCACCCTTGAATATCAAAAATACACATACTATGCTCAGGTTGCATGAGGTTTGTGGTACTATATAGATGCAAACCAGGAAGAACCACAAGGTGGAAAATAAATTTGAAACTGTCTCACTGAGGAGTGGTACTACAACTAAAAAAAAAAATCCAGTACAGAAACTAGATTGAAACACATTGCTGATTATTCCTCTGCAATTTGCCTTTAAAACTTCTGATGGTCTTTAAACTGTTGTACTAATGTTTCAAAAGAAATGTAATTTTACAGAGTGACTTGTCTGGGAATAGAATGAGATGGAACATCTGTCCTTCTGAACTGTTGGAATTGCTTGGCTGAAGCAAATGCAAGATGAAAAAAACAAAGATGAAAAGACAGTTGAAAAAAAATAGGGCTTGTTAATCTTTTCTCTAAAACACATACTAAACTGTTCAAGTTAAATTTACTCATACTATTTCCTGCTATTTTATACTACTACATCTTCCCACATAACAACTGAGTTAAAAAAGGAAAAAAGCAAAACTGGTTTCATTACTGAGATAACAGCATATGCTAGGACAATTGAAAAAAGTTTGATGCATTTTCTGATCACAGAAATACAGTTTTGTTTTCTAAAATGATGTGTATGAAAACATTTATTGATCTCGACTCTTGATTCATATTGTCAGCATCTCAGCTAATTATTATGATGATCCTTATTTTGTTCTAAGCTGACATTCTAGAAAACACACCAGAGTATAAACAACCATTAAGTCTTCCATGCCAGAAAGCACTTAAGGCTAGTAAAAAAGGTAACATTGTCTTTTTAAAATGTTTTCAGCAGTCAGTAATCTATTTTCATGGTGTTCTGTAAACCCTATTATCAAGGCTGCAGATTCCTACACATGACCGGTCTTCAGTAGTGAACAAAAATGGCATCTAAATCCCAAGTGACACTCTTAAGTACTTGGCAGCAGAAGGGCTCTTCTGAGGAAGATTAAGTTAATGGAAGCATTTGGGTAACATCTGCATGACTCTTCGTCCTGGTATGGCCAACTCACACTGCTGCAACACGTGACAGAGGATTTCTTCGATTATCACTTAAGAACAAAACTGGCTGAGGTTCCTCCCCAGGCGTCCGTCAGGCTGCGGTGTGCATCGTGCATGTGGTGCAAACAGGCACAGTTCGCAAGAGTGGCCTGCACGGCCTTTGAAGAGGACTTAATAAAAGTCAGATTACTCATTTAATGAAAAGTAAAAGAAATTGGGGGAAGATTTGTTGTTGTAGCTGCTGTTTATTTGTCTTATTTACAGGAAGATGTACTGTCTTTTCCAATTGAGGGCTGCTGCAGGCACACAGAGCCTTGTTAATACAGGCGATTAATGCACTTGCCCTTCACCTCAGTTGACCTGGGTTTAAATCTGTTATTTTGTTACAAGTTAGAGGAGTTTATTGGCCTTTCTTTAGCCCCTAGCTGGTGCCTTTCCACCTCATAAAACCACTTCACAATTTGGCATGAGTGCTGTATTCTGGTGTGAAAAGACCCAGGTTTGCAGCAGCAGGGAACAGGCAAGTCCTGGCTGAGGGACATCTGGGAAGGGGCATGGGGGACTTGGTCCAGGGACTGGCTGTCTTGGACTGGTTTCACTTGTTTTTTCAGACTCCTGTTTGAAATCAAGGAGATCCTTCTTGTCTGCATAATGCAGCATTGGTTTCCATGCCTAGGCTGATCAGAAGTTACGAGGTTTTATTTTCCACAGGACTGATATTAACAAAAGAAGGATGGGAGAACCTGAAGGAGTCAGTTATATTAGTGCTAAGGGACACTATTTATATTTGTTTTGAGATTTATTGACAATAAGGACAGAGTGGAATAGAAATCTTAAATTCTTTGAAAAGGTTTTTATTTTCTACTGGGTGTTCCCACTTCTTCTAGCCTCCTTCCCTCCTTTCCTTTCCTTGCCATTATCAAGAGATGATTTTAATTGACAGTTACAGGGGGAACATGCAAACCAATGCAAGCTCCACAGGAGTGCCTCTTCCACTCTACTTTAAGATCTGGCTAATTGGAAAATCATCTTGAATTATATTCCAAGATTTGGATGAAAAGGTGACAAATTACTGCAGTTTGAAATGAGATCCATCCTGAGAAAAGAGAAGAAGTTCATTTTTTTTTTTATCTTCCATAGAAAATGAGTGTTGTAGAGGAAATTGGCATTTTCCAGAAGAAAGCCTTGGAAACTGAGTTAGAAATTTGTGTATATCACCATAACACTCAGCATTTTGGGCAGTCATACAGAAAAATAAAATTTGAAGAACATAAACCAGACTGAAATTAAAAAAGATAAAAACACTTTCAGAGTTTCACAGGAAAGAAATAAAAATCAAGGAAAAAAAATTGCTGTGGCCAAAATTTGCTATCATGTTAACATTCAGGTCTGAGAAGGGAAATTGAGTTCTATCTCCTGAAATTTATTGTCTTTTTCCTCAGCTTCAAATTCTAACATTACCATAAGGGAAGTCAACTAGTTGTTAATAATTTCCAGAACATGTTCTTTTTCCAAGGTATGTGTTCCTAGAATTTCCCCAGATTTTGTTTAGGTAAAGGAGTAGTTTTTCACTGCAATTGCTTTTTTCTTTAATCTCTTTCAAAGGAAAGGCACTGGCATGCAAAGATTGGTTTTGCCTGTAGATTTCATCTTTGACTGACATTTTGTGTTTTAGGATGTGGTAGACATCCACTGTAGATCAGCACACTGGTTTCAGATGTGCTTTCCTTTTTGTTGTTGGTTACAAACTTTTTTTTTTTTTTT
>VZRH01008197.1:2559337-2595205 GCA_013397555.1 Urocynchramus pylzowi
ATATGTAGGAGAGAGAGTCATGGTACACAATCAGAATTTTGGAAACCTCCCAGTTTAAGGGAGCTGTGACTTGGGCATTGATAAAAATCCCTATTCTTAATGGTAATCAGAGAAAAAAAATCCCAACACCCCCCCTCCCCCCCAGAAACGTGATTATGTTAAATTTGCAATGATTTTACTTGTATTGACAAATTATTTAATACAGATTAATCAGATCCTTAATTTAGACACTAATTTGATGATCCACCCAACAGTGAAAGAAAGGCTGTTGACTATCCATTATCTCATACAGAAGACAAACACTGTGTTATTGAAGTGATTTGCATTTTTTCTGAAGTCAAATATTAATACACACATGCCTTTCCTAGGTTTCAGCCCATCACTAAAGCTCTGTGGTCTTTTTACACCAATATTTTGGGCTATTTTACTATGCATAGTAAAATAAAACTATATTACACAATTAGGCAAAACACCCTTGTTGTGTGGAATAGTCATTTTCTGAAGGTACTGAATTCAACTTTTAATTAGAATTTAATCTATGGCTAGGTCTCATGCCTTGAATAAGCCCTAATAATGTTGCCATCTTCCAGTTTTCTGAGAGATGTAGTTTTGAGTTTATTTGCTTGTTTGCGGTCATGTCTGAAATTAACTACTTCGGTTATAAACCTAAGAAAACAAGGAGGAGTATAATCTCCTAATGGCACACAGAAGTGGGGCTTGCACTGGGTATTTTAAAGTGCTCTCTCTCCTTATTATATTTGTACCATGTCTTCCTTATTTACTTTTAATATGGGCTATCAGTTTTCTCCTTAAAAGCCTGAGTCTGAAGGCTGTGCCTGTCGATTGTACCTGTTGTTCTGGGGGCCTTTTCTCCAGCACTGTTTCCCCTGCTGCCAGATCTCCCCCCACCTATTCATTTTTCCTGCTTAAGGCCTGTTTGACACTGTTGTAATGATTCCCCTTGGGAGATGTACAATTAGATTTCTAAGTTCCCACATGGCTCCTGCTTTTTAATGTTTGCTCCTGAGTCAGCACTGTATGCATGACTGACTGGAATAGTGAAACTTTGAATAAATATCTGTTCTCTTCTCTGGATTATATTGCTGTTTGGTTGCATAGAAGAAATGTACCTCTGAAATGCTTCAGGAATCTCATACTCTCACATACAATTAGGTTGTAGTATTTTGGATGCCTCGTTTTTCTGTTCCCTAATCTAACTAGTACCTAAAGATTTTTGTTAGAAGTAGCATGATTTTCATCAAAGCTTTATAGTTAAATACAATGGATGACAGATTTTTTTTTTTTTAATTTTTTTTTTTATCACACAGCAGCACCCTTGATGGACAGTACAGGCTCTGCTCCAAGTTGCATTTGTTGTTGGCAGTGTGAGACTAAACTTGCATGCTGGTAGAACCATGATCTCATAGCTAGACACTGGGGTAAAATTAGCTTTGGTCAAATTTACATTTTAGAGAGAGCAGGCATAAATGCTTGTTCCCTGTGTCCTAAGAAAGGGAAGGTTATTTCAGGGAATCTCGGATTCCACAAATGCTTCTGGAGTTCAGGATCAAATTATTGCTTTCCTATGAACAGTCTGGGGGTTAATGTTTTTTCTGCTTCAGCCAGCCATGATGGGTTCAACTCTGCTGTATGTGGAGGCTTGTGTCCTTACATGATGTGTTGAAAATTCTCATTCTGCCATATACTTTGGCAGAAAAAGATGCAATCTATCAGAACCTCTCAGCAATTATCTTCTTTTGGGCTGCATATCCTTAGTAGTCCGGGTAGCAATTACCCAATCGGAATACTTGGCAAATAGTTTGTAATTCCTGTGGAGAAAGCATATGCAAGCCTGGCTCTGACCTGATTAACTTTCTTAGTTCCCTGACTTTTCTGTGCAGTGCTGAACACCTAAGGGGAACTAGCATGTTCCCAGGTACTTGCGTCCTGAACAACATCAGTGAATGCTAATCATCCCTTCTGGATTTGGTGCTCCCTTTCATCTTGGGCTGGCTACATCCCAGGAGGGTGCAGCTTCTGGCAGCATGCCCTACAATGTGGGTGTTGCTCTCAGAACAGAAGTAGAGGACTGCCAGATGTCCAGTGTCACCTGCTCGAAGGAAATTTTCCTTCCAAATCTCCGTGTGGATTGTTTCACCAGGTGACTGCGCCTGTTGTTGTGGTCTGCTGATGTGACCATGTGACAAAATGCACTGCTGGCTTCCGTGTTCAAGGGAAGTGGAATTTAACTTGCTCAGTTGTATTTTGCAGCTGCAAAGAAGGAAAAAAATAGAAGTAAGAGTACAGTACAGGATGGACCAACATATGTCTTATTTCCTGCATTCTGGCAGCACTCTTAGGGAGGAGGGACACAGCACCCTGGCAGTGACTATGGGCCAGATCCTCAGTTCAAGAGCTGCAGTCAGGAGTGTAAAGAAAGCTCAAGTACTAGGATTGTATTAATCCTCAGGTGACTAAGGACCTTGCCTACAGAAGGCTGTTTGACACAGCATGTTCATTTCATCGTGTTTCCTTTTCCTGCTTTTCAGGGGTAGTTGTAGATGGTCTTATAGTTTTCTAACATTTCTCAGCTTTTTTGGATAAGCTTATCCTGTGCTTGCTTGCATGCTGTCAGACTTAAGTGAGATAAAAACATTGCTTGAGGACTAATTTCCTGCAACATCACCTTCTCATTCAAAGCTCCAAACTTCTCACACCAAAATATATCTGATGTCACTGATGTGAAAAGGCCTGGGATGGTTCAGTATGTTCCTTTCCTCAGCCAACCACATCTGTCTGATGTGTTCAATAGAGGGGACTGGTTGTTCTTGACTCATCAAAAGGGATAGCTTATGTTATTTTGAGCTGGGTTGTCAGGGATGGCTGTTGACAAGACTTGAACTCATTCTCCTTGAGCTTAGTGGGGTGGTTTAACTGCTTGTCTCCAGACAATAAATCTGGTAGTCAGAGGCACAGCAAGGCGGTACAAGGAAGTTCTTTTAATCTTCACGAAACTTCATGGGTGAGGTCAAGTTCTTACCCTGTGATTCACCAGCAAATTTCGTCAGGTTTAAGAGGTGAACATCACAGGCTCCCTCATGCTTCTTTGTCAGTTCCCACATATCAGCATTCCTCCCTATCATGGCATAAGGGAAATGGATGTGACTCACACTTGACAGGTTTCAGGTAAAGCAGAAATCAGAACATAAGAGATGTTGAAGGTTGTGACAGTGTTACAAGTGGTGGGTCACTTCTCTCCTTAGGGAATCTGCTTAAGACTTTTCCAGAAAAGAGCAAAAAAGACCAAAAAAAAGAAGGATAGTAAGGAAAGGAAAAGGCACTCCCATTTTTTGTGGCATTACTACACGAAGCTGAGCTGCCAGGTTAGTTGAGATCTGCAGGGAGATTGTGGTTAGTACTGGTGGTTGACTGGGCGCCACTGCATTCCTTGTAGTGGGACTCAGGCCAACACCATTACACCATCAACTCTGAGGGATCACCAGCAGCACAGATTGACAACAGGACAGAAAAACACAACAGAGTTTTTGATACCTGGAAAAGGTGAGCTTTAATGATAGTCCAGTTGTTCTTCCCATACCATGACTATCCTGGAAATATTAAAGTGTCAGCATGTCCTTTTGCTGTGTTTTTGGTTTGTAATAGAATGCTTGCTGTCAAAAGCAGCAGAATGTAAATATTTGTGGGGTTTTATGGTTGGCATTGCTTTTTTTTTTTTTTTTTTTTCTTTTTTTAACTATAAATTCCCTCAGTTCCTTTCTTCCTTCTCTTTAGCAATAGGCTGTGGGTCATTAGTATCTCAGATCTCTCTCATGCCACACCTAAAATAAATTGTCAATAGGAGGTGTTGTAGAAGATTCACACATCATTCCAGCAACTGTAATATCTGTTGGGAAATGCAAAAACACCAGGTGCATAGCTGCTGGATAGAGTTTCCATTTACTTTACCTGGGGCTTTTCTGTAACATACAGTAACGTACGTCACATGCAGAAAAAAAGTAGGTGGAAGGTTCTTTCCAAACCACATTGACTGAAAGAATGTACGTGTAAGGTAAGCTGTATGCTGACATGCTCATGTGTTCTGCAGAGGAAAGGGTTACCTTGTCAAGGAAGTCTTCCTGGTGCAGGTGTGCATCCTAGCAGATTCATTCAGAGACCGAGAGATGAGAATGAGCCCTCCCTCAACTGACATGTACAAACAGCCTTTTACCCATTTGTCTCCGAGGACATTTGCTAGCTGTCTTGTTAATCTTTTACTCGAGGTCAGACATATGTATTGATGGGAAAACAAACCATAGACCACAGACCCCCTGCCTTGCATTCCTCACCTCCTCAAAATAACACTCACCATAGAAGCATGCAGACAGTGGGTTTGTAGCTGCATTTCCTTGCACTTCTAAAGGACCCCTTCCACTGTTGTTCTCATAAGCTCTTCTTCATACTTATTGTTTATACTGTTGAGTTACTACCTGTGCCCTGCAGCCCATCACATCCCCTGCTCATTTGCATTTTGCAGGTATCTGATTCCTTCTGTATCTCTGAAATTAAGGTGGCTGAAGAAACTGGGACTGGAATTTCTTCCTTTTAACGCTAGGTCACAGCGTGCTCCATGCACCTCTTGCTGACCTTCTGGAGGCTTTCAAACCACCATTAATTTTACTCTAACAGAGTAACAAAAGTTTAGGATCTGATCCTCAGCTGGTTGAATTGTTTTTAACTTTGTTAAGAAGGAATAAGAAACTTGTGAACCAGAGCCACTAGCAGAGTATAGAAAGGGAAGTAATTTTAGGAACAGAAATATCTGTAAAGTTTAATCTCCAGTTATCTTGCCTCTGACTTCATCATCATCTGGTCCCAACACACTTTGTGAGCTAAACAGAGTCAGGTTAGCTCAGTACTGAAATAAAAGAGCCTGGAGGTGTTGTCTTAGTGGTGTTAAATCTATCTTACCCAAGCAAGCAGATTCTTTTGCATCTTGCATTATTGCATTATCTGAGACTCACTTGCATGTTTGCCTTCAAGCTTGCTGGGCAGATTGGTTGGGAATAGTGGCAGAGGTTTTCCAATGCTAATTTTTTTTAATAATATTTATTTTCTCCAACAAAGCTAAGCATACTCACATGTTGCATCGCATTTTAAGTGAGCTCAAAATTTCTTTAAATAGCAATTATTTGAAAAGGAAGAATACCCTCCAATTCCTGTAAGAGTATTGTTTATAAATATTTGTACTTTGCATCTCTGTAAATGAAAATTACCAAAGCAGAACAAGGATTTATTTTCAGTTCTCTTTAATCTTATAGTTATGCTTTGTACTGTATGACATGGGATTGACCTTCATGGGACTGGATCCAGTCAGAATTCATATCTCACTCAAATCCACATTTGTATATTGTTTAGGGTATTTGGCTAGGAAGTTTTAGCCTGTCTGTTTCAAATAATTAATATTTGTAGTGTCCAGCCTCAGTAAAATCCACAGAAACTCCAACAGACTCTGTAATCACTTCTTCAAGTGAGAATGTGTTCTTCAATAGGAATTTAGGTTTGATACAGTGGTAGAACATCTCCTCTCCATTTCATTTTTTTCCTAAATATTTTTGTTTTTAGCTTTTAGGTTCCCTTTGCAAAAAAATTATCAAAAAAATTTTTGCAGCACCTAGCACAAGGACACCTGGATCATACTCTATTTTGTAATACAAATCACCACTTAAAAGTAAAATAAGAAATAAGCTGTACAGACTATTGACTTTTCTCCAAGAGGTAGTCAGAGGTTTGTAATAACTAGTTCAGTTGACAGTCCCCAGGGAAGGGAAGTTCTGGAAGCCAGTGTTGTTGGTAATGGTGTGACCTTTGCTGCGTTGTCCTTCTAGATCCTTCAACACTGAAGCAAGAGCAAGTACTTCCACTGTAATTCAGTTGTCAGTCCTGCACCATCCTTAATCTTGATGTGGAGGTCTGTGACAAAGGCACCTCCTGCTCTGCTGGTAGCAGTATTTGGGAACTAGTATGAAATAACTGTTGTACTTGGAGACAAACAGTTAAATTATGAAGTTGTTATTATTATACTTATAATAACAACAGTCTGTAATAATCTGGGACAGATTTGAGTTTATAAACCCATCCTGCAAACTACATCAGTACTTCTCTAACCCTGGGTTCACTGAAGACATTGAAGTTCAACATGTAGGTTAAAGTGAAAATTGCATTCAGTGTTGGCTTTTGTATAGACTAATTTGTTGGCTGGAAAGCAGTAAAGCTAAAGAGAAGGCTGAAAAGCTAGTGAAAGTGCTGTGGCAACTCACTGTAAATTTCTAAGTCCCTGGTGTAGAGACTACATCCAATTGCTATTACTTCTCATACACTTAGATCAATGGGTAATTCTTTGGGGAGTGGCATCATTGTTTTGCTCTGAATTGTCTTCATGGTTGGTCCGTGACCATGCCTCCTGGGCTGAAAGATATTACAACAGAGATGGATCCTCTCCACCTTTGCAAGTGAACTGAGAAGGCCAGGTCTGGCTGCTGTGCCTTGGGTGAGCTGTGGGAGCAGCTCCCATGCCTTCCTCCCTGTTACCCTGCTTACGGAGGTCCTGGAATGCAAAGGAGATGTAGTGCCAGTGCATCTGCCAGCCTTTCCTGCCTGGCTGGGTTTCATTGTTCTTCTCCTAATTTCATCCAGTATTTCATTCAGGGAACAGTAATGCAAAACTTAGCATCCTGGATGATTTCTTGCTCTCTTACTTGGCCTCCATGCCCTTGCTGGGGTCAGTGTCCTCCAGATATCCACAGCCTACCACGCTCTCCTGCCCTCCCCTTCCGTTCCCCCAGCAGCTTGCTGTCCTTTAGCCAGGTTGCACATATTTTTTCAATCCCGGTTGTTCATGGTCTCTGAGCACAAGGCTTAGTGGAGTGCAGTGCTGCCAGCGCTGCCAGACGCCCCAAAGGGAGCCTGGCTGTGGCTCTGCTGCTTTCACACCTCTGCGCAGATGGACCCAGCTCCCCTCCCCGGCGCCCCTGCGGGCGCCCTGCCCACCCTTGGCCTCTGCTGTCAGAACGACTTTGGCAACTGCCACTGCTGGATTGCATCACCGTGCATGGCTCCCAGGTGGCTGCAGCTTTCAAACTCGCCTATCAGCCTGTCTATCTGCTATTAGCTTCTTATCTTGCCTGTCTATCCGGGCTATCTACTTCTGGGCTGCCTTTGCAGCTTTAATTGCAGCTTGGGCACGGCAGCGCTGGGATGTGGGTGCTAGGTCAGCAAACATAAATCCCATGGTTGTTCAGGCTTGGACCACACTTCTATGGCACTGCAGGAAATGGAGGTTCAGCAGGCTGAAGAGCACGGGAAGTAAAGCAAGCGCAGCCACCACTCACTCGCCTCAGCAACTGCTCAGGGAAAGGAGCAACACTGCTAGCAGGCACCACTGGGGAGACGCCAGCTTCCCCCCTGTGATTTATGTGGGGTTTACAGCGGGGTGGGGCCAAATGGGGCCGGTAGGAAGCAGCTCATAGAGCTATGTGGGATTAGTGAGGAGTAGACAGAGGCAGCACAGAACCGGGCAGTGGACCTGCTCGTGGGACAGCTCAGCCACAGAGGCAGCTGGCACTGGAGTGCTGATAAGGAGGAGAAACAGATGGCCACGCAAGCCCTTACACACGCCTTCCTGGTAGGCCTGCTGAAGGCTGGTCCACATCCCTTATTCCCCAAACAAAAATACATCTTTTCCTTTCCCTTGTTTGAAGATTTCATGTGGCTCATTAAAGTTTGCCGTTAACATGCTCTTGCAGTCTTAGCCCAGTTCATTGCTGCTGCTTGTGAATGACACAGGATCAGTCCCATTTATGCCTCTACTGCACTGTTGTGACACGGTTACAAAGCCCTTTCTTTAGTGCTGCAAGTCTGAAAAGTTAAAGAAAATCAGGAAAAATTATAAAAGAAGAAGAGATAGCAATTTTGTAAAATATCCAAAAAACAGTTCTAGAACTGGCCTTGATACCAAGGGAAGCATGCAGTAACTCCTAGGTGTGCAGAAGGTGACATGACACACTGTTAAGAGGATTTGTTTAAGCTGTGTTCTGTATTGTGGAGGTAAGAGTGGTGTGGTGGCATGTGCCAGTTGCTGTGGAAGCCTTTTGGCTGTATGGCAGAGGGGGAAACCTTTTGGCTGTATGGCAGAGGGCAGAAGGTGAGCAGAGCCCAGGTAGTAGCTAGGTACCAGAAGCAAAGCTCCAGCATTTGGTATACTCTCCCTACAGCAGTTCATTGCTTGCAGGCTTGTGTTATGCAGCTCTGTCTATTCTCCATTACTACAGAGCCACCATGGGGATGAGGTTTGGAAAAAGCACAGAATGTTTCTAGTAGTGCAGATGTTTTCAATGAATTCACCCTTCAGAACTGAAAGCGAAGGAGGCCTGGAAGGGGAAGAGTGTTTGTAGTGAAAAATATTCGGCTCATCCATATGTAGACCCAATGTGAGCCTGGAAGACACTGAGTGCTCCCTGTGAAGTGACAAGTGCCCTCAGTCTTCACTAAAGTTTTGCTGAAGGCAGTGGGTATGTCTGCATAGCAGTGGCAGCAATGACTGCTTTTTGGCTGGGTAAATCAGCCTTTGTGGCTGCGCTTCGGCTCCTACAGTATGCACGCTTCAGTATCTCTTTTAGAGGCTTGTCTGATGAAAAGGGAAAACATTCAGCATCTTGCCAGATCAGGGCCTGGATTTTGAAATGTTTTTGTAGGTTAAAATGAGAATGCATATGCATGGGCTTGTTTTCAGGCGAGCTGAGCACTTGTAGTTTACAGAATTGGGTGTAAATTTTAGATGTTCTGAGTCTCAGAACATTTTTTCTCCTGATACTATCCTTATTGCCCTTACCTCCACCTCCTCTGCTGGTATATAGTATTTTAGCTATGTAACTGTACTATTTAAAGCATTTATGATACCATTTGTTTGGGAAACAGTATAAATCTGCTCTATCCTATTTAGGAGTTCTCACTGCTACTCAGCAATGTAAACCCCTGAGTGACTTCCATGTAAAATCAATCAACAATAGTGAAATCTAGTGGAAAGGTTGTGAATGCCACTCAAAATAAGGCTCCCTTTCCTCCACGATGGCCATGTCTCGGCCAGTGATCTGGAATCTGCCTGTTTCACTCACCATGAAATGTCTGGGTACAAATTTACTCTTTTAACATCTTACAAAAAAAGCTTGCATGACAATCCCCACAACTTTCACATTTTAGAGAAGTGATAGAGATGGAAAATTTGTGTAAGGACCCTTGTCACTGTAGTATATCAAATGGTAACCTAATTCTGTGGAGTATCATCAATTGTAATCTTATGTGAACAGGCTTTCAAGCATTACAATATTACTGGAAATATTTTAAAAGGTGCCGATGTTTATACAAAAAGGTGGGTACAGCTTTAGGTCTATATATCTGGACTTTTGATGCCCTCCCTCCTTATCCCCACATCTGTTTCCAAGAATGTCATACCTGGAAAGAATCATTTCAAATTAATTCAATTTGTTTCAAAGCAGCCTAAGCTTCATCCCTCACAGGGGCCACTCAATCATATTACCGCTCCTGTGAAACTCCTAATGGGACACAAAACAAGGAGAAGTAGATTCAGGTGATCTCACATATTAAACATACTAATTACATCTGGCAGCAAAATGACTTTGTGAATTTCCTTTAATCCTGTTTTTAAATTAGGCCATATGTATTTTGGCTGTAGATTTCACGTGCTCTCTTTCTACAAACTTCCTTTTAACCAGGTCCTGTGGCCAGTTCATACCCAATTTTTGAAAACTGGTCTTAGCTGATAACTGGATCTAATTCTGCTTTCAAATCAACCTGTTCCTTTGAAAATCTTAGTGAATATCTCACACAAGAGATTCGAAGCTGAGATTCAAGAGATTCAAGAACTGATCTGATTGTCCCTGTTAAAAACCCAAATGTGCTGAGTCTCTGTGTTTTATGGGAAGTGTTTCCTAGAGGAAAACTAGCTTTAGGAAGATGGGGATTCTTGCTTTAAATCAGCAGTAGTTTTCACTTTGCTACTTTATAGCTTTGCCTGTGGGGAATATGGTCTTATTTATGTGTTTTGCAGTGACATGCTGACTAACAAGGGATGTGCTGACTAACGAGGGCTTCTTCCTGAATTTGTCTTCTGTACAGCCTTGGTATTTAACCCACCCTGCAGAAAGTTTGGTCTGCAGTTCAAGGAAGTCTATGTTATTAGCCAAAATGTTACCAGTCAGTATCTACTTGAATAAATAATCAGCCCTGATGGGTGCACTCCTCTGTTGTGCACATTTTAACTTCACAAAGCCACAACTCCTTGTGGCATCCAGGATACATGGTGGTCCCTGAATGACTCTTTCAGGGGATGGGAGGAAATTCTCTGTTACTTCTGGGGCCCAGAACACGGACACTTTCATGTCTCATGCTCCCTGTGGTACACTACACTTTTAATCTATTTCAGTGGGGCGTGGGGGCGTGAGTATGACAGTGAAAATGTTCACAGTGTTTACAGGCCATTCTGGGCAGAACATCTATTTATATGATTTTGGAGGGACTGAACTTGGTGAGCTAGGTGGCCCTGCTCCTCCTCATTTTATGCTGCACTCTCCTGACTGCACCAGTGACATAAATATGCTATGAATAATACAATCTATAGTAGCACTGCTTTCACATAATAATGATGGCAGCAAAATTCTTTCCTGGAGCCAACCATTTAGTGGGTGTAATCTGTTACAGCTCTGTCAAATTACACAGGACTCCATCAGTTCACTGCAGCAGCAGATTTGGCCACTTTGATTCCATCAAGGATGAGTGGATGGGAAATTTACCTAGACATACACACAGACACAACAGTGCTGACATGGAGAACATAGTACCATGGACTCACCAGAGCTCCTGTTTTGCTAGGATGACAATCTGGTCTGCTGAAGTGAGTTTGTGTCAGCACAGTTCTCTTGATCTCCGTGCACTCAGTGACTCCTCCACTGGTCAGTAATGTTGGAGAGCAAGGAAAAGCTGCCAGTGATACACACGTTTGTGGGTGTGCAGACGTGCACACAGTGCACAGAAAATAAGTGGCACTGTTGAATAAACGTCCTATCTGCAGAGGTGTGAGGTAGTTGCATTACTCAGAAGTGTGCTGAAATGATTGATGCTAAAAATGTTATACCACTGTACTTCACACAGTGCACATTAAAGGAAAGCCAAGTCAGGGCATATTAAATTTTATTGAGAGTGGGTTTTGCAACTTTTTAAGAGGCCATGTGCCATGCTTCCTTTTTTAGGATCCAACTACCAAAATTAAAACCAGTAAATCTTTCTAAAAATAATCTGAGAAAAACTTTCCCCTGTGTGAAAATGAAGCATGTTAATGTCCTTGCGTGCCTTAATTTTCCATAAAAATATTGCCTTGCTGGAAGGCACAGTCTCTTCCCCTTGCACAATAGCAAACTCCACGTATCACCTCTTCACCTTGTTGCTGATGGTGTAAAACTGGATGTGACCAGTCCTGGTGTTCAAGCCAGTGACATTCCCAGGGATGGGAGGATGCCTTCCACTAATGGAGGCAGAAGACCCTGACTGCAACAGACTGCCTGAAGAAGTGAACAGCATTTGGACCACTAGATTTGGGGAAGATGTAGTTGTGGGAAGATGAAGGATTTAAAAGTCAATCAGATACAAATGTATTGCATGGGTTTTAATGAGGAATGTGTGCTTTGTGGGCATAGCTGTATGCATACTCACTGTTTGCATTCAGTGAGCAAAGACACATGTGAAAGGTGTTTGCATAACATGAATGGGAAGTAGGTAGGGTTGTTCTTTCTCACAGTCATTCTCTTTCTGTTTATATATATATATAATTTACATTTATTGCAAAATATTATGTACTCAGACTGCAGCATATGTTAAGCTCAGTATTTCACTATTGTATGTTGAATTCTTGGGGGGAGATGGAGAGGCAGTAAAATTAAGCAGGATCCTGGGGAAGTGATCATTTCCAGTTAAAGGGGAATGTAGTTTGCATAAGCAATAAGGAAAAAGATTATCTTACTGATTCTGGAGAATTTCTTCTGTGTGTACTTGGAGGCAGAAACAGTAGTGCTATTCAGATATTTTAAGACTGTGCCTTTGTGTCTTTTTCTACATCTAGAAAGTGCCCTGCCCAATTTGTGCAACTCTGGTTTAAACAGAAGAAGTGACCATTTCTGTGTGACTGTGTCTGTTTCGTAGGGCCAGGTGGAGATGAATGTGGAGGGAAGCTCCTTTACTGCTGCTGGCTGGAACCAAAATGTGAAGACATGGGTGAAAAGGGCAACCCTGTGTGAACTCAAATAGCTTTCCAATCTCTTAAAATTGCTCAGCCTAGATAAAGTTGTGGGATGTGAACTGCAAGTGCAGGCGGGAAGCTTAATGCTTTCTGGAAAAAGTAATGAGTGAAGGCTGCAGCAAAAACCAGAACAGCCCTTCCTCCCCTCAGCCCACTCTGCCCAAATGAGCACTTTCTCTGCAACTATTGGCAGTAATAAATAATCTTCATCTAAATCATCTCTTGTTACAGCCTTTATTGTATTGGCTAAGCGTGTAGCAACCCAGTGCTGTACTGTAATAGTACAGTAACATAACCAGCACAGAACTGTAATAGTTCTGTGCTGATAAAAACCCAGTCAAGTGAAACACAGAAAATATATTTTTAAAATACATTCTGAAATGCTTTCTTGCAGTGCTAAAAGCAGTTTACAGGAGATGTTGAAAACTAAGTGCAAGGTGTAGACACCCTGTGTTTACTTTTTAAGACTGGGCTAACGCCTAGGAAAATCTTTGCTTTTGAAATGTGTTTCAAATGGAGGACCAAATGCACTGCTGTGTACTCATGCAAGCTCCAGTGGAGCAAAGGGGGCTGGACCTGTTTCCACCAGGAGTTGGTGCAATCACAAGCAAACCTCGATGTGTTTTTCTGGCGTCAGTGGGATGTGCCATGAACTGCTCTAGGAGCTAGAGCCAGGCCCCCACAGTGGCCAGAGCTTCTCAGGGAACTCTTTTTGTTCATCTGTGCTACTTCTGCCCGTTTCAAAAACTGTGGCCAATTAGCTGTAAAAACAGATGTGCCTGTGATATTTCTCTTCCTCTAAAGGTTACAGGCCAGATTGCTCTTGGTGCTTGCATGGCAAAAAGGCAGGAGGTGGGGAAGAGGGGAAGGAGCAAGAAACCTTTGCTGGTATATTTGCATATCTACTGAGACACAAATATGGAGGAATGAAGAGGAATCAGGTTCTTTTGTCAGTAACAGCCCTTTCATCAGGGAGGACAGGGGGAGGGCTGGGGGAATGGAAGGATGTTCTTTTCTCTGCAGCGTCTCTGTAAGATCAGAGATCTTACCATCAGCCTAAGAAAGGCACACAATAGCAACGCTATCCTCAGTTTTCACTTCATCCCACTCCCTCAGGCACAGAAGTTTTGGGAGTTAACCTGAGCATTGAGAAGCGAGTCACCCTATAACTCTTCAAGTCGAAGACATCAGCTGGCAGAGTCCCAGGAGGTGTGCGGGGAGGGCTCTCTGTGCTGGTGGCAGGGGGAGCTAAGGAAATGTGCACCTCCGGGGCGGACAGCCACTGCTGCTGGCTGCAGGAGGTCGATCTCGGGTGGGCAGGGGCGAGGGAGAGGGAGAGGGCAGCCCTGCTGTGCCTCCCATGGCCCGCTGGACACTCGCGCTGGGCTGCTCCGTGGTGTGGACGCGCACCTGAGGCTAGCGCTGGCACATCCTTCCGAGGCTGGCACATCCTTCCGAGCCTGCCCGGGCTGCTCCCTGCCCACCCCGGGCAGCTCGGCTGCCTCTTCGGGAGAGCCGCCTGCTTGACGCCTTGGAGCCGCCTGCCAATTCCTCCCCTGTCACCACCTCTTTTACTCTGTGTGTGGCATCGGAGCAGCCAGCAGGATGTAACTATAGACTCAGAGTATTTAGGGCTGTCGCTGCTGACCAGCACGACAGTAGGTTGACTCACAAAGGACCAGCGATTCTTTTTTTTTTTTTTTTTNNNTGCAGTTTTTCAGGCTTAAGCTTATGTAGTGGACAGGGAGTGCTGCTTAACTGGAAAAGCTGCTGTAAGAGAGTTTCCTCGTTTTATTTTGCGGTGGGGGGAAAAAGTTTGCTCTCTTGCATGAAATATGATGGGCAGGCCAGAATTCCCCTGCCAGAGCTGGTGGGACATGGCAGTGGTGTGAGCCAAAGTGAGCGAGGAGACAGCCTTGGGCACTTCTGTACTGTGAGGGCTGGTGAAACTTTGGATCCCCTCCTGACTGCAGATCTTCACAGCAGCATTCCTTGTGTGACAAGCCTTTTTCACATTTCCCCATTCAGCTGATTGTGGGTGCTGTGCTATTTTAAACCCACATGGAAGTATGTTTTTAGGACCATCTGCTACCGGCCCTAACCCAGATGATACAGTTAGAGCCTGCCCACAGCATCCTCCCCTCCTTCAGACAGTTCCAGGAACAAGCAGTGAGTCAGTCCCGCAGCTGAACTCATATTTAGCTAACCCTGATATCCTGCCTATCGGAGAGAAATGCACAACGGCCTTCCCAGGTGCAAAGCCCCGTTGTTCCCATTATTTAGAGAATGCATGGAATTTAAAAAAAAAAACCACCACCAAAGCAAATGTCAGATCAGTTAGTTCGTCAGTTCCTTTTGTTGTGAAGGGTGAGAAGGATGAAGTGATCAGTCCCCACACAGCAGCTTGTCCATCCTGTCCTTGCTTCCAGGCTGAAGGGCAGTTTCTGCCCCTGGCTGACCAGCAGGCTCGTAGCCCTGCCCTTGCCTCTCACTGCCGTGGTGCTGCCTGGGCAGCGGCTCTCCCTCGTGCTGAGACATCTCTGCACAGCTGGAGCAGAGTTAATTCTTCCTTCGGGCACCGGGGGTGAGTGGAGGCATCTCCTAGAGCTGTCTAAAGGCCAGTGTTGCCTGTCAGGGTCCTGCCTTCTCTCATTGAGCAACTGTTGTTAAACACGTATCTGTGGGTCTGGCTGAGGCTCTTTACCTTTACCTTAGGAGCTTCACGAGCCTGAAATAAGGTTTCAGCCAGTGGATCATCTGAAAAAGCCTCCCAGAGAGCAGCATGACTAAAAGCCAGCGTTTATAAACCATTACTTGATGTATGTTAAACTCCTGCTCTTTGATCCCTTTCTGATCCAGCAGCCGCTTTCTGGCTGTTTGGCAAAAGCAGCAAAACATGCCCTGCTCTGTCATCACATTTCTCCTGGATCCCCTCAGCATGCTGCACTGTTTCCCACCCAGCAGGTTAATGACCTGTAATTACCTTCATCACATAATGAACAAAGTTCAGTGTCTCCACAGCAGATAGATACACTAACACTCAGCCTGGGCAGAGCCTTCAATGTTAAATGATACCTGAGGCCCTGGCCTGCTCCTGCTGAAGTGGAGGTAAACCCCTCACCCCGCCTCCGCACAGCCACTGACTTCCCAAATCTGCAGAGGAAAAACCCTCCCTGACGCTGCCTGGAGCATTACCTGTAAAATGAGTATGAAACATGAACGTTGTTTTATTTAGGCTGTGCAGTGTTTGTGCACTCCCATGTAAGCTCAGATCAGCCCTGGCTGTGAGGAACTTTCGCTGGTATCCTGTTTCAATCAATGCTGATTTAAATAAGCATTGTGGACCTAATTATTTAGTGCCGCTCAGCTCACATGACGCTGCGTTCGCTGTGGTACCCTCGAGACAGGCAGGCTTTATCCTGATCAACAGAAACATCCGCAGCTGTACCACACTCTGCTTCAGGCTCCTTGGAGTTGCTGCATCGTTGCCTGACAGCTGTGTCCCTGACCATTATCTGGTGGCCGCACACTTCAATAGCGGACTGTATGTACTGTATGCACTCGACTACGGTGTGACCTGACAACTTGGCTTCCTCTCCCAGAGTATATCTTCTGCTACTCTTCAGCATCCTACAGTTTATCTGTGGTCAGCTTTCTTACCCATTTCCTGCCAGCTGCTACTGGTCTTTTAGTCAGCTCTGCCAGGCACACAGGCAATGGTGAGCTTGCTGAGCCCCGTGCTGCATTATTTCTTGGATGGAGACTCTGCAAAGGCTGCTCTGGAGTTTTGTGTAGAGGATTTCTTCGTATGTAGTGTCATGGCAATTAAAGAAAGCCACTCTTAAGAAGTACACCTTGTATTTGTCAGGCGGTATCAGTTTTATGTCTGTTCTAGCATTGTTGCAGCATTACGGCTGAGGCTTTGAAAGCACAATATTGTTCCTAGCAAAAATTATAACTAATTTCATCAGCCCACAAGCCCAGAATTTGGTATTCTTCTTACCTCCTTTGCCAAGTTGTCATGCAGAGATATTAAAGCAGCTGAGGGCGCAAGTCCCTGCTCTGAATCCAGAACTTGATGTTTTACAGGAACATAATTCCTCTCCCTAAGCCTTTTGGAAAATGGCTTGTTATATCCAAGCTGGGACTGAGCTGATGGCACTGTGGTCATGTACTGAGCTCAGTTTGGAGGTGTCTCCATAGCCACAGCAGGGTGCAGCAGCTGTGGAGAGTCACTATTCATGGACGTGTCCCTTGCTCCTCTTGCTCCATTCAGGGCAAGTTTAGGTTTACTTTTGGGGCTGTGTTGGGAAGCACCTGTTCTGAAGAAACCAAGTCACTGGAGCTCAAACCCTCACTGGGCTATTAACTGAGGGTTTGTTCTCCACCCTTCCGCCCTGACTTCCCCTGTGTGGGAGCTCCCTTCCCAGGAGCACCCGAGTGAGCCCCAAACGAGATGAATAGTCAGTAAAGCAGAAATTGACTAGAGAGACTCTGGTGCTTCAGCCTATCAAAAAAGAATGGCTTTGAAACAGCAAAAGGAGAAGAGCTCAAAGACTTGCCCAAATAATTTCCTTTTTTTTTTTTTTNGCTTTAAACTTTTATGAGGTTTGTGAGTCAGCATGTAATATATCCTTATCCTGGGGTATGGGACAGTGTAGGAGTTCCTGAGATTTCTTGTTTGCATTTTGCTAAGCTCAGAGGCACACCATTGGTAGCAGGTTCTGTAAGATTAAGCACAGGGAAGGCATGGATAAAGCTGTGTCCATGTCACCTTCAGCCATGCAGCCTAACTGCACACCTGGAAACAGGAGTGCTTGGGCCAAAGGCTGAGGCAGATCACACAGAAAATCAAGGGGAAGTAGAAATTTGGCTCATACAGTGGAATTCACTGCTGAGCTTCTGGGAGACTGAATGCTCACAACAGTGTCTCAAATGAGAAGCAAGGCAGAGACGTCTTCCTGCAAAGTGGTAGGAGGGATTGTGTCCATCCTTTCCCATTCAACATTCATTCTGACACCTAATGATGATAGCTGGGGGTGAGGAGGGTGTTTTTGTTCTGAAACACCTTTTGAAGGAGCCTGACAATCTCAGCAATACGTTGAGGATTCCTGGAGAGGTTTGTCTCACTGTCCCAGAGCCAGCAAGTGTGAATACTCTGGGTTCAATGTCCAGCACTGTTGCTGCCTTCTCTCCTGGTAAATTTAGTAGACATACCTAGGAAAAATCCAGTCCAGCTGAGCACCACAGAATGCTAAGATGGAAATTATCCATTAGGACTTTCTGTTCCTGCTGTGGGGCTCCTGCCATGTATTGAGTGAGTTGTAGATTTTAAGGCACTGGTGCATTGGTGCATTGGCTTATTAAAACTCGGGTGTCATTGAATCCACTAAACCCAGTGATGCACATCTGCCAATATAACTATTTTTCTCTCCATCATTTACCATTCCAGCAATTTTGAAATGAGATTTATCTTTTAATAGCAACATTTTTTCATTTTCTTTAAATAATTGCTAAGGATAGTGAGCAGCACTGGGCTAAGAGGTTTCTGGGGGATCCCATTAAGCATCTTCTGAAGATGGGAATGATTCAGTTAGGATTGCCTTTGGCTCACTTTTGGCTCACCAGCTTTTAATCGATTTAATAAGAGGTACATTAATTCTGGATAATGCTAATTATTTTAATCAGAATGCCATGTGGGACTGAGTTAAATGCCTCACAGATGTTGAAACCCATGACATAGACACAGCTATCTTTATCAGCTAAACTGGTAATTTCACTAAAAAGCAACACTGAGCTCATTTGACAAGACTTTTCCATGAAGTCATGCTGATGACTATTAATTACACTGCTATCTTTTAAACCTTTTTCAACTCTGACCCACAAGTGCCCACCTGAGTGGGATGAAGGTGCAAGGCAAATGAGACATGGAGGCAGAGGGGACTTGCTGAGTTGTGTCATCTCCAGGCCAGGAGCTACACTGGGTAGCATCAGTCATGTAAAGACTGTTCTCTCACTAATCCTTCACATCAATCTGCTTGACTTGTGGATCCGTGTTAGGCCAGTCAGCCTGTGGTTGCCCAGCCTGCTTTTTGTACCCTCTGTAAATAGTAATGCCTCACGAGCTTTTTGTCAGTCTTCTGGAATCTCTCCAGTGGTCCCAGATGTGCGAAAAATCAATGCAAACATTTTGGAAAACTCTTTGGCACATTTCTTTAGTATGCTGAGGTGCAGCTTACCAAGTGCTGCTGATTGAAAAATGTTCAGTTTTGATAGTGGCTGTTTAACTTTCCCCTAAGTAACTGATGGAATAGAAAGTGTTTCCTTATCACTATGAGATAAGAATACATCATCCTACTAGTTTCCAAATACAAACCTGAAATATTTATTGAATATTTATTCTTCTATGAATCATGACTGACAATTTTGAGATTCCTATCTAGCTGTGGAGCTATCCCATTGTTAGGATTTTGTTTGTTCCTGATAAATTTAAACAGTTCCTCTTTATTGTTCTTACTGGCTGCAGATTTGTGTGTTGGTGCCTTTAATTTCCTATGGTAATTTCCTCACTGCTGATATATGTACACCCACGCTGACAGATCCAGATGCAGGTCCAATGTCCAAACTACCAAAGTTTTTCTGAATGTGGGCTCCTGATTTTGTCTTGACCCAATACAAATGAACAGCTATAAAGATTGGGTTAAGGTTAAATTTCTGAATTTCATATCCCTTCTTTCTGATTACAGAAAAGCTGGCATGTTTCAAAGCCATCTTTTATTCAGTGGCTCTCAGACTTTGAGAATCAAGATCAGAAAAAAAGAATCCCATTTGTTTCATTCCTGTGAACAGGAATGAACTGGTTTGGACTACGATAAAAATACCTGGGTTATATTTTGAGTGGTGACTATGGACTTGGCTACAGAGCTAACTGGTGGATGGGTCTGGTTGTCCTCTGACCCCCATGCAGGGCTCAAACCTGTTGCAGAACTGGAGACTGCAGAGAGTGGGGAATTTCTGCAGGTAGGGAGTGCTTTGGTCCAGGCACTGCTGCAGTGTGTATCTGTAAGGGCAGATGGACTATCACAGAACAGTGGGGACAAATGAACTCACTGCATCAGGGCTGAGGCTGGGCATGTCACTGCCTGTCCTGCTGAGCAGTCACTTGCAGCAGCACTCAGTCCTGGCTGTGGGGGTAGGAGGGTCAGCCCAAGTGTTGCCCTGCTTTGAGTTTGGAAGTGGGTGGCAGTGGCCTCTGGAGACACTGGTGGGGTGAGTGGGTCTTTCTCATTGCTTCCCTCCCAGCTGCTGGAGAGGTGTTAGACATTTTTCACCCTTCTAGTTGCTGTCTCTGACCTAGTGTGCTGCTGTCTGCTGCAGTTGTGCCCTGGGGGCTTAGAAAAGCCCCTCTGGGTAACAGTACATGAATTGTTATTTTTGATTGCAACCGGGTGACCATTTATTGACTCTTCAGCTGGGTAAAGTTATTTAGAAAGTTATGCAGCTGGAAGAATGCTGCAAGCCTGGCTTACAACTCTCCTCTCTTTCCCAGTAATAGACTTTGATTTGCCGTAGTTCATTTCCCTCTGAAGTCTGCTTTTTGTAGATAACATAAAGCACTTGGCATAGTGGTTGATAACTGAATGTATGAAGCATGACATTTTCCTAGATACAGTATGCCACATGAACACTTGTCTTTTGTATCAGAACCCATAAACAAGAGTTGACTCAGGGCAAATAGCTTGCTCAGGTCCTGTGGAGAGGCAGGGAGTGAGTCAGTGCTGAGGGGAGCGTGATGTGGTCACAGCTGCTTTGAGGAGGGCATGTGGCAAGAGAAGGCAAAGCCCAAGGGCAAATAATCCCTGTGAGCCAGCTGGTAGCAGGTGAGGCAACTCATGATGTGGATTAAAAAAAAGGTATTTTGGAAACCTAATTTCCTCCTTACTTGTTTTTCTGTCCAGCGATTAAAATACTGACATGTTTTTCTGTCTCTGGAGCATGGCAATCCACCTCTCCTCCCACCTCCCCCAGACCAGTGAAAACCTCAAAAGCTGCCATTAAGGACCTGGACACTCCTGCTGGGTTTAGACCTTGGCGGCCCTGTGGGGGTAGATGACCGTGCCCATGCCCAGCCATCAAACAAAGCAGTTAACCTCTTGGTTTCTCCCTCACCACCCACAAAGAGAAGCTAAAAATAGTAGGCAGTGTTACAGAGTTCTGGGAAAGAATAAAGTAAGAACAAAGCACTGGGCTGGCTGGCTGGAAAGCAGCACTCTGTGCTGTAAGATGGAGCATAATGTATACCAGGGAATATGTGGAACTGTGTAGTATATTTTAAAAGTAATGAAGCTTCACACCTTCAGCTTTGCTATTAAAGCATTGCTGAGAGCTAGATTCACACTGCTGTGCTGCTGAGAGTTAGTAAGGATGTGTATGAACTGAGGGAAAATGACTGCCCTTCTCCTTCACAGTTCTCAAGGTTTTACACCAGCTGCCTGGCTTCAGCCAGCACAGGACTTATGCAGGAAGGTAAAGGAGATCGAAAGGGTCATGTCATGAAAGACAGCTAGAAGAGTATGGGAAGTACACAGAGCTCTGGTGAGTTAAATTGAAGATACTTGGGGTTGAATTTTTGAGCCTCCTTTCCTAAACTGTGTATGCAAGCTGCAGGCAGGCAAGTGTAGGCCAGAGACAGCTCAAAGAAATGCTGACTTGCTCATGAAAATGCAGATTTTACAGTTGTGTGTGTAAGAACTTTTGCATAGCAAGTAAGAAGCTGTGAACTGCTTCCCTTGATGCAGACTGAGCTTCTTTGGTTCAGACTCAGTTGTAAGGGAAAGTAATCCAGTTACTGATTTTGAATGAGAATCAGGCATCTGTTTGGATCAAGTTTTTGCACTCTTTCAGCCGTACATTTATGAGCTATCCAGAGGCACAGGAACTGAAAGTGAAGAAAATATTTGTGGGATTCCATAGAGACGGAAGCAGCCACTGGTTTGCACGTGTGAATTTTGCCAGTGCATTTTGGTGGCTTAGAATGAAAGCCTAGTGCTTGCTCATGATGAAAGTTGAACCTAAAACTGGTCATATCCAAATTCCCAATGCCCAGCAAACAGGAGTGTGAGGGCTTAAGACAGAAGAAAGGGGCTACACCAGGTAAAGATGCTGTATATTTATTTTAGTGCTTAGAGTTGATTAGAGTTGGGTGAAAATGATTAGCTGAAAGGATTCTGAGTAAACCAATTTAAAATGTAATTATGAAGGGCTCAAGATAGTGTGTGTGTGTGTGTGTGTGTGTGTAATTATGTTTCTTGCCCGTGTGCACTATACTCAGTGATTTTGTTCTGCAGTGAGTGGAAGGGGGAGGATGTGCAGGGGAATGGCTGCACAGGGAGCAGCTGCTGTGGAAAGGCAGCTTGTGCTGGGCTTCTCCTGTGATCTGGAGGTGCACTTTTAGCTGTGCTCAACGTAGCACTGACTTGGGTATCAAACCCAGCGTAGCCATAGCAATGTGTAGTTGTGTTTCAGCTGCTCAGAACTGGGAACAAAGCTGGGCAGGTGATTGCAGTGAGCTCCTTGCTGCTCTCTTGGGATTCTCCTAGCCTGTGCCACAGTAAGCTTGTACAAACCACCTCAAGGTTGCCATGCAAGCTGTGGCATATCTTGGGATGAGACCACTGACATCCTGGCTTGTGGCATTTCAGGGTTGCTCATATTGCCCTGTGACCAGCAGCAGAGAATAAGCTTTGTCTGGTCAGCAAGTTATTGCAGACTAGCCCACGTCCATGCTGTTAGGGATGAAGTCAGTCTGGGATGGGTTTGCTGCATTCACACTGTTTGCTCTGGAGTGAGCTGAGTCTGTACAGAGTGGGTGTAGAGTGAGGGGACTTGTCCCCCTTGGCTGTGGCTGGCTTTCCTTTCGTATATTGGCCCAGGGCTGGAGCCTGGGGTGTGCAGACCAGCACAGCACTGACAATGCACCATCTATGAGCCATACAGGGACAAGCCACAGGCATGGTCTGGAGGCACCTTTTTGAGGCTGTTACATCTGGGCTTTCCTCCAGATGTTTTTCTTCTGTACTCTCACATTACTGAAGGCACAAAAGGTCAGGAAATGTTCCTAGAATCCTTCTTACATTAAACAGGGAATACAGGGAGGAAGAGAAAGGAGAGAAGAAATTGTTGGAGGAAGGTGGGCTATGACAATTAAGGGGGCAAAATTAGGAGTGCTTAAAGGCATTTTATCATCAGTGGTGAAGGCTGATTTTTTGTGGGACTTGATACCAAATGAATGTGTGTCTGAGATAGGTTGTGAACTGTGTACAGAGGCACATTTAGGACAGAAAGTGAAAGGACATGCTCCGGCTGACTCACACATTCATCCACAGCGTGAGAGCGATCCCTTTTGTAAGACACAGCCCCAGTTGGGCAGCAGCTGTGCTGCACATGACTCTTGCCTTCATCTGACATGGGAACAGGGGGCAGGAAGAGAGTCCTGGGATAGCATACTCAATATCTCTTATTTTATCCTGTACTTCCTGATCAAGCATAGGATTAAAAAAGAAAAAAAAATCAGTGTTATGCCCATGTTGTTTCATCTTTTCCTATGCTCTCTGTATGTCTGCTTCCTCTTACTGCCTTAATTGGATTGTTGGCTGCTTGGGGCAGTCAGGATCTTGTGCTCTCATCATTTGCTGTGGTGGTCCAGTGTCAGACAGACTATCACATGAGCACTTCAGACACATCCTCTGGCATTTTCAGACATGGGCTGCAAGATAGAGATGTTCCGTTGGGACAGGCACATTTTCACAGTGGGAAACCTATGTTTCTGTTTTGTCCTTTGCTCAGTAGGTGCTGGTGTGTGTCAACTAATCCTTTTCCTACTTAATCATTCAGTCAGCACCAATGTGTTCCTCTGAGTAATGGCCTAAAGTCCATAACTTCTGGCCAAACCTTGTGTTTTGCTAAAACCACAAATCAAACTTGAAAAATAGGTGCAATAAGAAATAAAGCTTCCCAATAAAGAGAAAGGAATAGTTCAGCTGCTGTCATCTTAACTCCTAATACCTTCTTGCAGGAAAGAATTGTTTTTAGAAGATGGCAAGGGAAATGAAAAGGGGTAGCAGTGCATACAGCTGATAACACTGACCTGTTTTCTTGGCATTCCTCCAAATGCAAGGCCAGCTCTGCTTGAAATATAGGTGATTCATCAGCTGAATTGCAAGCAAATATTGTGGTGCAGAAGCACAGTCATATTATTTCAATAACCTGAGTTTTAGCTATTCCACTTTAAAAACTAATGAAGCAAATAATGTTGTGACACAGATGTAGGCAGTGAAAATGTGTCAGAGAAAGGCAATTAACCTCTGTACTAATAAAGTCTGTCAAATTAGTAAGATATTTTTTATATATTGTAATAGCTAATCAGAAATATATAGGCCATGAGTATTCAGTGCCACAATCCTGTGGAATTTTTTACACTTTGAAATCTATACCTAAAACTTAATCGGGGAAAGCATGAAGGTTTTTGTATTTTTTTTTTAACATTGGTATAAATGGCTAAAAAGTCACAGGACTTTTTCTGGGGTGGACTGTGTATTTCTCAGGACCTGTTGGTATTGTGCCCACCACCTGAAAGTAAGATTGGGCTTTTATTTCCACATATAGACATCCTTTAGTCACTTACTGGCTATATTATCAATGTTCTGCTGGACATTCATGGGGCATTCTGAGCTGAGACATGGTTGATTAAAAATCAAAGCAAAAATAGATTCTGTAATCCAGCTACCTGGCTGGAGAAATGGGACTATATGAGATGGATTCCTGGAGTAGAAGGTTCTCTCCACTCTATGTCCTCTCTCAGTCATGATTTCTCCCACTGAGAGATAGCAGGAAGATTATGTTGAATGTGAATCAAGGCTAAGTAAGTTAAATCCAGGTTTGAAATTCTTTGCCAAGGTGTGTCAAAGTTATTGTGGACAAAACTGACTGCTCCTATAGGAGAAACATCAATATTTCTGAAAGTGAGTGAACTTCATAATGCATTAATGTTGTAGGCATTGTGGTGCTATAACCATCACTTAGCTGCTTCGTGTTGGATTTTGATTGACTTAGTCTATTGGTGAACATCACATCTGGAGTTCTGTTGCACTATAATATCACCAAACTTGCTGGACACTCCAACACTGACAGTACAAATACACTGAAAAACAGCTTGATGTTGTGTATATCTTTTAGGATACACAGTAGTAAAACATTTATCCTGTTTGCAAATACTCAGCCCAATGCATTATGGCATTACAAGGCTAAACCTCTTTATTACTTCCACAACAGTCACCTGCCATCTTTTCTCTTAAAGTTAAATGTTTACAGTGTTCTTTCATATTCACAGTCCTACAGAGCCATGGCTTGTGCTGGTATGTGTGTGATAAAAACCAAAATTTTATCAAAACCTTGTGTATCTTAACTGCGCCCTGCCTCTATACCTACAGAAGTGTTACTGTTAAAGATATTAAATCATATTCAAATATTAATAATTAACAACAAACACCTTGTATAAGTTATTGCTATCAATGGGCATGTGCTGCTGGTTGTGGCCTCCGTCCTTCTGCTCCTCCAGACGAACCCTCTTACCTTTCCTGGCACAAAGGACCTTGTGTGTGCTATGGCCAAGGCTTGTTGGATGGTGCTGACGTGCAGTTTGGGTGTGGACCTGAATGATGGCCTTTCCTGTGGACAGACAGCCTGTAACTGTTTCCCTTTGCATACATAAGTCTTTGTGGATTCCAGTTGAGCCAGTTTGTGTGACTTTGACTAACCAAGCAAACGATCTGTTCATCCCCTGACCTCCTGCCGGGGTGCACATCATGTCTTGCCCAGCGTACAGGAATGCTGACAGTGCTGTGTCGCAGTGGCAGTTCCTGGTGCAGGCAGCTTTTGTCATTGAGCGGGCTCATTAATTAGATTGCATTCACGGAGTCACAGAATCAAAGAATGGCTTGGATTGGAAGGGACCTTGAAGATCATCAAGTTTCATCCCTCTGCCATCATCAGGGACAACTTTGAATAGATCAGGTTGCTTAGAGCCCCCTCTAACCTGGTCTTGCACACTTCCAGGGGTGGAGCATCTATAACTTTTCCTGGCAATCTGCTCCAGTGCCTCACTACCTTGATGGTAAAGAATTTCTTCCTAATATCTAATCTTACACTACTCTCTTTATGTTTGAAGCCATTCTCCCTTGTCCTGTCACTACATGCCCCCTTAAATAGCCCCTCTCCATCTTTCTTGTAGGCTCCTTTCAGGTACTGGAAGGCCACAATTAGGTCATCCTGAGGTTTTCCCTTCTCCAGGCTGAACAATCCCAGTAATTTCAGTCTTCCCTTGTAGTAGAGGTGTTCCATCCCTCTGAGCAACTTGGTGGCCTCCGCTGGACTTGCTCCAACAGGTCCACGTCTTTCCCGTGCTGGGGAACCCAGGGCTGGATGCAGCACTGCAGGTGGGGTCTCAGCAGAGCAGAGCAGAGGGGCAGAATCCCCTCCCTCACCTGCTGCCCACGCAGCCTTTGATGCAGCCCAGGACATGTTTGGCTTTCTGGGCTCCAAGGGCACATGGCTGGGTCGTGTCCAGCCTCTCACCCACAGCACCCCCAAGTCCTTCTTGGCAGGGCTCCTCTGCATCTGTTCATCCCCAGCCTGGACTGATACTAGGGGTTGCCCTGACACAGGTGCAGCACCTTGCACTTGGTCATATTAAACCTCAGAGAATCCCATGGGCCCAATTCTTGAGCTTGTCCAGGTCCCTCTGGATGGCATCCCATCCCTCAGGTGTGTCAACAGCAACATTCAGCTTGGTGCCATCTGCAAACTTGCTGAGTGTGTACCCAATCCCTTTGTTTATGTCATTAATGCAGGTATTCAAAACACCGGTCCCAGTATGGCCCACTGAGGACACCACTGGTCGCTGGTGTCCATCAGGACTCTGAGCTGTTGACCACAATCCTCTAAATCTGAGTGTCCAACCACTTTCTTAACCATCTAACAGTCTACCCACAGAATCCATAACTGTCCAATTCAGAGAGAAGGATGTTGGGGGAGACGGTGTCAAAGGCTTTACAGAAGTTGAGATAAATGCCATCTGCAGCTCTTCCCTTGCCCACTGATGCAGTCACTCCATAGCAGAAGGTCAGGCAGGGCTTCCCGCTGGTGAAGCTGTGCTGGCTGTCTTGAATTCCCTCCCTGTCCTTCATGTGCCTTAGCATAACTTCTTGAGGGCTGTGTTCCATGATCTTCCCAAACACAGATGTGAGACTGACAGGCTGGTATTTCCCAGGGTCCCAGGTATTCAAAGGCTTTAACTACAAAATGTGAAGTTTGACTGAACTCATAAAAAGAAATGGCAGAAATTGTGTTATTTTAATCATGAGTGAGTTGTTGCCTTTGAATTTGTTCTAATTAAACAACAGGTCAGATTAACTACTCAAAGGGTCTTTCTTTTTTTTTACCAGGTCTTAAAGAAATGAGTAGTTTAATAAGTTTTGAATTCTTTTAAATAGCTATTTATTGCTTGGAAAAACAGCTTTTTGTACTTTTTTAATTACACAGTGAAAATTATATTAAAAGTTTTTTTTTTTTTTTACTTCTTATCTGTATTTTAAGAAGCTTTGAAAGGATTAATTAAGCATCCAAACTACCTGCTGAGGTATGTAAATGTTACTATCTCCACTTTTCTGATGGGGAATCTGAAGCACAATGCCTGAATCCACCAATTCTCCATTTCAGAAAAAGACAAGGAGGATCAGCACCTGCCAGGGAGCAATTAATAGATTAACGCAATCAGGTGAGAGTGGCTTTCCCAAGGTCAGACTATAATGTCATGGGCAGACAGTTGCAGGCATTTGAGTTAATGAGTTACTGATGGTGAACTGGACTGTGAAAACTCACAGGATACGTGCTCCTGCTCACAAGTGATGTACATGACAGTACAGATTGCCCTGAAACAGTGTTTGTGGGGCATTAGGATAGCTTTGCCGTGGCTCAATCTGATTATCTAAGCTACCACCACATTTTGATATCTGATGGTCCTGTGTCCTTATGTCAAAGTCCTCCCCCACCCCCCCTGCCGTGTGATCTGCAGATATCCCAAGATCTTCTCTGCTGATCCAGTCATGGGAAAAGGAGCTAAAAGAGCCAGTTTGGCTCTGGTTGTTGTCAGAAGTATCCATGGATTTTGATGATTTCCACACCTGAAATCTGGAACATTTTCTTATTCTCAAGGAAGTTCTTCACTTAAAAAACTCCTCCATCAAATCCAGCCTTCCTGTTGGTTTAGTAGTTTTTACTAAAAATGGCAGAATCTACCATTCATCTGTATTTAATGATAAGCTCCTACAAAAACCATCATTCATCTGTAGGCTGAGAACAGCCCTTTATCTTGCAATCTTTCTGCTTTCTCTTCATCTGTGTCCCAGTCCTCATCAACAATTTCCCATGGGAATTGTTATATTAAAAATGTAATGACAGAAATGCTATTTTGTGTAGGACTGTTCAGGAAAATGATGAATGCTGTGCAGATGTGTGTATTGAAACCTCTGTACCTCTAGGAAATATACTGCTGTGTTTTCATAGGTTTCTCTCTAAAGCTGTAATTAACAGCAGTCAGCAGAATGCTTGAAAGGGTTAAATGAAAATAGATTTGAGGAAATGCTCAAAGCCATGTGTAGATGCTGCACATTCAGTGTTGCAGTTGCATGTGTGCTTGCAAAAAACGCAATGGGAAGTGTGTCAATGGCCTCTCTTTGCAGATGGATGTAAGTCTGTGTAAGCAAGATGCTGGTTACCACATAATTAGACCATGAGCTTCTGTCCTAATGCCCCAGTTTCTGTTTGTAGCCCTGCAGTGATCTGGCATGTGAGAAAGGACAAAGCATTCAGCTTCTCCAGGTCAGTGCCATCAACAAATCAGGGTGGTCACACCTCTGGTGTGGAGTACAAAGCTCAGTGTTAGTCACAATGTTATCTTCCTCTCTGTTTGGGTATCTGCTGTGTCCAGTTTGAGATCTCAGAGCTTATCTACAACATGTGTAGCTTGAACACCTGATAGATAGTCTGAGGCTCTGTAAAATATATTTCCCTTTTTTGGCTTCTGCTAAAATTTCTCAGGTTCTTACACAAGTCTGTGGAATAAATTTCAGTAAAATGTATGACCTACCAGAAACCTGGGTACTTTGCTAAGATGCATTTCTTCAACTCTGCCTTCAGTACTGAAAGCAAAGATAATAGCAAGCATCAATAGCCATATTATAAAAAAGTTATATATAATATATGAAAGTATAAATACATTATATAGCTATTTTTGAAAAGCAAACTGAATACATCCATATTTATTTTCATCTATGAAGATTTCTCCATGGGAGAAGAAGAGAAAAAAAGAAAGATCAAGGTGTGACAGATGCACATCAGTGAAGTCACACTGCAGAGAGGTGTTGAGATATCACAATGATGGGCATGCTGCATAGACCAGAGCAGAACAAAACACTCTCTCAGGAAAACTGAGCAGACGTAGAAATCATTAACTGACTTAGTGAGAAATGGTCCTGAGGTGAACTGCAATTTTTAAATAATATGCAATATGGAGAAGTCTCTGTGAAACAGGTGTTAGAGTTTCAAGTTGAACTTTTTACATTTGTCCCTAAAGGCAGATCTGTTAAGTTTTTTCTTTGTGAGAGTATAGGCTTGAGGGGAATCACCTGTACCACAGTGGTGTCCTTTGCTTTTAGAAATGGAGTTGCAATCTGCTGCCCGTGCTGCTCTGAACTGACCTTTGAGTCTGCTCTTGCAATCCAGTATCTGCTTTCTGAGCCTAAGCTGTAAGTCACAGGCTTTGCAGCAGTCTCCCCAGAGAGCTTTGAGGCAGTTCATCAAAGCAGGTGGAAGGAAGAGTATGTTGTAATACATCTTTCATTCTTGCATATGAGTAACGAAGAGGAACAAAACATGCTGTCAGTGGACATAATTTTTCTTTAGAAACCAATCATACCAGGACTATAAATACAAGCAATGTATTAGAGGTGCTACGTACAGCTTTAAATATTCTTCTTTGGTGCCAGAGTGTGTGTATTAGTGTGATTTCGTTGTGGATGGAGAGAAATACTGTCTTTTGTTTTTGTGACAGCTCAAATACTGTGTTAAACAAATTACTTTCAGGACATTTCAAATGTTTTTATTGTTTGAGCAGCTCAGTTCAAACAGTCCGTTTGTGTTCAATTTCCTAGGTAAGTTAATAAGCTTTTTAGAGTACTTCATGATTGCAGTTTAACCGGTGTCTTAGAATTTATGCTTCTGTTTTGTTTGCTCAGCATTAGCATTGCTCATTCACTAATCAAGCACTTACTTCCTAAAGTGGCCCCTTCCCCTTCTCAGCACCTGCACTCCATTCCCCCCTTGAAGCTTCACTTTCCTGGTAGCTTTTGTGTGTTCTGAAGGATATGTACCTCTACCCTGGATAAATTATTCCTTGCTGGGCCTATTCCAACAGCATTCGAGAACTTACAGACGCCGTTCGGAAATGAGTATGAAGTTGGAGCTAGCAGCTCTGCTGCCCAGGAGATTGAGTTGCTGTCATATTGCATCTGACTTGCATCAGATCAGACTTTAGGATTTGGGTGATTTGTTCTTCAGATTAATGTCAATCTGTTTTAAATTAAAACACCCTGGGGCAAATCCTTTGCTGTGATCAATGAACTGTCTGGCTGCAGTCAACCAACATTACAACAGACATGAATTTGGCCTCCTGGTTTGTTGCCTCATCCCCTACATCACTTTCCTTATGTGGTTCAGACGTCAAGTCTTTGATCCTAAGAGTTGTTGACCATCTTCCACTGAAATCAGTGAGAATGGAGGGTACTTCGATGTTCAACACCTTGTTGGTTTGGGCACAAAAAATGGACCCCATATCTGCTCTACCTAAAATATAGTTATGGTATATCTGTGAGTGGGCAATCTGCTTTGCACCTGTTTTACAACAGGAACAAAAGGCACAGGAAGTGTTTGGAAAATGAGGAACACACCTGTGTGTGAGAGTATAACAAAGCATCTTTATATATAATCATTTGCTATAAGTCATTTCAGAGTTGACAAGCTGTTTTTCAACTTCGTGTCACCACTGCCTGATGCATCTAATTAGTCCTGTTCTCCAGCTGACAAATATCAGCTGCTCTTTCTAAAACATGGTTTCTCCCTTAAGTACAACCCTCTGGCAAAGTTAAATATTAATTATCCTTTTTTTTTTTATTTTATGGTTATTCATGTGTGCTAATGTCACTACACAATGAATGTGTAAGTCAATACCACAAAATATTAAAAGCATTGTTTCTAAACCTTTGCAGCAGCCAAGATGTACAGAGCCTTTCTGGAAATGAATGAGGCTATGGTGACTGGGCTGTGCCACCAGTCACGCATGTCAGTGGTGAGTCTCAGAGACCTGTGGTTATGGGTTGTGGGCCTGGATGTGGGAAACGTACCTTCTTTTCCCAGCTCAGTTGCTGGCCTGTTTTACAACTGCACAAATCACAGGAGTTTTTACTCTGCATACTGAAATTGCAGAGCACAGAACAGCATGGATTCTCAGGCATCTGGGTCTCTGCAGGTCTGAGCTGTGTGGACCTGTACTTTTGAGTATTAGGGTGGTTCTAGTCTGCTGGAGTTTCTTGCCTTCCTTTTTGTGCTGGCTATCTTTGTGTGCTTGCATTTGGGAAGATCCATATCCATGCCTTGTGAAACAGTGTCAGAAACGGACACTGAGAAGGAAGATATGTTGTAATCATGTTTCCTGAGACCAGTTATATCAGCTGCACCCAGCCTATGCCACCCTTAGTTGTTCCCACAAAAATGAAGTTTCCCATCTTGCCCACTTAGCTGCTGCACTGACATGAAGCCTAGTGGATGCTCTTTCGTTCTGGAGGAGATTTCGTATTTCTTCTGCCCAGACAGATTTGCAGCTGCCCCCATGCAAGGGCTGATGTATGTGTGCGAGACCTAATCCTTTGTGCCTTTCAAAGCATTGTGGCAACTTTGAAGCTGTTCCTTTCCTCAGGCCCTTTCTTCAGGGTATGCAGGCTCCCTTTTATCTCAGTGTCTTTTCCTCACTGTGGCTATCCTTCCAGATCTTCATGTGCATCAGAAAGATGCTGAAATACAGGAGGATCTCCTGTAGCTGTTCCTTACCTTATTCCAGTTTCTCGCCTTACCATTGACCTGACTTTCTGACCTAGCTTCTTTGTGAGTGTTTTCTAGCATGACTAGCATTTTCTTACCCACATCACACAACCCAGCATGTCTGCAGCCCAGGGTGGTAGACGTGTCTTCACTCCCTTTCTGTAGCCACTGAAATAGCTGGAGTTTGATTGACTCACCAAGCCAGTCCAGAGGACTGAAGTAGCAACTGACACTTGTTAGAACTTGGGCTAACATTTTTGCAATATGCAACATCCTAGAGCTGTATGTTTTAGAAGCTCAAAGTATTTGTGGATATATTAGTTTTAAAGATAAAAATTAATAACATTTGCTTACACTGTGAATGTTGTGCTTAGGAAATAGAGCGCAAATAGTGCCAAGTACGTGCCACGTGTTTAGATCACAGTTTTATTACATGAAAGTTTGTACATCTCTTTTGTCTTTTAAAGTGTCTGTCACCTGATGGAGATTTTGAAGAATGCTGGCTTTTTGCATGTTAGATGCCTGCTAAAAACCCAACTCCCAGCCAAAAGAAACTGAGGTGTGTAGGATCAGTGTGAACATGAAAGCTTCCAAACAGGCAGTCATGGAGGATATCCTATCATTGCAATTATTTCCAAGTAATTTAGCATATCTCTAATTATAATATGAGGTCATCTTGCTGCAAAATAATGTCTAATTAGACACAATACCTTTTCAGATACTCATAATAGATTCCAGAGAAAAACCTTTTGGCTCCTCTTATTGTGAGCTTTTAATTCTTAATTTGTGATTTTTTTGGTAATTAATTTTTTGAGCAAACAGGGTAAATCAATCTATTTGAGTTAATTAGCATTTCTTCCTTGGTTTCCTAGTCACCCTCTCTGTTACTTCTTTTCTTCTCCCCCTTTTTTGGATATTACTGTAATTTTTTCATATTTGTTTGCAACTAGTGCATAATGATTTCAAGCCATGGGTGAGCAAGAGACTGCAGCACAAGAAAGGTTGCAGCTCTGGGAAGGAAGGAAGGAAGGAAGGAAGGAAGGAAGGAAGGAAGGAAGGAAGGAAGGAAGGAATGTAGAAAGTTTGTGTCAGTCCCCTTCATTTAGTTGCAAACACCAGACTGCATCAGGGCTGATAAGGGCAGCAGCAGAGTTAAGCAGAACTCTGGAGCAGTGGTGGGACAGGGTAGCAGAGCAGTGGAAGGAATCACTGCAACCACAGAAAGGGAAGATGATAAGCACCCAAGCATGAAAACAGATTGATCTGCATTTGCTAAAACCCATTTTAAGCTGAACATTTTTTCACCCTGATACTTTATAAGAAAGTCCCTATGAGATCAGTTTTACAAAGAACACCTGGGCTACATTCACAGAAACCAGTCTCACCTTTACTAGTCAGTGTTTGTCCAGCTACTTGCTTTTTACTTTTTATGTTTATACACATCTATTCTTTTACCTAATGCATTTGTACTCTATGGTCTGCAGCAGGCAGATTTCTGTTCTAGTGCATGCTTATCCTTTCTTCCCTCGGACCTGTGAATCTCTTGAGCTGTGAAAAGTAACATTGTCCAGTGGTTTGAGCTGTAGGCTGAGTGCCAGCAATTCCTGATGTTGTCTCATCTTGGTTGCTTTTGTTGCTGATTTTAGGAGCTCTCTAAACACAGACACAGAGTCAAGTTTAGGAAGGAGACACTGTTTGTTCTGTGCAGGGTGAAAGGTGAGGGTTTCCACAAATCAAGCACACCAAGGGGTAAAAAGTTACATCTTTTACATATTAAAATTTACATGAACCTTCCTATCTAATACATATTCTCTGACTACCTAATGCATATCTACTTGTGTGACATAATCTTATGCAATGCTTGAAACACAAAGTACTTTTTTTTTATTAAGCAAATTCTATTGTAGAATTTATCTGATGACATTAGTTACATTTACAAAAGGTGAGAAAATGACATCAATTCCTTTTGTAGAAGTTATCTGACAACATCAGTTACATTTGCAAAAGGTAAGAAGATTTGGCCTGGGGACAGATAATTCAGATTGAAGACATCAGTTTCCTAACTGGTTCTGTGTTTTTGTATGTGTCAAGCAGTGGAAACATTTCTCAAGACAATGGTAACATGGTGTCATGGAAAAGTGACAAGAAAGCTGTGTTTTTCATGTGGTCTGTGATGTGAGACACTTCAGTTTTGTTTGCAATGGAAGGGCTCAAAAAACCAAAGACATCCTAAACTAGTAGGTGATTTTGTCCTCTTGTTTATGCAAAAGATGCATAACAATGCTTATATATCTAACTCCCTTGGCTATTGTAAAAATTATTTCATGTTTGTAATGCTCTTTGAAAATAGAAATTGATAGGTAGCATTGCCTTAATCAGAAATTGTTTTTCTTTTAAACAGGATCTTTATCTTTCCTATAACTTGCCTCTGCTGACCTCAGCTTGTACTTAATGTATTTGGAATTGAATCCAATAGGAGAAGCTTAGATTCGGGGGCAGAATGACCGTGAGAGAGGAGGAAGGTTTTGTAAGGTAGAAGATTGCTGCTTGGAGATGCAATCTGCAATTTCAGTTTGAGGGCCACATCAAGGTGAAATAGTGCTTTGGCCTAATAGATGCGGTCATGTAATTTTCTGGTCAATTAAAAATGAGCCCAGACAATGCATGAAAACTGAGGGGAGATTAAATAGACTCTACAGAAATATCTCAGGGAGCAAAAGAATAGAAAAAAGCTGAGTTTTCTGTGTTGGGGTGGTTGGGGCAGTCCTAGTAAGAGGCAGTTTCCATCCTGGCAAGTTCTCTGTGCTGAATGAATTGTGGTATTGAAGATTGCTTCTACATTAGTGAATAAAATAGCCAGAGAGCTACTCACTGGCCACAAGGTCAGCTGGAGTGTCATTGCTTTTAAACATAAATTCTTTTCCTCTCCCACCCTAACAAGGTGGCCCATCCAAACTGTGTATTGGGAATGGTCCCTGGTTATTGCTGGAAGTGTCCAGGCATCGTGTGAGGGAGAGCTGGTTGCCTGGAACAAGTCTGTGCCAAGGACAGCACTGAGAGTTGAGCAGCGGGTGATGCTGTGCCAGTGCTTGGGCCCATGCCCTGGCCCTCTTTGGTTGCCTCGTGCAGTAGCCCATATGCCTCTGACTCTTGGCCGCATCCTACTGTTCCTTCAGCCCTTCCTGGAATTCTTGGCTTGGACTTTTGTTTTATTTGTTTGCCTCAGAACAACACTGCCAGGATCTGAGCTGCCTTCTGGAGCGGGTCAGATCACCCGGCCCATCACCGGCTGCTTAACGAGCAGAGGGAGCCGCGCGCAATGCCCGGCCGACTGCTTGGCTGGACGGTCTGGGAAGAGGGAAAGGGTCACTGCCCTGCCTCAGCACCCACACATGCTTGTGCTGCTACAGATCATCATGTGGATGCATTCACAGGGCAATTCTCTGAGCTGTCACCTCCTGCTCATAGCCAGGCTCTTTGGCTGTAATAATTTTGAAGCAAGGAAGTGGGTCTCAGCTAATAAAATTCCTTCTGTATGCAGAAGGAAATAGAAGTTTGGTAATGATATAGCTTTGAAAATTGGGATGGAAAGTGATTGTGAAACCTAAGTAAATTACTCTAGAAGAACTGATTTTTTCTAATTTGCAAAGTGAGAGAGTGTCATGTAGATAATTTGTAGGTTTCTATGTGTAGTTACACATACAAGCATATTTATTTGACAAAACGTGGAGATGGGATGATGATCTAAAATAAGAGGCTGACTCAGATGACTGGAATTTAATTTGTCAGCAAGCAAAAGTAGTAGCAATGAATAGAAGACATAAAATTACTTTATCAAATTTTCTGCATAGATCTTGTTTTATAGAAGCAACAATGTACACCAAATCAAACCAACTCAAAATATTATAATAATGTAAAATGGTAGTCATGTTTAGCATATGGCAGAAAGAAATTAAAAAACCAAACAAAACTCATTGCTTTCTGGAAAAGTGCAGTTTGTCTCAGTCATGTTTAAGCTCTCCCAGTTCCCAAGAAGTATGAGAAGTCTTGAGTGTACAACCTTCTTGTCTTCCTAGCAAGAAAAGCTTTTCAGTACTGCAGATTATCAAGTCACACTTGTAAATGGGGCACATACTTAACAGATCTCCAGGACTGGGCTGCCTTTTGTCATAGAAGCCAAAGGCAAGTTTTCCATTATCCCAAACCAACCTTCAAATAATGACAGTTGTTGTATGGCAGCTTTTGTCTTTCTTTAGGAGAAGGATGTTCACCTTGATGCAAAAAAAAAAAAAAAA
>VZRH01008197.1:2595243-2626021 GCA_013397555.1 Urocynchramus pylzowi
AAAGAAGGAAAATTTTTAGTCTTGCTAGCTCCTCAGAAGAGTTCCCTTCAGAAAGAAGACATCACACGATGAGGCCAAAACATTTTAAAGACTTTGACAAGTTCCTTTCAAGCTTTGGGGGACTTCTAAACCATTGTGAAATAGAATCCTGCTCTTCTGTCTGTGACAAAATGAATTAGGCTGTGATCCATATTGATAATAGCAACTAAGAGAGATTAGCTAAAGTCTAGCAGAAATCTAGCAAATTTTAATTCCTTGTATTTTTTTTAAATGAGAGAATAAATTTAAGGGGACAAATAAGAGCCTGAGATATTTATTAAATGTAAACTGAGTTGGAATGAGTATGATTTCTCTTACGGAGACAACTAAAATGCAAAAACCTGTCTAGAAGCTAGAAATAAGGGTTGGGCTATGGAAAATAGAAACCAGCATTCCTTGGCCAAGAAAGCAGATGTTAATCATAAAATTATTGTAGACTCAAGAAGCATTATTCCTATGCAAGTGTATGACCTCTAATTCACCTGAAAGATTCTTATCTGTTTTCCCTCCTAAAGTGTGCATATATATATCTAGATTACTCCTACAGATTATTTTGCTTTCATGCTTCTAAACCTATGTTTTGTTATTGTAAGGAGGCTTTCACTTGTGGTTACAAGTTGCTGTGGATCCTGTCCCAAAGCAGACCTGCTGGCTGTATCCATACTGAAGTTCAGGCGTTGTGATCATCGTGTTGGAGACACAAACCCAAGCTGAGATAGCCAGTGGCAGACTGCTGTTACTGGGGGCAGTATCTATCCCACTGGGGCACTTATGTGATGTCCTTGCAGCACTGTCTGAAGCCTTTGTGCTGCACTCTGTGTGGGATGAAAAAGAGGAAGGTGGTATTAAGTTGTGAACTATGCAGTGCCCAAGGTCCAAGGCTTAACAACCCCTCTCCCTGTCCAGCCCCACTTCTACGTGAGAAGTGTCTCCAGTTCCTTTATACCTGAAATTTTCATTGCCTAATTTGTATTTGCTTTGGACATCATAAAACCTTGACTGTGCTTTTCTAAAGTGATCTTTTTGAGAATATCCCTTAGTGTTGTCTCTACCCCTCATAAGCCAAAGATTGAGAAGGAAGGAGGGTGCCAGGAATCTGGCTGGCTGTAACTCTCCTTGAAAATTCTGGTTGAGTGATCCTTTGTCTGATCTCGTAAGATGCTAAAGCTGTTGGTCCAACAAGTACAGAAGAAATCTCTGATGATCACAGAAGAAAGGTTAAGGCAGACAGACTGAAATTCTAAGGAACTGTTTGGGCCGGATGATGAGAACAGGTAGCAAGCAGGGGGCTTCTCTGAGACTTACCCTGCTTCTCTAGCATGAAGAACATGTGACTAAGGAAAGGAGCTGGAGAGGCAAAAGGCACAAATGCTCTTTTTGTCCTGGTCTGCCTTTTTTTCCTTTTGGATATACCTTGAGGGGACAGGGTCTTCTTCTCAAGAACATGTCATACATTGAACTGTTGTTGTGTGTTGCTTAGGATGAGCAAAGACAGGAATGGTTTCTTCTGTTCAGAACTTGAGAGAAGTCTTGTTTCAAGAACATCTTTGTTAATTAAAGAGATGGAAAAATAGTCCTTTGATACAAATGGATTAGACGCTCATGTTGTAGCCACTTTCTTATGACAGTACTGTGTGTGGTACAGTTTGAGCTTCACATGGTTGCCAACCATTTCCCTCTGTTTTTTAATGTTTTTAAAGCAATTTCAAGTCTGCCTAATTCCAAAAATATTAATACAAATGACATTAAAAGATGTTTCTGGTGCTCCTATTTAGACTGTTCTTGGCAGAGGGCTGGGGAGTTCAGAGTTGCCCAGGCTTGCCAAAGCCAGCTAAACAGCAGGTCCCCCCTCCTCCTCCCTCCACTACCAAGAAAGGGAAAAAAAGTCTATTGAGCCCTAGATAAGCTTTGAAAATGCTAACAGAAAGTAGTGGAGAATGGTCTTGAAGCCAGATGTGGTGGGGAGAGAGAGGAAAAGATCTGGACAGTTATGAAATGGTGGAGGGGAAGGGATTTATCTCAGGATGGTAGGAAGGACTGTAGAGGGTATTAAAAACAGGCAAATGAACATTACTGGAAGTTGATGATATTACAAGGGAAATAGCTACTTGCTGCTGGCTGTGTAGGAGGCCTGTCAGACTTGGGGAAGTAAAAGCATAGTGCTTACATCAACATGATTTTTTCTTTTTTATTATATTTTTTCCTTAATGGCATCTGGTCCTGTGTTGCATTTGGGCATGATATTTAGTGACCTACCTATATGTGACACATTTGCTGTAGGCAGTGTTGGTTGCTGCAGCTGGCAGGGACAGGAAAGCTTGCAGAGGGGAATTCTGGAGCACGGAGAGCAGTACTGTCCAAGCCCTGAACAGCTCCAAGCTGGGTACATCAGTGTCAGCACTGGAGGTGTCCTACTGGTGATTTAAGCTGTGTGTTTCAATGTTCCAGCTTGAACTTTAGCTCTTGGGAGCCACGGTACTAAAAAGAAAATGTGTATTTGATTAAGAGTGGAAAGGAGTGCTTGGGCCATCTTCAGCTGTTTGAAAAAAATAGAAAAATTTGGTTTGCCTATTTTGTTCCACAGAAAAGTGGGACACAGGGAAGGAAGGGGAATTCCTGCCCTCTCCAGCTCTGTAGCAGCAACCTGGGGACAACCTCAAATAGCTGTGCCCATGCAAATGCCACTACCTTAGCCTGGGCTTGGCCACATTCAGTGTTGGCTAACTGCTGAGTTTTTCCTTTATGAAGAACCCTGTCTAAAAGGCCACAAGTAATTTCAAAAGTGAGGGAAGAGACCTAAGTTGTGCCTTTCTGGTTCCGAGAAAGGGGGAGAACTGAGTGGATCTGGGCTGGGATGTAACTGGGAAAAGCTGTATGGGATGAAGCCCAGCTATGGCTCCTTGATTCTCTGCTGCATCCTCAGTGTGGGTGTGGATCAGCTCTTGCACACCAGGACAGGTGGACAGCTGCCAAAGGAGAGCAGCCAGAGTGAGATGTGAGGCAAACAGTGCCCTTCTACTGCCCACCTGAAACCACAGGAAGCTACACTGACTGCGTGAGCCATGGGGATCAGCCCCATTCCTGGGCAATCCCAGAAAGGAGTGAGCCAGCCCTAGACCCTCAACACTGCAAGAGCTAACCAGGACGTACATTCAGTGTCTACTGGAGCAGGCAGTTCTGTAGAGCTTTTCTTGTAATGTCTTATCAGGCTGCAACCTATACTTGGGATTGCTCAGATCCTTTCTGTCCTTTCTTTGGCACTTATGTGTTGTTTTCCTGGTAGTAACGCTCTGCTCTTTTCTTTAGATCCCAGCTGGCATTTGCTTCATGTGGACAAAGCACAGAAAGTTTTCCAAGTCCATTTCAGAATATCAGATGCCCTTAAAGGTTTGAAAGGACTTATCAGTCAGCAACTTTGGAAGAGCATTTCAAACCCACTGCCAAATTAATGGGTCAGCTAAATAGTAAGTGGACCTTCTTTACTGCTGTGCGTCACAGACCCCCTTGTGTTTCACTGGGCTAGAGTTTTATTGCATGAAAAGGGATTGGACTGGATAAACCAGCATTCTTTCCTGAGGACCCAGCAGAGCACGATAATCACACAATATTGTAGGCAACAGAGTGAATAGGAGCAATTGTATCCAATACCTGAGTTATTGGAACATGCCTGCCTGCTCATGTGAGCCAGGAGAGAAAGATTGTTTTTCCTTTCTGAAGAGGGAAAATTGGAGGGAAGCTGTGCCAGAACCTTTCCAGGTTTAGAGAAGTGGAGGAAACACCTGCTACGCCATCAGCATTCTTGTTAACAGCAACTGCATGAGTGACAGAATCTGTCCTTTCCGGGGATGATTCAGACTCAGAAGACTCTTGGTAGTGATGACACGAACGCCTGGTAGCTCCTGAAAGCAGAACTAATGAGCAGTGCCACTCACTTAGCGTATGGTTTGACAACAGATGCACATGTTGGTAATTAAGTATTTGGCTGCATTACATTATTTTATTTTTGGATTTCTCAAACACACTCCCATTGCAATCACTAGACACATTAGCATGATTTAAAAGCCCTAAACTTCTAACAAACAGAAAAATCAGCATAGGAAAACTATATCCTGCTTTTCAGAAGGACTCAGTAGTACATGGGCCTTCCTGTGCACCCCAAGCCTAGGAAATACAGATTCTGTGTGGCAAAACTGTACTCAGAGAATAATCCCAGGGATTTCTTCCATGTTTCATCTCTGCTTCTTCCAGAGCAGTGTCTGTGGTTTCAGATCAAATCAGTACACAAGTCTTGCATCAGGGTTTTATTCTACTGTATCATCACATCCATCACTTCTTGTGACCCAGCAAAGCCTTGGAATGGCTTTGAACTTCATGAACTTCATAAATACCTGAATGCAATTATACCCTGCAGTGCTTAGGGACCAGACTCAAAAACTTCATCTTAGAAGAGATCTTCTGGAATGTCTTATTATGTCCTTGTGTGCTAGCAGTTATTTATGTCTATGTGTTAATGCTGACCTCAGCTACAAGTTGCAAAATATGTACATAATGGTGCTTGCTGGAGGGTCTTGCTCCCAAATTGTACACCTTTGCTAACTCAGTCTAGGTACTTACTAAAACTCTCCCTTGGAGTCCAGGCAACATTGCCCTATATGTCAGATATACTGGAGGACCAGTTACCTGGGAAATTATGGAAATCATGCTCTCATCCCACTCTACCCGGGTTTCTGTCATGGGGTGTTAAGGAGGGATTAGGGTGCATCATAGGGGCATGATGGAGAAACATGACAGCTGGGGAGGTCACCTGGTCCAGGAATAATGCATGACATTAGGGGTTTTCCTGCACATTATGTTACAGGATAATAATTTCCTTTTGTGTGAAAGTTAGGATCTGAGCCAGCTGCAGTGAACTTGAGTTTGTTTTGAGATTATGAAAGCAGCCGAACTAGTGAGAAGACCTGTTCTGTATCCTGACATCAGTAATGGAATACAGCAGAGGTCCAAAATCTACTGGAATATCCTTGTAAAACCACCTGCGAAGTTGCTAAATATTTTGAGTCTTGCCTAGAAATTCTCAACCTTGTTTTACAATTCAAGGAAATTCCAAGAATTTGTCACCACTGCCTTCCAAAATCATGGCTGATCACAGACTGTGCCATCTTTTCATGAAAAGGTAAAGTAAAATCTCTTTGGCTTCCTCTCTATCCTTGTAAACCTGGTTCTAGAGCTAAAATTGCAAGATGCTTGTGCTAAGACACTATTTGACTGACAGAGAGGTGTCTCTGTGTATCTTTCTGTGCTCCTATTCACTGGTTGGAAAGTCTGCCTGTGTAACCAGAAAATGATTACAGCTTAGGCTGATGTAGATGTTAGTTATGCTTAATGAAAAAAAGAATTTCAGTCAGTGCTGACACTGAGAAGGACATTTAGAATTTTGAAGGAGAAAGACAGAAATGAGAACACTAAGAAAGATGTGACCAGGCAGCTCCACCTACAAACCATAACCCTCCAGGGCAGTCTCAGGTTTCTGCTGTGTACTAGCATAGGAAACAGATTACATGGGAACCTAGACTGCAAGCATGAGAGTATTGGAAATCTGTTGCAGGTGTTTGATGGTAAACAGTGTTTATAGCTGCCAGGATGGAAACATTAATGCGTGTGAGTGAGTGCAAGTGGAGGGCAGGCCTCAAACTTTCACCCCATTACCTTCACATTTCGGTTTTGCTTTGTGGAGTACTAGCTCCTGTGAGTTCAGACTGCTAGTGAAGCTGCTATATGATTTTACTTGAGCATGTCCTGTGTTCACATTTGAAATGCCAGAATCACCTGAGAAGTAGTGGGCTAATTTATCACAGGAACAAAAATATGCAATGGAGACTGAATGGAAGAGGATGAGTTCTGAACAGGCATGCCTTTACTTTTTCAAGCAAGTATTTTTGCTTGGGTGGGTGGTGCATTAGTTATATATACAACTCATGCTTTTAGCTACAGCAAAATGTGAGAAGACATAATAATAGCTCTTCACGCTAAGGCTTCCTCTTTTTTTTCTTTTTTCTTTTTTCTTTTTCAGTTCAGTTAGTTTGAGAGTTTAGATTATTCTCTTTCTGAGAACTGAGGGAAGTATTTTTAATACTTCTCAGTGTGAGAGGTGGCTGGGCTGCCCTTAATCTAAGATGAAAATAGCAGTACATTTACTAGGGATTTGGGCCAGAAGGTTGGACTTCTAGTGCAAGGCTCCTGATGACTGCCTTGCAGTGGTTCCCAGAGAGTCAGGAAGAAATAATAATAATAAAAAACCATAATAAAAGGCAAATTCACCTTTGAAGAATTGGTGAGTATGAAGGGCTAAGTGTGCTTCACTAGTATTTTTTTTTTCCATAGGGAAAACAAGTAGTAGTTGTAGTAGTAATAGTATAACCAAAAGAGAAGTGTGTTTACTAAATTTTTGCTCTACCCACAAATAGTTGACAATTGCCCACAATGAAACTGCATGATGAGAAGGATTCATGAGCCTGTTGGTGTCCTCCATCAGGGCTGTCAGCAGGCTGGGGTGGACAGTGAGGGGACAAGAGGTGTTTACCACAGCCCCAACACACCCACTGCTGCTGTGTTTTTTGGGTGGGGTGGGTGCTAAGGAAGGAGGTGAATGATCTTGTTCAAGTGATCTTGTGCATGAGAGTTAAGGGACAAGCCTGTCTCTTTGGGGTAAGACTTTACCCTGTGCTTTGTCTTTTGGAAAATGCAGTTCTCATCTTCCACCTGTGCCACTCTAAAATAAAAAAATACAAGAACATAAAAGGGCTGGCCTGGCATTGTCTTTTGACAATGGTCAATCTGATGCCTAGAGAAGGGTATACAGGGCAAAAGGAGGAATATTTCCTTATCGGTTTCCTGCCTTCCTAAGCCAATGAAGTCTGTGTCTGGTATCCAAAGGGATATCTGTCTTGTTAATTTGTGCAACTGCATCTTGAAAATGTGCACTATTTACAATGTTCTTTGGTGACAAACTCTTCCATTTCATTACCAGTTCTGTTGAGAAGAATCTTGCTCTGGTTGTGTCTCCTCATTCCCATTTTGTGTCTCTCAATCTCAGTGACCATTTCTTATTCCCCTTCCCATGTTGCTTTTTGTAAGAATCCTACTCCTTCAGCTTCTATACCAGGAAATGGGAACATCTGTACCTCTATCATGTGTGCACCTTTGCATGTTCAATGGAGGCTGTGATATGGGGCTGGAAAGGGTCTTTCCTGCTGGGATTTTTTCAGTATTGGCTTAAGAAGTATAGGCAGCCATGTAGGCACTTTTCTTCCTCATCTCTGAGGGAAATAGGAAGTCAGGTTGGCTGAGGTATGTTTGACCTCAAGGAGAAGTGAAGAAGTCAGCATCCTCCTTTGCTTAACACGTGAAAAAGAGGTGTAGGAATGAGGGAGAACAGAGTGAGAACCATGCATCCTGCTCACTTCAGAAGACTCAATAAGTCTGTAATATCATCCTTTTAATAAAGATGCAACTTTTCTAAAATCTGGAAAAGTACAAGCACTTTAGAAACCTAAAACAGTTTAACCTTAACACAGTGTAAAAAATCTTGAACTGGAATGAGTTAGAACTGATGAGAGTTCCTGGGGTCTGCAAAGCTTCATCCATGCACAGAGTCCTACCTCCTCTGAGCTGCCTCTGGATCTTCCTGGGGGGCTGAGCTTGTTGAGGAGTGGAGGGTGCAAGCAGGCATTTCCACATTGCACAGTCTGAGAACATTTGAAAATCAGAATGCCCAACTTCTGTTTTTTTCTCCTTAAAGAAAAAAGGCAGATGCTTTAAAAAGCAGACACTTATTCTTTAATTTGTAGCTGTTAATTCATTTATAAACTACATGTGCTTCATGAGTGATTATGCTAATGTACTTAAGACTATTTAAACCCTTGCACTGATTAGCCTAACCATTCATTGTACAAATAAGATGTTATCTTCAGAATGTGTCAAGCAAAATTCCATAATCACAAACATGTTACTTTATTGAATGCAACTATTTGCATTACTGAATTCAGCCACTTACACTTTAATTTTTAACATTCTGTTTTGCATTGTATTCATGTATTCCATATTGATATGGTAGGGCTTGGCTGGTGGAACATATTTAATGGCAATAATAGGCAGTTAAATTTATATTTCATCCTGTCTCCAAGCAAAAGAATTTGTGGGGTCACACTCACCTCATGCATGCAGTGGAGCAAGCGGGCTGTGACCCCTCTGAGGCAGGTGGGATGCGCTGGCTCTGTGCCATGAATTAGCACACCATAGCCCTAGTTCCTGCTCTGAGGTCTGCCAGGTGCTCTGGGGCTACAGGCAAATCACTTAGCCCAGTGAGTCTGGTTTTCCCCATCTGAATGGGGTAGTGATGCTCAGCTACCTTCCACACTCACTGCTAAGTGCTCTCTGAGTCATAGGCGTTGTTATTAAAGGTATCTGGAGAGATGATTTCTTTGGGCAGCTTTGTGCTGAGGCTGTCTGAGGCCATTTCTGGCAGATTCCCTTGGGGCTGCCATCCTGTGGGTGTCATCGCCTAGTGACATTTCTTCATTAAATGATCCAGGGAGTTTAAGAGAAATGAGGGTCTGTGCTCCCTCCACAATGCTCTGAAAGCAGAAAGGTGCTTTGGGTGATCTGCCTGATACAGAAAACTTGTTGCCAACTTGCAGAAGGCCTTCTGCCTGCAGAGTCCCAGGATGTGATTCTGCTGGGGGCTCAAGGCTCTGGCCTTTTGGTTTGGAGAAGGATCAAACCTCTTTTTCTGTCTTTGCGGCAAAATGACAGAACTCTGTGACATTTTTGTCAGTATATCTTTTTAAAATCTGTCTTAAGATGAATTTAAATTACAAAGGTTTTTGGATTTCTGTTGCTATATGACCCTGGCACACTGTGAAGTCAGGAGGGAATGTTCTTTTGGGAGGGGGTACAGGGCAGAGTGGTTTGTTCCTTGACTGGCCTGCCAGCATCCCAGCCACATTGGTTGTTCAAGCAGGGCCAGGCATCCCCCAGGCTCTAGAGAAAGCTGAGAAGGACTAGTGGTAATGATGATGGGCACTTCTAATCCCTTGTGCCCTGGTGTTTGTTTGGGCTGGTTCTTCCTCTGTGAGCTGAGCACTCAGAACAGCAGCCATTAGAAACAGCCAATTGAACTCTGGGCTTTGTGTGAAATAACTGCAAAGGTCAGATAGTGAAAGTGGAAAAAAACCTCAGAGATCTGAATATCTAACATTGAAAAACTACTTTAAAAAATATTCTGTGGATGGAACACATGGAAAAAGCTGTGCTACTTTGCTAAAATGTGATCTTCAGAGACTGGTTTGCTCAAAGGGGCAGCTGCTTATACACATCTAGCCCCATCAAGCAGAACCTCTGCACCCGCCCGTTGGGAATAGTGACACCTGTGCCAGCGGGTGCTGACTTTTGCATACACAGAAGCTGCTTTTAGGGTGGATGAGTGCAGGCACTCCTCCCTCAACATCTGCAGGTGCGGCTGCATGCAAAGACACAAAGGGAAGTTGAGAGGAGGAGATCGTATGTGCCCTTCATGGCAAAAAGTCATGAGTCACACTTAAAAATACGGTAAGATTCTGTGTTTTCAGGCTTTTCTCTGCAACCATGAAGGCCAGAGTTTCAAGGGCAGACCTCCAGGAAAGAGGACAAGGAGCCCAGTAAAATGTGGGTGCTGACAACCCTGAAACTTTGCCTGCAACTGTCTCAAAGCAGCTGCAGCTGAACTGCCCACAGCATAGATTGAGTGTCATGCTCTGTGTCACCACTGAAGTGGAAACCAGGAGACCCTCTGGCTGTCCTTGTAAGAACAGTGAGAGAAGCAAAAAGCTGCATAACTTGTGGCAATGCAACTCCCACAAGAATGGCAGCACCAATGCAGGGATGTTGCACAGCACCACAGCTTCCTCTGTACTCGTGAGCGCAGCCTAAAAACAGTGTGTGCATGTTCTGCTTTGAGATAAGGTCAAGCTAGATGCAAAAGTGGTTAAACACCAGCTGCAAGATGGTTAACAGTTGCATTCTCACATTTATGCATTTACTGTCATAAGAGAGTGCTGTTTTCTGAAGTATAGAGATGTGCAGAAGGTATGTTGGTTCTTCGGACAGATTCTAGCCCTAACTGAAACCATGCTGCTTTTCCTTTCATGCCATTAATTAGGAGAGTAAAAAAATCTTCCCTACTTTCTTATTAAAAAAATAGTACCGAGTACTTGTATGGATTTCTCATAAATTTTTTTTTGATCCTGAGAGCAGTATTGCAGGAAAATTTACAACTGAAAAGCAGATACAGGCATCAAAAAAAGAAAGATGAGTAAGAAGAGGACCTAGTCTAAGATTTAATTGGAATCAATGGGAATTGTGCCATTTGCCTTTGGTGGCAGCAGAATCAAAGCTGAAACACCAGCTGTAGTTTATTTTAGATTGCTGCCTGTCTGAGATTAGATTTCAGATATCTCCACGGGGTTCTTTTTCTTTTAACTACCTACAATTTATGGCAGCAATACATATTCTACATGTCTTCCTCTACCAGGGGATCAGCTGAGCCTGTAAGGTCTGTAGGTGAAACAAGCCCTTTCCTTTTTTTTTTTTGTTTTTATCTGGGGCATGGGTCTGCCACGAGTGAGCCTAAAGAAGTGGGTATTTCACTGCCAGGAGATGTGCCTTGGGACGAGGCCTCCAAAGCTGCATGAGTGCAAAAGTGAGAGGTTCGAGCAAGTTATGCTACTCAGCACTTCTCAACTAGATATATGGGAAGTAGAAGCCAGCTAAGTGGACTGGAGATGGAGCAGTGTGAGGAGTGAAAGTTGCAGCAGGCTGGTGACTGAGCTTTAGGTGTAAGGAACTTGTGGGAAAGACGGAGTAGAAGAGCCTGATGTTGCCAAATAAATCCATAACCTCTTGGGAAGTGCTGTACTGTTGTGAAAACAGAGCACAGGAAGAAATGTCCTCCTGTAGGGAAGAAGGAAAAATTAAGGCCTGAAGTCTAAGAAAGACTTGCAGAAGACAACAGGGAAATGGTATCCATCTTGAATAGATGCAAAAATCTGAGTAATGCTAGCACTTGTATTATGTAGCAGTGCTCTTTTGGCTGGTAAATGTGTACAATTATCTTTGGGTGATGAATGAAAGATAGTAGTCACTCAGTCTTTGAGAACAAACAAAATAGTTGCTGAGGTGTCAGATTTTCTGCAGCCCCTACTTGCTCTTTAACAGTGGTTAGTGAGCAGAGATCTCTGCAGGAGGTTTAGACAATCAGACAGGAAGAAACTAGTGGTGAGCCCTTGAGACACCAGGTGACCTAAAAAATAGATAGCTTTGATGTTCTAGGAAGAAGGAAAATTTTAGAAAACAAAATCCTAGAAAAAACTCAGAATGTTGGCTGAGGGGAAATATCTGAGGGGCCAGGACAGAAAAGCAGCTGCATTCTTACAGAGGTATGTATGGTAGCTATGAGCTTTCTAGCAACTAGTCAGGAATCACTAAAAAAAAAGAGGTGAAGTGCATCTTGGAGAAAACATTGTGGTTTTCAGAGCTTTAAAGTTCCCTGGATTGCTCCTGCTATGGAGCATTAAATGCCCAAATGTGAGTCATTTTGCCTTACAGATTTACTGAGGTAAAGTGTCGTGACCGTGTTTTCTCCCTATTCCTTTTTATCTGGTCAGAGGAGAGAAATATCAGACATGAAATAGACACTCAACTCTGCTCCAGTCTTTTCAGTGGCTAGGGTCAAGCCATTGATCAAGCCTTCCTACTTCAAAGGAATAATGAAAATCACCATACTCTTCCACTTATAAACTGTCTCCCACCCATGTGTGTTACTGAAGGTGCCCAGAGCAGACACTATCTGACATTGTCATAGAAAGCAACTGATAGGCAGCTCTCTCTGCTAGAGCAACCAGACCTGAAGAGCTGATATAACCTCCTATAAGCAAGGACAAACGATAATTGAGATGTTTCTACTCCAGTAAACTGTACAACACATGCTCTGCTGTCCTTGGGTCTGATTCTGTATTTCTTGAATGTTCTAATGTGCAAATGATGTTTCGAGGAGTTTTGAGCATGTCAGGAATGTAGCTGGGGCTTGAAGTGTAAAAGGTATTAGCAAATTATTGCCTGAAGCACAAAGGCCACCTGGACTTCTGACTGCAAAGTTTCCAGTGGCAGTAACCAAATGAGGTTTTGTTGAGTTACTCTGAGTAGGAAAAATATTTTTGCTTTGCTAAAGAAACTAGAATTTGTGGAGCTAAATATTAAGGAGACACTTCAAAACTAAAACAAGAGTAACCTGTCTCTGCCAACTGTTTTGAGTTATATCATACTGGAGTTAAAAAAACAAACTTGAACAAAACCCCAAACAAACCAAAGCAAAACACATTGTGTCAATTTTCAATTCATTACCATTATTTGAGTGTTACAGGCTTTCTGCACCTCTCTGAGCCACAAATAAATATATGGGGTCCATCATTAAATTATCTTTCCTAGGATCTCGTTCCTCATTTCGGTGTTGATTTCATTGTGTTAAAAATGCTTTGGGTGGACGTGTACATTCAGATACTCTTACTAAAAAAGAGAGCAATCAGCAGAATACAGGACCAAATTATTTACATTATCTATTGTTCAGCTAAAAAAATCAGTTTCTTTTTAAGAGGTTTTCTCTGCATGTTTTCATGAAAGATAATTTTTGAAGGAAATTTGCTGAGAAGGGAAAATTGTTCAGAAGCAAGACAGATCTCTACAAAGTGAAATTTACCTGCTTATTGTGGACCCAGAGCCTGAGAGTAGATTCTGGCATATGTGTGAGCCCAGAAGTAAACGCAAAGGAGTTTATTAATGTGGGTGGCATGATTGGCATGAAATAGAAATAGTATCTAACATTTATAAAGTGTTGCTACTCTGATTAAATTAAACAATTTTAATGTAATGGTTCAAACAGGCAATATCCTTTTTAAAGGTAGGAAATGAGGCTTATTAAGGCTTAATGACACACACAGGGTCACACCATGAGTTTGAGGAATAAGCGGTTGAATTAGAAGACCTGACTTCCATTACAATGCTCTACATTAGATGACAATGCATAACAGAAAGAATGAATGGAAATAAAATAAGACAGATGGTGAATGAAAGGAAACATGCCTAAGTGTTTGAAATAAATATATGCAGTGGGCAAGAATGAAAGTGGTAATTGAAACCTTTGCTCACTTTAAAATACAATTAAATGCATTTGCTTGCAGTGCATTTGGAATAACAGGCTACTGAAAGGGATGATATGGCCTATGAGAGAAAGTGAACACATTTACTGATGGTGTTGCTAAAATCTATATTTTTGCCTCCATTTTCAGGAAAGAATAAGGGAACAGATGGCAGAAATTTCCCAAGGGAGAAAAGAGAATTACTAGAGAAGATCAGGAGAAGACCTGCACAGGTGATCATGAAATGCCTGGAAACTCAATTTCTCAAGGTCGATATAACCCATGCCTAGATAACCAGTTTCTCTGAATTCTGAGGCAATTGGGAAAACATGAGAAAACTGGGAGGTGCTGGAGGACTAGCAAGTGTGTGCAATGTCAGTGATGACCTAGCAAGAATCCAAGTACATCAGAGTCTTGTCAGCTGGGTGGTTTCTATTTAATTTCTGTTTCTGCATCACACTCATTGCTGGAGTATCTGAGCACCTTTAATAAAAACAGCTGTAGTGTCTTTGCTCTCTCAGCTTCTCCTCCCAGGAGAGCCAGTGTTTCTTGGGGAGCTTGTTTTATTCGAATCTTTTTAGTGTTGTTATTAGTGTGTGTATTGTAGAATATTCGTTACAACAGGATGAACTGAGAGAGGTGTCTTGTGCCTGAAGTGGAAAATAGTAGGTTAGGGAGGAGACTGCATTTCTCAGTAGCAGCTGCTCCTGGACTGGGCCTAGTTAGACTGGAATTGCTGGAGATTTAACAAAATAAGGACAGGAATTCCTCCTCTCTTGCATAGCTGTTGATGTTATGTCTAGCTGATTTGTGCCTGCTTTCTCTCTGCTTTGGTGATAAAAGACTGTTTTCAAATACAACCATCCGACTCCAGCTGCACAGACCAATGCAGTTTTGTTCCAGTCCCACTCTAACAACCAGATTTTGTGAGATGTCCTGTTCCTAATGCCAAGGGAGCTAAATGCCCAAACATCTTTAAAATCTGTGTTGACTTTATTCCATTTTTGTCCAGTGTATCTCTGTGCTTTTGCATCATTTAGGTAAATACTGTAGTACAAAAAGAGGAAATATCCATATGGAGGAGGCTGGAAAACCTGAAAAGTAGTATAGTGAGAGAGCTTAAATAGTGTGATTTGATTATTTATTATAGTCAGCATGATTGCCTGAGAAATACTGTCTCTACCAAAGAGAATTTCTTTTGTTTTGACTTTTCTGAGGAAATGGAAAGAATTTTGGTGGATTGATATTTGCCTTAAAATTAAATTTACAAATCCTATGGAGTAAATGGATATTATAAATGTAACACAGGATGATCAAGCTTATTCAGTGCTGAGGAGGGTTTCTAGTTTTAGGGAGCCTCTTCCAGACCAGTGTCCCGAGTGTTATCTTCAGAACAGCTCCTTTACCCCTCATCTTAGTGGGTGCCTTAGAGACTTGCCAAGGAAGGCTTGAGCTCCAGGAGTTGCTCAGAAAGTGCCTAATTTCCCATCTTGCGGGGTAATGACTCTTCCCATTATATCAAATCCTATTGTCTGGTCACTACTGAACCAATGCTGGGCTTGAAAATCATCTTTCTGGATCCTGGTTGCACTGCTCTGCAAGAGTTAATGACAAAGTAAGGACAATTTTGGGACAACTAAGAAAAAGGCAGATGATATTTTGAACTGGAACTAACAAGTTACTAGCACTGACCAGTGAAGTGTGTTAGAGACACATAGACACTCCTAGATTTCATATAGCTTCACTTCTGTCTCTCACAATTAGTGATTTTCTTTAACAAAGAACATTTTTTTCTGGCATTAAGCAACCACTTGGAATTTCTGCTGTCCCTTCTCTTACGTTGTTACTAAGTCTAACTTGTAAATATTTGGGATACAATATTCAGCATGTTACCCTCATTTAAAAGGTGCAAGTACTGATGGAGAAAGTCACTTGCCCTGCAAGTATGCCTGCAATAAATCCCTTGTTGAGGGAAAGAATAGATGGAGGAGAGGTCATGCATGGCTGATGCTGACTGAAGCTAAGTGTGTGCCTGTTACAGTAAAGATATTGTTCATTAATTATCTTCCTTGTGAAAATATTGCTGTTGTAATAGTACCAACACATCCATGCGTGTTACTTGTCTCTCATTCCAGCACCAGCTGGGCTGGTTTGTCCTACCCTGTCACATGTTTTAAGTCATCCACCTGTATTCTGCACAGGTGTCAGCCCTCGCTGTGATCGCACTGCTGATGCTTCTGACCTGATCTGCATGCATTTCGTTAATGTACCTCACTAGACAGAGCTTCTGGAGGAAGCTTTGCACAAAAGCACTCCCCACTCATGGCTAGGTGGAGGAATTGGGCCCAGCTGTGAGCAGGGTGACAGGGAAGGCTCGCAAGCCTGGGGTGGCCCTTGCGAGTTTTGCCTTGCACTTGAGCAGCTCCTTCCTGCCACCACATTGCTCACACGCTTAGTGGTTTAGTGCCACCATTTGCACAGGCTCCCCCTTCCCGGCAGCCCTGGGGTGGTAAATTTGTGCTCACGCAGCGTCTCAGTCCAGATCAGAGGTGCAGCTCGCTGCTAGGTGCAGGTGGTGGGAGTGGGAGTGTGCAGCGCTCGCAGTCGCGCGGGGTGAAGCTAACCAAGGCGGCTTCCTCCTCCCACGCACCGGGCCCAGCGCGGGGCTTTCTTCCTGTTCTCGCCTGCTGACAAGATGTGCAGCGGGCTCTCGGTCGGAGTGGGTGGGATGAGGTCACGTCCTCTGCACCATGTCAGAATAGGAATGATGAGCATCTCCCACCTCAGCACATGAGGAGTCAGCTTCCAGAGAGGTTGGTGGCGCTGACAGTTCCTGGTGTGCTGTCATCCTCTGTGGAGGAACTTCCCTTTGTTCAGAATTATTTCTAACACCAAATACTGATCAAAGTTGTATGTTGGTCTATGCCAGCAGCAAATTTGTCCCTGGGGCTTTTATCCTTCAGTTGTTTAAGCCATACTCTTGTGAATGATCAGTGTGAAGTGGGCTATGAAGAAGAAAACTAATTCGATCTCAGTTCAATGTTCAGTATTCTGTGTACGTTAAATCGGCCGTATATAAAATGGTCAACCTCTTTCTCATCTCATGGCTGGACTTCAGTTTCTTCTTGAGTAGTTATGGTGTCTGGCTTAATGTGGGCTGAGGCTGGGTGAGTAGACCTGGTTATTGTATTTACTTGTGTGGTAATTGAGATTGATACACACTGAAATTTCAGCAAGAGCCAAATTAAATTTAATTCTACTGCAGTCCAAGGTACTTCTTTGTATGCTGCCCAGAACAGTGGTTCATCACTGGGAATCCTCAGAGTACTGGTAATAAAAGTAATAAAGCTACAGTTGATAATTAGTGAGGGTGTGTTGTTTGAATTGGGGTTTACAAGAAAAGATCCTTGCCACAACACCACGTCTTGCTTACCCTTTCAAGGAAATCTTAAACACTTTTTACTTTTTACTTTTTTTTTTTTCTCTTAAGTCTCTGTTCTTTTTATACCTGTATCATTGTGTATGATGAGCATCAAATGTACAACTCTTTCCAAGCTGCAGACTTCTACTATGGATAGAGTACCAGAAGGGATAATAAATAGAAACTGATTTTTTTTTTTTTCGGGGGGAAGCAATTTGCACGTTATGCTTCTGGATCCTAGAGAAAAGGAAGCGTACTTGATGTTAAAATTGGCTTCATGGCTCCAGTTTTCTCAGCTCTGCACCACCTGCCTCTAATCAAACTGTCCAATTACAGGAAACAATTGTTTTCTTGCTTTCTGTTAAGTGCGGGAATTCATTCACTAAAGGACTTTTTACCAAATGTTGCTTTTAACAAAATCAGTTTCATAATTTGTTTGGAAATAATGTGCTGTTTATGTCCAGTATGCATGTTAGGATTCAAACATATGGTCACCAGGATCCTCAGAAGGTCATTTACAAAATCGTAATATTTATCATAACTGATTGCAGGGTTTGGAAATTTCTATTGTTTTGGGAGAAACTCGGTGGCCATTAATAGTTTCACGATTGTTGTGGTAAGCTGAGAATCAGGCCCTGACCTATAATTATCACTTACACGAAGAGCACTGATAATACAGAAGGGAAATTGGTCTCCCTAGATCTGCTTCCTTAATGTGAGACAATGACTTCAGGCTGTTTCTGAGCTGCAAATCTCCCAGGTGAAATCTTGCTGAAGTAGAATGAAGTAGAATAAAAACCAGAGTAAGAGGATATAGCTTTGGTTAACAATGCTTTCCTTGCAAAACTGCATTGCAAACCGAACTATAACCTTAACACTCTCAGTCAGCCCTACAGAATTACATGTGATCACATGGAGAAAGCAAATACACAACATCCACTCTCATTTTAGCAAGGGTGTTTACATGTCTTCACCTAACAACTGCTTTTTATCTGCAAAGAAACAGATTGATAAGGGAAATATTAACAATGTACTCCACAATTTAGGAGCTTACTAATTATACTATAAATAATTGATTGCCTCACAAACTTTCTATGAAACAAAATAGACTACGTAAGTGTGTAAAGATCCTAGTTAGGAGCTCTGTATGAAAAGACATATAGTGCACTGCAAAATTTCCTTGAGAAGCATAAGGCAATTATTGGAAACTACTGAACAGAGGAAACATGAGGAGCAACTATTCACTGTCTCATAACAAGAGAAGGTGGGGGTTATTCTATGACAGTGACAGTCAATAAATGCAAAACAGATAAATGAGTGACTCATCCGCATTAACCAGTAAGCCTTCAGCATGTGGAATTAATTTCAATAGGAAATCTATATTAAACTGCAGCACAATTGGCAGCATTGCTACAGCCATGTTGAGAGGAGTGATGTACTAAAAACTACTTTTTGTTTCCAAAATGTGTTTAATATGTATCTGTATACTCACATACAACTTGCAGCTATGCTAACTGGATCAATAGACTGCTATATCCTCTGTTGAATCAATGAAGAGATATTTGGTATACACCAGAAAAAGCTTTGGAAATTTGATACAATGGCCTACATGAGAATTTATTTTTGTCCTTATAATTGTACTTGTCTATGCCATTTTTTTCTTCTCCTGTATTTTCCATTTTTTTTTTTCCTTTTAAATCAGGATCAAGAAGAGTACAATGCTGGAGATTTTCATGTTGGCTGGCTTGTACTGTTTAGCAACTTTTTGTTTGTGTACTGAAGGAAGGTTTGAGGAGTATATCACTTTATTCCTGTTATTTCCAAGATTGCTTTAGTTGCACTTGGCTGGTTGATCTTGCTGCATTTGTGTGGATAGTGGAGTGGTATATAAGACAAGAAAGAAAAATTCAGTAACTGTAGAACAAATCTCTATTGATTTTAAAGGAGAATAAAAGAGAAGAGTAACCTAACCCAAAGCAAATGTTGCTTGCAGTGCAGTAAAAGCCAGACAAAATCTGAAATGCTCCATAAAAAGGGAGACAGCATGTTTACCAATTGTTATTCCTATGACATGGGTCATTGTTTTGTTTTATTGTGTAACCTGTAATATATTACAGTGCCCATCAATAAAGTAACATCCATTCTTCATATGACAGATGCATATATATTTTATATGTTAGCCAAACAGGATGAACAAATACAGCCTGACCAAGCTAGTACCCTGACTGACAAGTGCTCAGGTCTAGTGGAAAATAAGTATGGAGTGCAATTCCCAGCACTCTTAACATTGCAGTTTATGCCTTTTTCTGTTTTTAAAAGGAGATACCAGGTTTTGTCCTAAATCTTGGGCAAGGCAGAGAAAAGGATTTGAAGAACACAGGAGGTTCAGGGAATTGGACTGTTGCCTAAGTATTCTTTACATGCCCGAAAATGAATATAGATATTTATGTTCTGTATGTTCCAGGAATGTAGGTCTGTATGGAGTTTTTACAGCCATAAGAAGCTGGAGTGGTGGATATGAAGGTATTGGGAAAGACTAAGGTTGGTAGGTTGCAATGCAAGCATGTGGGGTATGGGTATAGAAGATATCCTCACACAGACAGTGGAAATTCTGGGAATTACCAGGAAAAAAAAAAAAAGTATACAGTGATAATTCCATCACTATAAAACCTTGTCCCTTGTTATAAGTTGACCCTGTTTTTCCTGCTGAAACTGGGAAAAGTTGTCCTCCAGTTTCCATGTTTCCTTTCATATATTGCACTTCATTATTGTCCACTGTTGGTGTCTTGCTTGAAATGTGGTCATCCTGCCAGGTGTGTGTGTGCACAAGTCTGTATGCACAGAGGGACACTGCCAGCCCAGCCCTGCCCTGGTGACCTGATGATCTCTGTGTATTTGAGTGCACAGTCAAGATCAGGAAACAAAAAAGAAATAGTTTGCTTAAAGAAAGAAGGAAGGATAAAAGCAGAATTTTAAAGCACTGGAGATTCTGCAGGTCCCATAGTGACACTGCCCACCTGGAAACATGTGCTGCAAATCCCGTGTGTCTGCTGGCCATTCAGCCCTTCCCTGTGTCATGGTGGGCAGTGGGCAATGTCCCAGCTGAGACAGAGAACAGAGATAGCCTCAGACTGCTGTCAGGACTCCCTGAAGAGGAAGGAAAACTCTTAACATCAGAAAAAACTTTTCTCTAGAATTTCTGCTATTTCCAGTTGTTTCAGGTCCTGGTGCATAAACCCTTCAGTGTGCTGCACTGGAAGCATCTAACAAGTCTACCTAGGCAGAAGGAATATTCATATTATGATGGTTTCACACCAGCTCACTCTGGGATTGTCCCTGGGCAGTAAATTTTTTGATTGGAAGACAGAGGCACACATGAATCACCCAGATACCATCTTTGCTTCCTGCCCTTCACACCCTATCTTACTGCGTATTTCCCGCCTTTGTCACTAACCATAAGCACGGTTAGTGGTGTGGGTCTTGGAACTCATTTAGCCCTATGCATGTTTAAATATGCTTGTCTAACTCTCCATATAGGAAGAAAATGGTTAAAAAGAAAAGACTTTTAATATATATGTCACATTATTTAGTTATATAAGAATGTCCATCATCCTGCAAAAGTGGCCCAGAGTCCAGCAAGTCCAACAGCCAACAGGTGCCCCCAGATGGCTTCAGAAAAACATGCAAGATACATGACCTTTGAGGCAGTGCAGAGCATGGGCTGGGTTATCACTCTGTTGCCAAAGCTGGCTGTGTGATTTTAATGGTAATGGCCATGCTTCCAATTATACCACCTTGGAAGAGGCTGTTAAAGAAACCAGAGAGTCTCCTTTGGAACTAAAAGTAAGAACAATTGGCCAGCCATCCCTGTAGCAATTCCTTTGTGGGTCAGGATGGCATTTGGGTTTGTATTTAACTGTATTGGTTAAAAATGCAATGAACAAATTTAGCTTTTTTATTCTGGACACTGTGCAAGCAGTTTCTAGAAAGAGACAGAGCCTGCAAGATTACGATAGTGCTCACGTGGCTTTTTGAGTGGGCAGCTGAAACATTTTAAGTAACCAAAAATAATAGTAGGGGACATATGATAGCTTTTTGTTATGTTTTCTATTCCGTAGGACAGCCTTTAGATAGTTATTCATGCTGAAATTCATTACTTTCACAACTCACAAATACATTTTATGACTATCTAACAGCTTGTCTGCATATTGGAACACAACCTTACAAACAGTAGCACACAAGCATTTGCAAAATTAATTTAATTAGTATTCTATCAGCTCTGGAGCTTAACTACTGTGAATAGGTGTTGCACAGGCAGTATAGTTTAAGAGTTCCTGGATTTTAACTCAGGACTCCATAACATACTTCTTCAGCCTCTATGCTTGTGGAAAGAGGGTCACAAAATCTTTCAAGCTGCCCAGCTGTTAAATGGTATGCTTATATTTAGGTAGCTTAGCTAAAATTGGTAGGATGCATTGAAGTATTTGGATGAAAGCTGCTCTACAGTGTAAGCATACAGTATTATTATTAGAAACATTATTACATTATCAGCAGTCTGACTTACAATGAAAAGTCAGGAACTTTTGGCTTTAGGAGATGTGGTTTTTTTTCTTTAACAGAAGTATTCAAGAAATATTAAACAGACAAAATAAGGACATAGGTGTAAAACAAATAACAGCAATGTTAACTTTATTAAAAAGCTTCATTGTGGTATCAGGCAGGAAGTGAAACTGCTTTCAAACTGCAAATATTTCTCAATCATTTCATGCACCAGCAATCTTTGTAATAGGTTTTCTGTTGTTTTTTGCAAAATGTTCAGATGAGCAGATAAAAGTTCAGACTCAAGGGGAAAGGCAGTCATTTTTCTTGGATTTCACTAGCCATGTATTTCATTTTGTGATTCAAAGTGACCTTACAGTCTGTCTCAAAGAGCAGATGTGCATGCTGAAGGTTTGAGCCCTAACTATTTTTACAGGGTCATTCCTTTTTATAAACCGGCAGAGCTGTATGCTGGCAGCCTTCTAACTGGCTTTGGGTGTTGACTCATGCTTGGTGAGAGTTCAGTCAGAGGCAGCTGAAGCAGAAACGGCTCCCAGCTCCCCTTCCTCCCCACCCTGTGCCTTGCCATGGGCTGGTGGGATGTGATGTGTGCCTGCCCCCTGGCCAGGGAGCTGAGAGCCTGCTGTCCTCCTGTGGGCTCCTGCTGACTTCAGCCTGTAAGCCCTGCTGACTCAAGAGGGGACACTTGTTCTGCTAAAGCCTCCCTGGGATGGTGGTTCCCAAAAGAGGGACAGAGGCAACAGCTGGAAATGGTGACTGCTTCATCCATCCCAGTTAAAACTGCCACTGAATGTGCACCAACACTTTTAGGTTTTGTGCTACTTGGAATTACTTTTCTGCCTCTGAGTATCGTGTTATGTTGATCCCAGAGGGTCAAGTACAAAAGTATTGAGCACTTAGAGGCACTAAATGCCCTTACTGGGTGAATTAATGGGCCTTGAGAGTACTTGGCAATAGGACTGCTCAAAAAAAAAAAAAAACTTCCATTAAACTCTTGCTTGACAGAAGAACAGTTTTTTCATTAAAAACAGAAAGCTAGAAAACTGAAACTTCAGCTATCACATTCATTTCTGCACCTGGGTCAGATGCAGAAGGTCAGATGCAGACTAAGTGCTAATTAGGTATCTCTTGACTCAGTAATTCTTGCCAAAAGTGCTGTGTGTGGGGCATCTAGAGGAGCAGCAGGTGTTGTGGTAGATTTTACTTGTCTAATCTTGTAGTTTCTAGACACCACGACCCCAGTCTTTGCATCTTTTCAACCAGCAATGGTTTATTCTTGTACAAAAATAGAAATAAAAAGGTAGGGAAAGCACATGCAATTTAAAATTTCCACGGTAATCCCACTTCCCAGTGTTCAAAAGTGATATAGTTTGAACACTTATTGTGTTACATTTCAGTAAAATGTTTGTCTAAATTTTGAAAGATTGAAATCTTGGTAAATTGAGGGAAGATAAAGTGTTTTAGAAAATCTTTGCAGACCTGTTCTGAGGATGAAAACACCTTAATTTTTGTAAGAAAATATATGTTAACCATGTCTGCCAGGTCTAGATGATGGCCTGGGATTTGGGAGACCTGGATTCAGTTCTCTGTTCATTGTATGGTTTTCAACATACCAGTTAATTTTCCAGTGCCTCACTTCTGAATCTGTAAAACAGGGGTGCTGTATTTACCTTGCAGAGGTGTTGCAGAGTACTTTGAAGAGTGTGATGTTATTGTGTTATAGGACAATGAAAAGTTTGAAGCCTATATTTTTGTTGTTCCCTGGATTCCTATTCTTAACATTTTGCTTTGCCGAACAGGGGAAAATCACAAAGCTCTCCAAAATCATAGCAATCTGCTGTTCCTGCTCTGTTTACTTGTTCCAAAGCCTGTTAAGTTTTATTAGAATCTTTGCAGTGACTTCATATACTTTGTGTTGGATTTAATGACCTCAGGATCCATATGGACCAGTGCATTTATTGTTGTGTGCTGAACGTCCTCACATTTCAGGGGACGTTCATCACACAACAGAGAGCTGATCTCAAGACTGCTGAGAGCTTGCCAACATCTTTCATTAGCTCCTATATGCTTGTTTGATATTGACAGATTTCACAAGTGTGACATTAACAGGAATAAAAGCATTAGTACCTAGAAGAGATTGCTGCATTTGCTCTGCTTGCTCCTCAAAACTTTTAGGTAGGTAATGATAGTAAAGCCTTATGATACCGTGCTGGAGGGCAAACAGGCCCCTCAGTATCACAGGCAATTCATAAAGATGCAGAACTAAAACAGCTAAAGGGATGGGATAGAGCCTCTCCAAGCCTTGCAGGGAATGGGTGGCTGCAGGATGTGGTCTGGATGTTCCAGGAGCCTTGATTCATTATCATTAGTGCACTGTTTGCACACCATTTGTAAATGCTGTAGAAAGGTTTATAAACAAGTGTCAGATAACAGAATTACTTGATGAGCTCTCTAGTCACACAGCTGCAAATAGATGGGCACTGATGATGATGATAAGCTGAATGATTTCTAACACAATTTAAAGGAGATGCAAGGGGATGGTGTGGTTTGCATCTGAATGAGTTCAGCTGCTCCAAATGGTTCAGTTCTTAAATCTGTGTATGGTGGAGCAGGCAGAGAGTTTTAAGATCATAAGATCATTCAGGTTAGAAGGGACCTTAGAAAGCCTGATGTGAAACCTTTCATCCAAAATGAGGTTAGCTAAAAGATCAGACCAGTTTACTCTGGGCTTTGTCCAGTCAGGTATTGAAAGCCCCCAGGAATGAAGATTGCATAATCTTTGGACATCCTGTTCCCCTGCTTGATTTCAAAGACTTCTATTGTGAAAAAATATTTTCCTCAAATCCAGTCTGAACCCTGCTTGCAACTTAGGCTCACTGCCCTCCCACTGTGTACCACCGTGAAGAACATGCCTCCATCTCCTTGCTGGTGATCCTCACAAGCCCTTGGGGGCTGCTGTTTTTCTAAAGCCATCTCCTTGCTGGTGATCCTCACAAGCCCTTGGGGGCTGCTGTTTTTCTAAAGCCATCTCCTTGCTGGTGATCCTCACAAGCCCTTGGGGGCTGCTGTTTTTCTAAAGCCATCTCCTTGCTGGTGATCCTCACAAGCCCTTGGGGGCTGCTGTTTTTCTAAAGCCTTCAAGCTGGACAAGCCCACCTCCCCCAGCCCTTGCACATTGGGCAAGTGCTCCAGTGCTGGTGGACTTCTGCTGAGCTCACTCTGGTTTATTGATAAGCTGCCTTGCAGTCATGCAGTTTTACAGGAAGACACCTAATTCCTTCAAAAGCAAAACCTTCCATTGGAAAAGTCTGTTTCCCCTGTAGAGAACTGTTTCCAGCTCAGATGTGGCCCCAGCAGTCAGCTGATGGGCTGCAGGGCTCCGGGCCTCGCCGGCTCTGCGGCGCGGCAGCCGCAGTTGGGGCAGATTGTCAGCTGGCATTGCCAAGGGTCTCACTCTGTTCCAGCGCTGCTGAAGTATTACTCTGGAGTTTCCAAAATGAGGTACTGTGTAATTTTAGGGAGGAGAATTTCCAAAAACACAACATTTTCTTCTCTGAATTGACTTCCCTGTTAGTTCCCCTTTTTCCTTCCCCCTCCAAGTAATTTTCTTCAGAATTGACTTTATGTAAGGCACAGGCTGAACCTACAGATCCTTTTTTTTTTTTTATTAATTATCCAGAGGATTGTGGGAAATGGGCAGGAGACCCTGTCATTAGTAAGGTGTTTGTTTAACAGAACAAAACTATTTCCCTCTTTACTGTAGACTTCAGATTCTGAACAATTATTAACTTTTTGCTTTCCCTCTTCCTTCCTTCCTTTTCTCTTTATAGTTGGACCTGAGGTTTTGTTTCTCTCTTATCTGCTGCTTTCAACATGTTAAAAGTAAATTTTTGTGGGATTGCAGAGGCAGAAAGCAGAGGATGTTCTAGATAGGAGGCTGAAGTAACAATAATATAATTAATTATTGTTTTTTATTAATAATTACACCATTATAGATATAATCCTAATTTTGCACATGCAGGCAAACTCAGGGTGTCCAAGCAAGCTTGAGAAGGCATTGTGCTGCTAGTCCTGATGCACCTTTTCAATTATTTCCTTTCCTCCTCTCAACCTCCCTTCTCTATCACCCAGCCAACATCCATGTGGACTTGGAGGTGACTGCCTGAGGTGGGTGACATCATCAAAAAAGCTATAGATTTCTGCCTGGCATGGTGTTGTATTAAGAAAATGAGGCAAAAGGGCCAGTAAATTGTATTCATCCACAGAAGGTACTTCACAGAGTGAGGCTCAGTTGGTGGACTTCTGAGCCACAGGAGGCTGTATATGTGAATGCCATGCTGGATTGAAAAGGGCCTAGAGAACGTTATGAACAGTTGTAACATTTGAAGTAATAATACAGGCTTAATTAAATCTCGTATTTGAGCACATTGGCTAGTCTCTGTAGGGATCAGGAAGGATTTTCCCTTATCCATTTACAGCATTTTTTAATTGGTAAGGTGCATTATGTGTGTCTTTCTCGAAATCCGAGGCAGTGATTAAATGCTTCTGCTAGAAGTGGGATACTGGACATGAACGGTTGGTCTGGTGTGGCATGGCAGATTTGGTCTTCCTTTGGATTGTTGGTTGTTTTCCCTTGTGATTTGCATTTTGATTCTTGTAATATTTGACATTTTTCTAGCTTCCAAAATGAAGGTAATGGCAATGAGGATCTTGGCTTCCACTAGGATGCCAATTTTTTAACCTTTCTATCAGTACAATAAAGGTTGGAAGCATGACCCAAACCTCTGAAATAGAAGAAACCCCAGGCCATCTTTTACTGCATTGTATAATGCATTGGTTGCTAATACTGTCTTTGCATATTCCAACTCAGAGCAACTACGTAATGCACAAATTTGTCCTACAGAGGAAACAAATTAATCAGGTGGAAGAACACTTCTGACCTTCAAAGTGCTTTGGGAGATGGATAAGAAGGTGTTTTTTATATTTGTGCGTTTGTCATCACTGCAGTATACAATATACATACTTTCTACACAGGCGTCCAGTGTTCGTGTAGCTGGGAGCTTGGAAAGCTTTAGTCTTCTGAGAGGGTTGAGAGGAGTATCTAAGGCCAAAGCTAGATGTTCATGTGTGCCTGCTTAACTCCTGCCTGATATGTGACCCAGCTTCCTGGAGACTGATGTAGGTGCAAAGGTCTCCCACACTCTTGAAATCCTCATGTGATCACGCAAAGGGCAGAGGTACCCAAAATGGTGGTGCAGGGCAGATGTGAGACATCGGATCTTGACCAGGATGTGTCTGCAGATGTATTCTGTTATCCTGGTGGGAAATGCCAGGGGTAGCAGCTCAGAACTTATCTACCACTGAGAAAAAAAATGCTTAACACAGGCACTCGATGTGTTTCTGACTGCTGTGTGCAGATGAGCAACCTTGTAGAGTTCTGTAATGGACGAGCATCCACCAGTTATATCCATCTGCTAGCTGCTCATGGTACCATAGAGTGGGAAAGGTCATTTTAGTGGGGCTGGAGAGTGTGGAAGAGGGTCAGATAAAACTTGACCAGCCTGTTCTATCTTACTTGATTGAAGGAGGCACATTAAAAACAATCCAATTCCTATGCTATATTTCTATAGAGAGGCCAAGATTGCTTTAATTAAAAGATCTCTCTCTAAAATTCTTTATAAAGGATTTATAAACCATTAAGATTGCTATTAATTGTGACTGATCACTGTTTATAGTGAAGTAGGAGTGAAATTATATATGATACTGACCATTTCCTAAACAAGGAAGGGCCATCCCTACCCTAAATTCCTTACAGTTATTACCCAGCATATGTACTGAGGCATGCAAGGAGTATGAAACTGATCTCCAGTGAGTTTAGTGTAGAAGTTTCTGATAATGTTTTAATAATACTCATGCAAGAATTTAGCTTTCTTCTCAATAATTAATGTTGTGAGAAGTTTAATATGTATTTATTTGGTGTGTTGTGATACTGGCACATGAACAGAATAATGAGTTATATATGCATGAAAGGGTTTTCACCTGTGTGTTGACTTTTAATTCTTTTTCTAAATGCTGAACAATAAGGTTTATTTTAATTAGAAGAAGAAGATGGGTTATTCCTCCAGAGTGATTTTGGTTAAAAATTTAATTTGTGTTGTGTTAATTTCCTCTTAACTGTTTGCAAGAAAATGACATGGTGAAACATGGCCTTGTGCAGAAATGAAAAGTAAATTACATCTGCAGTATATGAAAAAATTCTTTGCAAAATTTCAGAAGCCTGTCTGGTGAGCATATGCATCTGTGTATTGGTCAAATTATATGCTTTTAAGTGAAAGTAAGTGAAGAAAAATTACTAATGACACCCAGAACAAATGCAAAATGGTTTCAGTTTCTTGAACAGGGCACCAAGATGTGAATCATCATATTTTCACTGTCAGAAAGACCTGGTTTTTCCTTAGGGTAACAAAGGTACATGTCAACTGTCTGAATAAGAAATCTCAGCGAAGGCAACACACATTAGTTTTACCATGAGGTAAACTCCCTCAGGTCAACCCCAGGCAGGGTACAATACTCATCTTGGCAAGTCACCTCATGGTAAAACTTGTAGTGCCTCATTGTCGCTGTTACTTTACCTCAGCATGCATGTTGGCTACCCTGAGGTAAAAATGCTGTCTCTTGATCAGCAGGCACCAGCCTCAGTGTACATGCAGGCCAACACCGTGTCCCCACATGTGACAGTCAGCTTGTGCCTTTGCCTACCCCATCTCTTTTTGCCTCTCCAGCACTCTTCATGACTCAGAGGAAGTCCAGCACCTCTTGTGAATTTATTTCAAATCTGTCTCATAAAAACTTCTCAGGCTGTTAGGTGGAACCTGTTAACTAGTTTCAGAAAATTGTAATAATATTGAAAATCACCATGCATTGTGTATTCTGCAGCCCTGAATATGGCACTGAGACCTCCCTGCACCATGTTTTTCCCCTGGAGGGTCTATCCAGGCTCCTCTCCCATCTCCTGCTTCTTCAAACATTCCTGCTGGTTGCAGGTTTGCAGCATATCCCCACTTCCATCTCTACCAGAAAATAGGGGCCTCCTTATCTCTCTCTCTCTCATCTCTCTCTCATTTACTGAAGGTCCCTTATTTGTTCCTGTGCTAGGAGCTGGGAATATAATTTTCCTTCCCACCAGTCTTATCTCCCAGGCAGAGCAAAAAGAAGTAAATTATTCAGTTGACCACATTTTAGCTGTAATGGTGTGAGAAGCAGATGGTTAGTAGACATTGTTATTTTTCTTTTCAGTATATAAACCATTGCAGGGGGAAATAAAGGTATTGGTTTGACGGGGGAGAGGCAAGGGATTGCATGCATCCTGCACTTTTCTCTTTGGGTGAGTGGGTTGTCATCAAAATCATATGGTCTGTGCTTTGATTTGTAGAACTTTTCCTGAACATTGGGCTTGCCTGGAGATGACATTGAAAAGTTCCCTTATTACAGGCAGACAGCTGAATGCCCTCAAGCTGAAAGTAAGACCTTGCTTGACTTAGAAAATGAATGTCATTTTACTGGTATTGTTATTGAAGGTAGTGTTATACTCCTGTGTATCTGAACATGACAGCAGTTACAGCATGGGTAAGTGCTTATAATCAGCTGTGATAGTATTTGTTTTAGAAGTCAAGTGAATCACTAGAAACCTGCTAGTTGAATGATTTTATTGGGGAAAATTATTGTCTTGCAGCTATGTAAACTCACAACCAACCAGAAAATTATGTGGCACCAAGTTATCACAACACCTTAGATACCTTCTGTGTTGTAGGTATGTTGTAGGAAGTCCTCTCAGCTTAGCAGGTTGTATTTGAGAGTGCTATTTGTCAATTACTCTTTTTAATTTCTGTCCTAATTTTCCTTCCTCTAGTAAGAAATTGTGTTTTCCCATCTCTTCTTCCCAACAACTTAAAATGTCTAATATTCCAATATACCTCTGTCAGCACTCTACATTCCTGTTAACTGAGTTATTCTTCAACATTGATCATTGTCTTCTCCTATCAGGAAGCTGTAGCAGCAAAGGGCCGCAGTATTCATGTGTGTTTGACTCCCTAGATTTGATTCTAAGCTCTGCTAAACCAACCCAAGGTCAAACTCTTGATTTATTTGAGAGTTCAGACTTCTTATCCCAGGTCCTGTGAGTGATCTGTTCATGTGGGTGGCCTGTGTGCTAAAAGGCTGGGCCTTGCATTTTTCGAGCCAAGTCACATGTGGGCCTCTGGAATCTCAGAAATTTTCCACTTGACAGAAGAAGGGGACTTCAGAAGCACTGCTATAAGTACTTAGAAAGATAGGCTAAGAAAATATTTCAGTGTGCTGATACCCTACTCTCCTTCTCACTTTTGCAAAATGGTGGCATATTTCTTTGAAACTGTGGTTTGGCATAGCTGTGGGTATAGGCTGGTTTTGACCAGGACTGTCTGTTTGCAGAAGTGCCACACTGACTTAGAAAGCTGCAAGATCCAACTTTAGTGGGCATCGGTTACATCGGTAGGTTTTATCTTCATTGCATTTTAAATTGGCCCTGATGTCATGATGAGAGCTTCCTGAGCTTCAGGATGCTGTGAGAAAATGCAATTCCTTAGGAAACAGTATGTTAAGGGTTCAGCAGATGTATTGAAGAAGTATCTTTGGAGTTCCTGCGTTTAAGATGCAAGTTTTGACTAAGTACAAGCTTATATTATTAGAGAAGAGTCTCAGCAGAGGCAAATTACCATTTACAGGTGAGAGAAGTAGCCCATTTCCTTTGCCTTTAAGGAGAATATTTTCAATTTTTCCCAAGTAGATATGACAGTCCTTTCACACAAATGACTTACTATGAAGTCTTCTGTAAAGCAATATGGTGGGTCATTCATGGCCTGCAGAGGAGGCATTAAGTGGCGACAAGTATCTGCAGGTGAAAGCCAAGTAGATAAATACAAGGTACTTTGGAACCTGTTTCCTTATCTAACCTTTTAAGGTTGTCATTAACAGTTTCCTGTTTATCCTTCAGTTGAAATCTCTGCTCACCTTGAAGAAGCCCATTGTTCGGTGGGGAGACTCATTAGGAGCTGTATCTCGCTCCATCTCAGCAATTGGGCATACAGCTCTGAGATTTTATTCCCAGTTCAGGACTGGAAGGCTGCTTTAAAGCAAAACAAAGTGTTGCTGAAGTCTTTTGTCTTTGGTTATCAGAATTTGCTTGCTTTAAAGATAAATGTTGTGTAGTTCTAATTTTTTTGTGTGTGTGTATCTTTTTTTGGGGCCATTTTGAGACTAAAACCAAGAGGTATCTCAGGGGGGTTATGGTTAGCTCATGCTATGCAGAATTACACACAGTAGGAAATCTGGGGATTTCACTCTCTTGCTTCAGTGACTCTAGCAGCTTGCCCAGCAATCCTATGGTGACATGTTGTAAGGGTCATGGTTTTGGAGCAAAGCCAAAACTAGTGTTAGCAAGCAAAATTCCTTATTACTCCACTTTTTTCTTTTTTTTTTTTTTTTTTTTTTTTTT
>VZRH01008197.1:2626053-2645031 GCA_013397555.1 Urocynchramus pylzowi
TTTTTTTTTTTTTTTTCCTGTTGGCCCAACACAAGCAGCAAAAGTAACATGTCTGAACGTGTTTCCTTGCCTGTTCTGGTGGTTACCCACTTTCTTTTCCCCCAGTTCAGGGAAAGTGGAGAAAAAAGGTTGCCTTTGCCCAGCAGCACTGCAGGTGTCTGTCCCTCTGAAAGAGTCCCAGCGGTGTGGGCGTGCTGGAAAGAAAAATCCCCAGTGACTTCACCCAGCTTGGCTTGTGGTGGTTACTCACAATGAGGTAACTTTTTTTTCTAATTTTTTTTTTCTTTCTTTTTTTTTAATGCTCTGCATGTTTAATGCCACATCTGAGTTTTTGCATACAAGTGAAACTGCAGCTTCGGGACCATTCAGGGAGTTTTCACTGCAGAGTAATTTTGGTGAGTAAACACAGATAAGAGGAAGCTGGGTTAATCCAATAACTCCTCCCTCAAGGGCAGGTGCAGCAATGTGGCTCAAGGTACAGAACAGAGGAAATGCCTTGTTGACACAGGTGATCAGAGCAAAGTGGCCAAAATTGATATAATGATACGAGTTTGCAATGCAAAGCCCTGCTTTCTCAAGGCTGCTATTTGCAGCCCTCCATATCACATCTCTGGTCTTTCACCTCTGTTTGGTCAGGCATCCTGTTGTGGGTGACTTCCTAGCTCCTCTTCGTGATCTCTCAGTAGCTGCATTGCTACAGTGTAGCTTGGACTGTGTTGTGTTAACCTGAGAGTATTATTAAAATAAACTCTGAGTCATATTTGAGCTGTACGTGGGATAAGATGGTTATCAAGGTTTATTTTTTCTTATAATTAGGTCTCTTAAATATTGCCTCATTAGATATCTTCAGTGACTGTTGGAAAAGTCCTCAGGGGACTAGGGCTTGTTTATTTTCAAGGGAAATTCACATGATAAATACAGAAACTTGCAGCTCTGTTTAGGTTTTTTTTTGTTAATGACAACTAATAAATTTTTCTTTAATCCTAGGTTCTTGTCCTGATTTCTCTCCAGCCTTTCCACAGCTATTACAGCTCTGGTATCCTATAGCAAGTAAGAACATAACATTACAACTGTTCACACGTGGGAGATGGAGGAACTGCATTAAGAGCCCATCAGATAGGAAAGTAAGAGGCTGCTTAGGTTTGTGTGGAGCCACTTCCAAGTTTGGCAAACTGGGCTGGAGTGCCTTGGCCCAGGCTGAACTCTGCACTGCTAGGTTTGTAATAGCTCTAAGCAATTATTTTCTACCCTGTCTTCAAATGTTTATCACCCAGGGGTTCAGGCATGGCCTGCTTTGTTTCTGTGGAATTCCTCTCCTTTCTCCATGCTTAAGGGGCAGCCTGAGAAATTGCAGCATATGCTTTCCCCTGCTCTGCAGTAGCCTGAGCTTTCATGTTGCCAGTCCCTTGCCCTCCTTTGCTCACATGGCTGTCAGCTGGCTCACATCCATCTCTCAGTGCCTCTATCTGATAAGACTGGTGCTGTTTAGATACATTTTGGGAAGTGTTGGAAAATATCCAAGGAGACATAGTTCTTTTTTCAGTCATCTTTTTTTCTAATCTCAGTCGGGATATCTTGATCTTCAAATTCTGCTTCTCCAGCAGTCACCACCATTTTTGCCTCCTCCTATCTCTCCCTTCACTTCCCCTTCAAAAACAGGAATAACTGGCTTAGTGCTCCTACTTAGAGCTCGAGGTTCAATGGGCATGTGGAACACCACACATGAAGTAGGAACTGCTCTGAGAAAAAAAAAAGGATGTTGCTGGCCCTTTGAGGCAGACCTCTGCCTTTCTGCTTTCCTCTGTTGAATTATCTCTAACTGCCACAAGTTTTAGGTGAGGTGGTTGTATAGAACTAACTGCATAATATGATCTCTCCAATGATAGCTTTTACAGTCAAAGGTTGCTAAGTTTTTTTCTGTTTTTCCTAATTTTTTTCTTTATATTCTCCAGTTCTTTTTCGTTTGCTCATACTGGGATATCTAAGAGGTATTTTTAGAAAAACTGGTGAATCTGGAAGGCTCACAAATTTTAGCAGAAATGCCTTTTTATTTTTCTGCAATGCTGTGTCAAAGGTGCATACATTATTTGATACTTGACAGTAATCTCCTCAATTCAAGAATTTCAAGCAGGTAGTCAGGGATGAGGAGGAAATAACATGTGGTAGAAATGATCACTCTTGTATCAGGAGCAATGAGTTGTGAGCAGAGACCATGAGGCTGGGACTTGTTTCTCTGCATGTTTTGATGGATTGATCTGTGATTAATCTGCAAACAGGAAGAAAAAGGGGGTAATTCACAACAAACATAAAATTTGGAATGAATAATCTGATGAGTCAGAGGCATAGATTAACTATATTTTATATTTAGGGACTATTTGGAAAGGTTAAAGCTAGGAGGAGTTCTGGAATAGGCTGCATCAGCAAGCTGGTACATTATTTACTCTGGCGAGGTTTTCAGCAGTAGGGAAGGCTATTCCAGGAGGTGTTAGTCTGGGCATGGTCAGCACTGGCTCAGAGTTTGTGTAAAATGCAGATTCAGGAGATTACTGGGCATAGAAGCAGACTTCAGGAGTTTAAGGCGCCTCGGAACATCAGCCCGGTAGACTACTGGATCTGCTGAGACATTCTGTTCTCCTCTCTGGAAAAGAGGAATTGGCTCATGCTGTGGAATGACTAACAAATTGTCCCTGAGGACTGGCCAGTTAGGTAGGAAAATGTTATTTACCTTAAAAAAAACACTACGTTTTTACGCATATTCAAGATGCTAATAATAAACTGCCAGTGGAGCTCTGCCCTTTGCTCATAACTGTGGTCACTGCTTCTCCACAGTATGACTGAGTGCTAGCATTTGTCATTTCACCCAAACTACTCATACACTAAAACTAACAATCTGGCCATCACATCTCTACTGGGAGGTTTGGATGTGAATCATGGAAGAGGGTTTGGGTCTGTGCCACAAGTCATGGGAATTGTGGAAGGAAATTATTATATGCTAGATTTGTTTTATAGTAAACCACATACTGTCCTAGAATTAGATCCCTATTTTATATTTTCAAGAGCCAATTCAGAGAATCCTAACTCAGATTAAATTCCTCTTGAACTTGGAAAGTTTGTCCCAAACATAATTTAGGTTTTTGTTTTACTTCTTGTTTACAACTTTTTTCCTTTCTTATGCATTTTCTCTTTTGATTCAGGCTTGTTTTTTCACATGAGAAAAAACCTGCCCTGATTCCTTGAGTGGCTGATCAGTACTTTTGTTTTTTTACTTATTTTTCTTCTTGTTTAGATAGCTAAAAATATTTGGCAGAACATCCTCACTTCAATTCTGGTTCAATTTTTTTTTTTCTCCTGCAGAATCTCACAGGTAAGGCAAGGGTTATGAATGTCTTTCTGGAGATGGCAGATACCTGGGTTAGACCCCATTTAAAGCTGGGTTTTAGTAAATGCTGCCCCAGGAGCTAAGTGCATTCAGTGCAACACACATAAGCCAGACAAAGGGCCAGTGAACTCAGCTGCAGCAGAATATCCATTTGCTATCTGGTTGTCCACTCTGAGTAACTCAGTGGTGGAAAAAGACTGATAAACCCAGTGCACAGACTGTAGTAACTTCCCTGGCATGCCTTAAAAAACAATCAGACACTTCTACCCCTAAGATATCTAACCCCCTAAAAACCTCCCAACCATAACCCCCAAACACTGCGGAAAGGAAAGCAAAACTTCTGAGGAGATACTGGGTTCATTCTGCCAGAAGTGTCTGCAATGTCTCAGGTCAGGTCTTCTGCAGGAAACTAAAATAGTTTGTGAGAAGCACTCTTAAACCAACCTTATAGAATCCACATGACTTTTTATTATTTTGTAGAACTTGTTTTTGTATATGAAAAATAATTAAAAGGAGAATACAATTAAATGGAAATTAACTAAGGCTAGATAGATTTACCATAGGCAGTGATCATATCTGGAGCTTAACAAAAACCAAACTGTCATGCACATCCAAATGGTATTTTGAGATATGAATTGAGCCTAAAAGAACTAATATTTCATTTGAAAAGAATAAAAGATACTATTTCGGAGCTTATTCTTTTCTGAGACACATCCGAAGGGTGAAACCAAGCTTTTCCATACAGATGTATGAGACAGAATTCATACTCCACTAAATGAGACCTTTATGCTTCCACCTGCATATTATGGCTCTAATAAACACGTTATCAGCTCATGAAAATGATGGCAAACAGGTGACTGGAGGATTTGATAAGTCAGCAGCAAAGATTAACAGATTTTTCTCAGGGAAAAGGTACGAGAGATTCCTTTATTTAAAACAATTGCAGCATGTGAATTGACTGCACTTAAATCATTACTGGCAATTAGTATGTGTCAGAAAGGTTGCAGCTGGCTCCAATTACAGGTAGAACTTTTAGAAGCTGAACTTAATTGTATGTGTGATAGTGAGAGGCTGAGCAAATACATACCAGGGTAAATGTGCTCTCAGAAATGAGGGCAAGATCTTATGAACTGGGACATGATTATAATAACTAGCCCTTGTTCCTGCCTCCTGGGAAATAGATCTTGTAGGGGGAACACAGCAGTTCACCTTGCTGAGCTTCTTTGGGTGGTGGGGAGAGCTTAAAAACTATATATAACAGGCAGTACTTCTTTGTTCCACTGTGGTAGGTTTGCCCAGTTTAAACTCTTGCCAGTCATATCCAACTTAGGCTGTATAATCAATGCACTCAGCTCAAGTCCAGCAACCTGCCCCTTCAATGGCACTGCAGCTGTAGGCAGAGAGTGATTTGCAGACTGTCTGGGTATTTTGATGGGGCACTTCTTCTTGAATGATTGTCATATGTGAAAAACTCATTCCTTCTATGATGGCAGTATGTTGGACTCTGTGGTATAAAGGCTCTTGGATTTACAGCTGTGTGCTTGGGATGTTTCTGCTGTAGTCACAATTATCAGGATCTCTCTTAGTTGCATTACAGGCTATGGCCATGTGCCTTCTCCCTGGTCATGAACCAAGGTGACCTTTTTGTCATTCCACTCCTCTCTCTGGTTGTGTGTGTGTTGTCACGTGGTAAAATAGAGATGTTTTGAATAGAAGAATAGTATGTGTCTGATCATGTGTTAGGCACTGGGATTTCAGCATGTTGACTGCTTTTCATACTCCACCTTGCCAGAGAAATTTATCTTTAGGCTCTCGAAGTTCCAGTTGTACCAATGATTGATATCTTCTGATGAGCCATATTGCTTTGCCCAGCTCCTGTGCCCTGTTACAGGATCCTTAAAGAGTAGAAGATAAGTATTAATGTTCCCATTTAGGGGTTGAGTACTACATATAAACCTAATGTGTGTCCTTGTGTCAAGATGATGCCCTCAGGTGGAGCCCAGGCTTACTGCTGGCTTCTGGAGGGGCTTGGGTGCATCTAGTGGAAGAAGGGAGAGCATGGAAAGCATTCTATCTTTTTTTGTCTCTTTCCTTCTGTTTCTTGTATGTCTTCTGGAGGAGAGATGCTTAACCTTTGTCATCTGTGTACCAGTGAGTTTTAGCTTCTGTTTTCCAATGAAAAGGTGTACCCAGACTACTACATTTTTGAAAGATTTTGTAGAACAATTTCAAAAAGTTGTTACTACTTCATCTGAAGTTATTAATGAGCTGTGGTGTGACTGTATTTGTGTCTCCTTGTTCATTAGCCAGCACACAGTGCCTGGGTGGGCAGAAGCTGTTCTGCAGTGTGCCTGTGCTTGGGCTGATGCACGGGCGCAGGCACCCTGTCGGTCCCTTGTATTGCTCATAAACCCATGGCTGATCAGCGGGACAGCCACCATGAAACTCATTAGAGCTGCTGTTTTGGGAAAGTGGGGTGATGTTTCACATAACATGTGCTAATGTGCAAAGGCTGCCATGCTTGTAAAACTAAACTGGAACTTTGTTGGAGAAGCACTGAGTATTCCAGCAGTGCGCACAGACCAAGTTTTAAGTAATTCCTCCAAAGTCTTCCCTGTGACCACTTTTCTGCTTACATCCAAGTTCCACAAATGTTGCTATAATGCTGATAATATGTTTTAAATCCCCAGCTCTTTCTCTGGGATTTTGAGTTGAAAATAGTAATCAAGTAGCAACTGGGAGCTGGGGAAAGAGAATCTGGGATTCCCCAACTTTCCCTATGTTATTGTAGTTTTCTTTGTATCAGCATCAACAAAGGTGCTTGCTGTGTAGTCAGCTAAGGCAGTTCTGTGGAGATAATGTCAGTTTCATGTGTGAGGCCTTTGCAAGCAAACACTGCTGTCTCCATATGATTTATTCAAAAGCAGCAAACTCATTTTTGATACAAGTATATGGTGCCTCTACAAGAAAAAATCTGTCATAGGTTTTGTAGTTAATGATCTTTCTGCTACATTTATTATAATTCACAGGATGCCCACAGTGCTGTGGGGCCTGTGGATGCAGCTCCTAAGCACCACTGTGCTGCAAATTTGTAATTTTCACAATGTAAGGGTTCATCCAGCATCACTTCAGCTGGACTGTGTGTTTTTTGTTGCTGTTGGTTCCTGAGCACAGAATTGCCAACACAGGAGATGACTTTCCAAAAGAAACTTTGAATATGTTAAAGCAAGGCATGGTACATTCCGTTCCACTTTGTCTCAGTGTCTCAATACAAAGGCCTGTTCTGTGATGAGAGGGATGTCATCGTGTTCAGGGCTGTGCAGCTTGGTGGGAGATTTGGAGGTGAGCAGTTTTAGTCTTTATTGATGCTAAACCTGATATTTTATTCTGTTTAATTGTGTTCAGAGAGATGAACTTCAGCATTACCAGGCCCAGACAGGAGCTGTAGAATATGGGAAAAGTAAGAAATAATGCTTGTTGGGGCTGCATCCCTTCTCACAGACTCATTGGAGAACCACCAGAGTCTCAGGGCAGGGCTGTCTGAGATATTGCAGGGCCATGTGGCTGTTCTGTTGTCACCTCCCTGTGAGTGCTCTGCTGGCATTGTCTTAGGCCTGCGAGCTGCCTCGAACCTCTTTGGTAGATTGAATGTCGCAAGCTCCTCGTAGTCCCTGCAGCTCTTGACACGCACCAGAGACAGCTCCTTTTATTTTTTAAAATGAAAGCAGAGATGCTCATCTAGTAAAGTAATTGCTGGGAGGATTTTGCCTTCTAAGAAACAAAGTATTTCTGTTCTTAATGCAAATTTAAACAAATGCAATACTGCTCTTAGTGGAAACTGCCATGGGGTATGAAAGGAAGTTCATGTCATGAGAAAACCAGGCTGCTAATGGGCTGTCCTAGGTCTTGCTGGCCACATCTTCTCTTTGAGAACTCCAAGAACTGCACAAATGTCTTTCAGTTATGCTTCCACATCTGAATACTCTGCTTACTTTGTGGGAACAACCTCCATGTTAGGCAATTCACTGTGAAGAATGGATGCTGCCAATAGATTCCTCTGCTTTAGTGGATTTACTTCATGTGAGAGGTTCTTGGGGAGTAAAATTTTGGAGAAGTAAATCCAACCTCACAGGCTATATTCTTTTGAAATTTGTTCTCTCACTGCTCAAGTGTTAGAACTTAGGAGCTGAACAAGAGACTTAGACATACAACATTAGATTATTTAATAAGGAAAGTCTCTGTCTTTCTTTAGTGTTGATTTTTTCTTCAATGTTTTCTTTTGTCTTTAGGCATTATAGTCATATCACTTACCAGCATTGCCTGTATAGATATCTTAGGGATTTTGGTGAGACCTGGGGCTTGGGAGGAGGGATTTTTGTGGTCCGGTTAGCTGCTCTGACTGTGTCCTGGGGCATAGCATTTTGGCTTTCAGGACTCCTGTACAGTATGCCATGAAACAGCTGTAGGTGTAACTACAAAGAGAGGTGTAGCAACATATGAGAAAGGCAAATGTATAAAATCACCTCTAAGTTCTTTGATTAAAAGCACTCTCTAACTCTAAATTATTATTATTATTTTTTTCAATTATAATCCATTTATGGCTCTGGACGGTGTAAACCAACAAGAGAGCTTTGCTTCCCTTCAACAGTCCTAGTTCTGTGAAGTTACTCTCAGCTTCAGAGACTCAAATTTCTTTACATGGCTCTTCTTCCTCTCTCTTACCTACTCCCAACTGAGACTGTCTAAAAATGACTATTTCTAACAGTTTTCATTACATTCAAGGCTATAGCTTGTGGGTGGGGAGAAAAAGGCTTTAGAACATGGTGTCATTGAACTGCAATCCTCTGAGAAATGAGAGCTCTGGTGACAAGGCCTGAAGACCCTGGTACTCTGGGAACAACACTGGCTATTGCAGAACTTGGGATGAAAATGGGAAGTCAGCAATACTTGAGGTCACCTTATTATTTTTTTTGTCCCCTCTGAAGATAGCAGGTATTAAATTGATTTTTACTTGAAAAGAACACTCCTTGTGTTTCCATTTTACTTTTAATAACCTGCCCACTTGTCTCCCCCAATGCCTCAAGCTGTGCTAGCATGGAGATCACTTATGGCCCAGGTAGCATTTTGAAAGTCATGGGATATGTCCTTCTTCCTTAAAAATCTGTCTAGTGAAAAAGCACTTCCTTATTTTTACAGGTTTGTTGTTCCCCTGTGTGGGAGGCAGTCCCTATTTTGTTTCCTCCATTACCATTCTCATCCCCCATATTTCCTTCACAATGTCTTCTCTGTGTTTGGGCATCAATAGCTGAGCTTCACCCTCCTCAGGGCTCCAACTGGTGGGGATTTGCCTTAACAGCCAGTCCTTTTGTAGCAGGGCTTTTTCTAAGACCTCTCACTCCCTTGGGACAAGCTGTCAGCCCACACAGCTTGTCATGAACAAGGCAATATTTGAAGGTTTTACTTAACTCACTTGCACATTTTTTCACAGATTACTATTTTTTTTGACTCTGTTATGTTGTTTTAATTGAGTCTTGCCACCAAAACAAATGAACATTGTGTCACCACATCTCAGTTCCTTTATACAGCTGTGGCTAAGAGAGTTTGGAGACTGTGCTACCTGCAGAAATGTTGAAGTCAATGCTATGTGTAATCGTGATGAATTACACTCAAACTACTCCATACATAAATCTGGTCACACCAGAACAAGAACTGTGGAAAGTGTATAACATTAATGTATACTCATTACATTCCTCCTTTCACAGGCTCCAAGGCTGTCAGGCTGGCCCCGGGCTGGGGAACTTGAAGTAATGAGGAGTTAGATTTGGACATTTCACTAGAAAGCATTGCAGTTCTTCACTGGAAGGGAGATGCCCTTTAAGGAACAGTGCTCCTGTGATGTACAATGGCTGCTAAGGAGTAACGAGTTCTGTGTTTGTTTTTTTTTATTGGTGGCAAAGAAGCTTGTCCCATTTTGCAAGTTTATTGAAAAAGGCAGGAGTTTAAAAACCCAACACCTTGAAAACTCAATTTTAAATTTACGGTGTAGCTTTCTACTCTCTTTGAAACCAAAGACAAATTTCCTACTGATTTTATCGAGAGCAATATAAAGGTCTGCAAAGATAAGTAATGTTCTTTCTCCCTCATGTGAAAACATGTCATTGGGTTCCTCCCTGGATAGCTTTGGCTATGTCATTACAAACATACACCAAGGACTGAATGTGGCCTCGCAATGAAAAACATTTTGTTTGTTCAATTTGCAAACCTCAGAATGAAGGCCCTACTGGCCCTGAAATGGGAAGGAGGAATACAGAGCAGGCAGCCATGCAGGGTAGGGTGACTCCTTCCATGAATAAAGAATGTTCAGAGCAGGAAGTCAGTACCCAGAGAGATAATTTTGAGCTTCAGTGTCTCATGTTTGCCCTTACATCTGTCACATGTCTTGTCCTCAGAGTTGCTGAGTGATAAGTGCCCCTAAAAATCCTTTTCTCTATTGCAGAGGAGCTACTGTGGATTCAGTCATCTACCTTAACTCCTTAACTTAAGATCTGAAACCTCTGCTGAGAAGCTTTGTTGGCTTGGGTGGAAGATGTCGTGTTACATCAAGTGTTTTTCAGAGAAGAGTGGCACTTTAACAGCCAGCTCAAAAGGAGGGAATTTCCTTTCCAGGCAGAATGAGCAGGCAGGTCTTTTGTTGATCACCAAGTCTGTGGTTTATTTAACTAGGTTTTTTTTGTGTGCTGAACGCCCTAGCTGGTGATAGGGCTACGAGACTCCACTGCCAGCCGTGTACTGTGGCACTAGGGCTTATATCTGACTTCCTACAGAGCTGCAAATGCTGACAGCACTAATATTTCACAATGCCTGGGACACAACCACTGGGATGAAGGAGAGAGTCTTCTAGCTGAATTCATGCAGTGAGAGAGGCTAAGGAAGAGTGGCTTTCTGCAGAAGGGAAAGCTGCTCCTAGGGGAACTACCGCCTGCTTTTAAGTTACAAAGCCCACTCCCACTGCTGAGTCCACTCTTGGTTTCTTATGCTCCAATGTGTTTCTTTCCTGACTGATTTTTTTACTTTGTAACTTCCACTTGGATGTGACTTGGCAGAGCAATTAATGTCTCTGTTACCTTCAGACTGAATTCTTGCAAAGGAGGATGAGGATGGAGGCAAGTTTGAGTCTTAGCTTGTGCAAAGAGCCATGTGTTAGTTAACACCATTCTTGATTTAGTACAGCTGAGCCTTCAAGGACAAATCCTGCTCGTGAAAGCTCGTGTTGAATCCTATTTGTCCTGTGGTCCATACAGCTGTATTGGCATGCCTCTGACCTTCCTGCCTCTGACTTCAGTCATGGCTTGCTGGTCAGCTTGCTCTTGTTATGTTAATTGTAGACTCCAGGCCCCGCTGTGTTGGAGATTGTTTTGCTGAGGTTTGGTTTTGAGAAATACTGTCCACCCATAACTGGATCTAAAGCAAGGAACATTGTTTACACAAAGAGAGAGGATTTTTAATCCTGTATACATATAAAAAATATTTTAAATTATGAATAAACATGAAAAATTCTAGTATATTGATAGGCTTCACCTTTTAATACTGTTTTGTTCCTTGGCTTTCAAGTTTTGTCTCCAGTCATGAATAGGTATTTTTACTGCTGAGACACTTGGGCTGCTTTCTATTGTGAGCTCTCTCTCAGTGATTCACTTCTTTGGTCTCCTAAGAAGTTGGTTTGCTCAAGGTGGTGTAGCTGTTGTTATCCTTGAGAATAACACACAGGTCATGGATGATCTAGATAACAAAACAGACACTGTTTAAAGGAGCCTCAGTGCTGAGAGCCAATGTTGTTAATAATCCTTGATCTCTGCTAGCTGCTTATAAACTTGACAGTCTGCTTCAAGGGTAGACTGTTGGTATTTTCAGTCTTAACTAAAAGGCAGCTGTGCTGTGGAATACATACTGGGATATCACTAGGATCAGAATTATTAAACTGTATTATAATCTTCACTGGGATCACATCTGAGATTTCACAGTCAACACAGGACTCAGATCAGTAGCTGTTGAAGCTGTAGTTGGCAGTCACACAAAAAACTAAGAATTTGAAATTGGGGTCAAAGTTGGTGACATGACTGTCTCTAATGATGATAGCTATGTAAGGGATTTACAGATATTTTGTATTTTTTCTAAAGGTGGGCCTAAATAGAAAGACTTTTTCTGAGTTTTCATTGTTCCTCATGGAAATTGTGTTAAACTCAGTTCTACAAGGTAAATTGGCACGTGAGAACCCAGGCCGATGAGAAACATAAACAGAACAAAGCAAATACACATCATATTACAAGACCATACAGGCAGACTAAGCCCTACCTAAATGTGGGGTCTGCACCCTTGCTGAAGTTCTGCCACAGCCCAACCACTCCACAGTGATGGATCCTTAGGGCTGGGAAGTAAAAAAGTCCTCTTGAGCACTTTAGTGGAACTGTGTCTGTAGGACAGGCTGTATTTATTATGTGCATGTTGGAAAAATGAGGTAAAGAAAGGAAAAGGGGTATAAACATAGAAGAATGTGTACATTTATTTTCAACACAGCATGATACATGTACCACTTTCAGTAGACTTCATGACTCGGGGCTCAGTTCAAATCCTGAAATTCCAAGACAGGAGAGTTTCTTTTGAACTCACTGAGAGAGAGAGAGAGACTGATTTTTGTGTGCATTTGAAGTTGATTTCAGATGTGAACCTTGCAATAAAAGCACTTGATGGATGTCTGATCTGTGTTGTGCCCAAGGGTATCTCTTTCTGCGGCATAAGTTGATAATGGGCCTAGCCAGCACATAGAATGCTTGTTGTTCCTTAATCAGAATACATATGCAAGGATGGGAATGAAGCTTTAGTGTAGAGAAGTCAAACACAGTCTCAGGCTTTTCCCATAGGCATGAACAAATCTCTTGATGCCTCTCCCTTTCTAATTTTAGTGATAGAGATGTTGCTTTTGCAGGAATTTATAATTGCGGTTGGTTTCTTCACGTAGAACTTGCATGGCTTGTTTAAACAACATTGCAGTTCTGAAGTTCTTTTGCAACATCTTAGGAGGGCACTAAAGCAATATAAAACAGATTTGCTTGACCCTAGGGAAGTTAAGACATGGGTTCAAAATTCACTCATTTTTTCTGCAACCCAAGGACAAAAATTGTATTTTGCACCTGGAGTACTAGTTTGTCCAAGGCAAAAATTTCCCTCAAATTTTGCTTTCTGTCTTCATGCCTTTCTATGGCTCTGAAAGGATCTACAGGGTTTTCCCACAACTCTTCTCTAAAAAGATGCCTTTGTTTTTCCTGTCACTGTCATAAATGTGTCCCTATGGGTCCTAGGATAAAGACAAGGATTGTACTTCTGAATGTGGAACATCTAAATACTTCCCTTACAGCTCACTAGGTTAAACATAACGTGATGTTAATTGCCTGTTGCTGTAATATCATTGAGGAAAAACGGGTGTATTTCTGAAATTTTCTAAAGCGTATTGTGGAAAGTCAGAACAGGTTTAATCCTGTGGTTTACCCAGACTGTCAGCATGCCCTTGAGCAGGTTATTTGGTCTCTGGATAACTCAATTTCTTATAACTGACAGAAGAACACTTCCCTAATTTTTTTTTATGCTGGGGTGAGAAGTGCATTAAAGACTGTAAAATCCTTGTAGTCTGCAATGGTCAAACCATATAAGCCATTAAGTTAGATGTTAAAATATCTGATTACACAATCTGGCCAGAAGAGCCTGGGTTCTCCGTGAGATGTTGCAGCCATGCTTCGCCTGTCTGTGCCAGAGTGCTGTACCGCCTTGTGTGTCACTGTTAATCAGCAGTTCCCTCCTTGAAGGGATTTGTTGGAGAGCACCGTTTCACTCCATCTCAGACAATGCAGGCTGACTGAAATATCTGGGAATGCTCATTGCAGACAGTAAGCTTTGAGGTGATGATAATGCCTGGTAAGGGACCCCCTAGCCAGAGGATCCTGCTGGTGCTTGGGTGTTAACTGAAGATGGTCAGGGCTTCTGTGGTGTCCTAGATCAACACGCTTCATTGTAGTTCTCTGCATACACTATCTTGCATCAGATCTGTCTCGTTAAATCAATGGAATTATTTAAATAAATTATTTTTATTAATTTATTATATGAAAAAATTTAGAGCAAATTCCTTTGATGTCTGATATCCTAATCACACCCGTAGGGCATTAGCAAGCACAAGGCACATCTGAGTGTCTCTAATTCCCTAGTGGTGTGATTATATCTCATAATATTCACAACCCCCTGGAGCTTCTTTACTGGTATAAATAAATCAATTATTTAAGTCAAATACTTTGATCATTAGAAGCTGCCAGTGAGTGCTTGAATGCCTGAGCTGTGCAATTCACCAGGAATGATCTTGCTTCTCAAAATGCTGAGCAGCCGAGCTGAGTGCTACCAGCACTTCATTTCAATCTGCTTTATAAATTAGATTAGAAGTCAGTTTCCAATACTTCATCCTGGCTAGCAAGGAAGGGAGAACTTTACAGGAGTGGAATTACGAGATATTGCTGCCAACAGATCCTTTTATCATTTAACACTGCTGTCATAGGTTAAATGTGAGCTACTGTTCATATTAACTAATAGCTATTATACTGAAAACTGACACAGGGATTCCAGCTAATGCACCATGAACCTGGTTCACACACACTGAATCATATTAACTATTATTTGCACATATGGATGGAAAGGAGTTTTGAGTCACTTGGGATATATGGCAAATTAGCATTTTATATCATATTAATGAAGTGCTAATTGCTCCTTGCAACCTTTTTTTGTGCAAATTGAATGGGTCCTATTTGCATTGTCGTCTAACTGCTGTATTACCTTGCAGCACTTTCATTAGGATGAGGCAGCACAGAGTTCATCAAGGAAAAATGTTAGTAATTTTGAGATAATTAGTTATGAAACCAATATTGTTTAAAGTTGACTGGAAATACTGCAGTTAACTTTGGTTTAGCTTGGGAATATTTTTATTATCGGGTTTTGTAAAATATCCTTCGTTTTGCACACATTGAACTGACATCTTTACAAACAGAGGTTCCTGCTTCAATATTTTATTTTTCAGTTCCTGTTTGTCAAGGTTCTTCACATCTTCTAATGAAACATGAAACATAGGAAAAAATAATGAATTCCAACTCTGGAGCTCTTTGAAATTGCAAAATAAGAAATTATCTCTAAAGATATTGAATTTACAGGTATCTGTGAGTCTGATCAAACAACAGCCAAGTCTGTAAAACAATTTAAGAAATGTTGAAGATGTTACAGTTGTAATAATTTACAGAATCTTGTTAACTATCACAGATACAATTCTCCATAAGTGTGAAATATAGTAAAAGTATATTATGTGATATTTTCAGCCAGTACAGGTATTTTGGAGAAGAGAGACAGGTGGAAAAGATGAGGTAAAATTGAAAGGTAATTTCATGCTAACTTGGGGATGTTTCCATGATTGGGGAGGAAGCTTGATTAATTTCTGAAGCCTCTGTGGGAAAGGCACCCAGACAAAATGACATAAATCTCCGTTAGAGGATTTAAATGCTTTTGCCAAGAGAAAAAGTGAGCTGAACTTTAGGTACACAGCCTTTTGCCAGTCAATGCATCCAGATTTAGGGCCTGCACCTTTTCTTTTTCAATGAAGTATTGGATGTGGACAGATTGCTAGTTACAGCCCAAGGCGGTGTGACAGCTTTATTGCTGTTGCATGGGCAACATGTTGTCTTTGATTGGGAAATAGGCTGTGGACTTCCAGAAAGGTATGTACAAAGAAATGCTTTCAGATATTTGTAGTATTAAAACAAAGGTGGTTAATAATACTGATTGACTAATACTTTCATTCTCTCTCTTTTGGCTGTGTATGCTATGCATTTGTTTAAATTTAGACTTTTGTGTTTATCAAAAAGAGAATCTCGTCTTAAGAGACAACTGCATGAAGAAACTGTGCATAGTACATTCTGTCAGAGTATATTTGCAAGAGTCTGCAGGGGAGGGGACTTAGGGCTCACACCTCAAACAGACATCCTGAGAACAGAAATAATTGCACAGGACCTTGTCCCAGCCAGGCATGAAGCAATGCAGCAAGGAAAGACCTTCTTGCTGATCTAGGCTAAAGACTTTTTCCAAACAAGCACATGCAACTCAGCAGATTTTTCAGACCTAAAATGTGGATAGGGAAATTTGCAAATTTGTTTTTGCAAACTCAGAAAAAAAGTCATCCTGGCTTACCTGATATAAAAAATGTGATCATCTGGATTCTGCCTACTTGAGGACCAAACCAGAAATACTTGATTATGGTACTACTTGCGTCCAATTTGTACTCAACCAAAGGAACTGTATAAGTGAACAGAACAGAACTGTCTATGCCTTTGCAAAATGCTTTCCAACCTGTCTACATAAGCTGACTTGCTGAAGTCTCTATGATGAGAAATATGTTTTCTCTCTCTTTTTTTTTTTCCTTAAAAATACTTTGTAGCTCTTGCTATGACATTCTGTGAGACTTCAGTAGATGGTTTTGAGAACAAAAATATTATTTTGTTGGTAAAGTCTGAGTGCATCAGCAAAGTCTTACCTGACAGCACTGCACAAGCTTGCTGCATTGTGTGTACCAGAGTTTAAGTTTTAATGGGCTGGTGAGTTATCATAACAAATGTGGACCCTGTGGGGAATTGTTTACTGTGTGTAAGAAGATGAGGAGATCCTGGGTGTGGGCAGGAGAAAAGGGCAGTGTGGCAACCTCAAGAATTTTGTGGGTTTATGTTAAACAAACAGCTGCAGTAATATAGAAGGTTATCAGGAGCCTCAGGAGATCCAAAAGCAAAACTCTGCTAGAGAGATAGAAGAATCAGATGCACAAACATTCTTCCCTGATGACAGGTAGGACTGCACTGGTATATTCCTCTGCTAGTCCAAATGAGTCTGGAAGAGGAGCTGAGCAGAAAAGGGAACTTTTGGTAAATGAGGAAGGCAGCTTCTTGCTTCACAGGCTACTTCCTGTTACATGCTCATCTCTTTTCCAGGCATAGCTGACAATAGTCCTTGCGGAGCTCCTGAAGCTGACACTGGCCTATGCAGCTGATAAGCTCTATTTAGAGTGTAAGCCTAACTTAAGCTCATGCCTACCAAAAGTCAGTAATGTTTGACAGAGTGTTTGGTGACCTGTGAGGAATGAATTCAACTTCACTACGATTCCCAGCAGTTACTTTGCCTGGTTAGAAAATCACTCCCAATTTCCTCAGTTGGCACAGATATTTTTTTTATCGCAGTGCCCATGGAAGCAAAGCGCCCTGATTGTGAAGGAAGGCCAGTAAGTGTGTGCCAAGGAGGGGGGGACTTCAGGCCAGGCTTGGAGACACCTTGTTGCAATGGCATGGAAGAGACTTAATTTCTGTTCCTAAGATCTGTATCTCTTATTTGTCTTAAAAAGGAAAAAAAAAAAAAAGAAAAAAAAAAGAAAAAGAAAAAGTACACTTCCTTCTATGGGCTGATGAGTAAGAAGCTTTTCAGACACCTAAAATGAGTAATGTGAAAAATTAATAGTTTGGAGTCCAAAGCAAAGTTTGTGTGACCTCGGAAAGGGAGGGAGAGAGAGAATCTTCAAGGGAATGACAAGAATCTAAAAATATTGATTTCAGTTTGCCATGGGAGGGAGCAGGAGAAACAAGCCATTGGAACAAGTTCCTGAAGCTTCCCACTAGCTGGAATGTTGAACAGCTGAGTGAAAACAAACATTTCTGTAAGGTTTGCCTTCTCACAAAAGATTAAGTCCAGTCCCTCTTGTCTTGTAGTCTGTCACAGGCAGCCTCTGGTCCTGTTTGAAACACCAAAGAAGGCAGAACTTTCAGTGCTGGTGGTTTGTGGAAAAAAAAAGAAAAAAGCTATGGAGGACTTTTTACTTTGGGCAGTGATTTAAGGCAGCAGCAAGATCCAGCCTGTGCACTTGTGAAGGGCTGTGCTCAGCCTCTGGCACTGGAGGAAGATGAGGGTAAAGTCAGGCTCCATGTTCATCAGAGCTATTCTAGGAGTGTCTGCATCAGGTAGTGCTCTGCCTTTCCCCAAATTCAGAGTCCTCAGCTCAGATTTCATGAGGCCACATGATTCAATTCTGCATTTTGTGTGATTTCAGACTGATTGCTGTCTCAGGAATGCTGCTCCTGGGTCAGTGGGCCCCAAAACCCTGCCTCAGATGGCCCACCTTTCCCTTGACAGGGAAGAGTGCAGTGTGCACATGTCTCCAACTGGCCAGACAAGAAGCAAGCTTTGATTTTTGATGTGACATTTTCCTCTTTAGTATGGGTCCAAGCAAAATCACAGTCTCTGTTGCTTCGTATCTTTGAGAAGAATGCAATAACTAAAGTAAGATGATAAATTGAAATTTGGAAATGGAAATGGCTTAAAATCAATGTATCTGAAGGTGACTGGGCTATTAACAGGAGATGAACTTTCTTGTGACCTATATGCATGCAAAGATTGACACCTATACAGGATCAAAGGAGCTTATGAAAGGCTACAGTACATGAGAGGAAATTGAAAATGTGTAGGTTGTCGATCTCAAGAGTGGCTTTTATTAGTTATTGTACATAATAAGTATTGTGTCAGAAATGAAAGGGATTAACTCTCACCCAAGGTACTGCACCTGAGCAAATATTGTCTTGCCTGGGCGAAATTTGTGCCAACACAAAGAAGACTTGGTATGAGGCTATGTACTGCTTAAGTCTCACTTAAGTCTTCAAAATGAGGATTATGCTAGATTTTAGTGGTACAAAAATATAAGGACAAATTTCAGCCCTTATATTGCTACAGTGTATATCCCTGGGGCTTCTGGAGTAATGTAGAGTCTCACCAGGAGACATCAAAGCTGTTGGAAAGCGCTTTATCTACAGACTGACCACTTTCCAGATTTGAGAGGTCTTCATGTCACTGAACTGAAGTTCTGAAAGGCTGTTAGAGAGAAACTAAATGGATAAGTGAGTTTTAAAGGCTGAATGTTTTATTCTCTGCTGTGTTTTCCAATGGCTCAAATGCTTTGGTCTATGTGAGCAAGCAGAAGAATATTTTGCTGAGGTTAGTAGGTTTTTCTGCGAAACACTGTGAATTTTGTAACAGCAGTAGACAGTTTGTTGTTGGAAGTATGAATAGAAAGTTTCCGAATAAAAGTAACAAATATTTTCAGGCCAGAAGAATAAAATTCTGTATCTGGAGAGCTAAGGAAGTATTTTTCATGCTGAATCCTTCTGTCTAGATCTCATTCCAGCAGATGTTACTCACCTTTCAAGCACACTCTTGCACCTGGGCCCAGTTTGCACACCTCTTGCTAAATATTTTCCAGTTTGTGGAAGAATGGTGAAATGGTTTCACAAGAACACAGACCATTGACTTGACATCCGTTCCCATATTTATTTGCCTGTCTTTAGTGATAAGGCATGCCTATGTAAGCTGGACTGTAACCACCAGAGGGGAAAGGAGTAGGATAGAATCTTGTACATACACTATTTTCAGAAAAAAATTTCCTAGGTTTTTTTTTTTTTTTTTTTTTTTTTTTTTTTTCTCCTTTTTTTTTT